>OY804603.1:15206996-15558914 GCA_963680895.1 Fragum sueziense | reverse complement strand
AATTAAATTTGTTAACAAGCAAATTCGTTGAATTGATATCCCCCGCCGAATATATTTTCATTGTCAATAAAGTAGCGCGGAAACGAATATAAATCTGTATGTATATGGCTTCAACAGAACGAATATCACTCTGTATGTATATGGCTTCAACAGAACGAATATCACTCTGTATGTATATGGCTAAAATAGTCAGGGGCAGTAACACTAAATACAACGGCCGAACCGGGTAACCCCGACGATATGCGCATGTCCTCATTGTAGTAAAGCTGTGTGCCAAGTTTCATTGAAATCCGGTGTATAATTTTCAAGAAATAGCGCGGAATCGAATATCACTGTATGTATATGGCTTAAACAGTCAGGGGCAGTAACTCTAAATTCGGCGGTCGAACCGGGTAACCCCGACGATATGCGCATGTCCTCATTGTAGTTAAGCTGTGTGCCAAGTTTCATTGAAATCCGGTCTATAGTTTTCAAGAAATAGCGCGGAAACGAATATCACTCTGTATGTATATGGCTAAAACAGTCAGGGGCAGTAACTCTAAATTCGACGGTCGAACCGGGTAACCCCGACGATATGCTCATGTCCACTTTGTAGTGAAGCTGTGAGCCAAGTTTCATTGAAATCCGATCTATAGTTTTCAAGAAATAGCGCGGAAACGAATATCACTCTGTATGTATATGGCTTAAACAGTCAGGGGCAGTAACTCTAAATTCGGCGGTCGAACCGGGTAACCCCGACGATATGCGCTTGTCCTCATTGTAGTAAAGCTGTGTGCCAAGTTTCATTGAAATCCGGTTTATAGTTTTCAAGAAATAGCGCGGAAACGAATATCACTCTGTATGTATATGGCTAAAACAGTCAGGGGCAGTAACTCTAAATTCGGCGGTGGAACCGAGTAACCCCGACGATATGCGCATGTCCACTTTGTAGTAAAGCTGTGTGCCAAATTTCATCGAAATCCGGTCTACAGTTTTCAAGAAATAGCGCGGAAACGAATATCACTCTGTATGTATATGGCTTAAACAGTCAGGAGCAGTAACTCTGAATTCGACGGCCGAACCGGGTAACCCCGACGATATGCGCATGTCCTCATTGTAGTAAAGCTGTGTGCCAAGTTTCATCGAAATCCGGTCTATAGTTTCCAAGAAATAGCGCGGAAACGAATATCACTGTATGTATATGGCTAAAACAGTCAGGGGCAGTAACTCTAAATTTGGCGGTCGAACCGGATAACCCCGACGATATGCGCATGTCCACTTTGTAGCGAAGCTGTGTGCCAAGTTTCATCGAAATCCGGTCAACAGTTTTCAAGAAATAGCGCGGAAACGAATATCACTCTGTATGTATATGGCTAAAACAGTCAGGGGCAGTAACTCTAAATTCGGCGGTCGAACCGGGTAACCCCGACGATATGCGCATGTCCACTTTGTAGCGAAGCTGTGTGCCAAGTTTCATCGAAATCCGGTCTACAGTTTTCAAGAAATAGCGCGGAAACGAATATCACTCTGTATATATATGGCTTAAACAGTCAGGGGCAGTAACTCTAAATTCAATGGTCGAACCGGGTAACCCCGACGATATGCGCATGTCCTCTTTGTAGTGAAGCTGTGTGCCAAGTTTCATCGAAATCCGGTCTATAGTTTCCAAGAAATAGCGCGGAAACGAATGTCGGACGGACGGACGGACGGACGGACGGACGGACGGACGGAAGGACGGACGGACATGGCAAAAACAATATCCCCCCCGAAAAATTTTTTCGGCGGGGGATAAAAATTTGATAAAGAATGGTTTGTTAAATATCAAGTTATTACCAAAAAGGTAAGTGTTGCGTTAGAAGTGTCTTTAAGTGTATAACAGTATATTTCTATTTGGTACATAGTCAGGATTGTTTTTATCAGTTCTGTCTGGCTTTCCCAAAATAAAGTGGCATCCACAAACTTTCAAGTTATTTGTAAGTGTTTTTAAACTCAAGTTTTGTCTACCCGACGCATATCCAACGCATTTTTAATGCCGATTTTTTTTTTGGAAAAGTGAAGAATCTACAATTATTTGACAGTTTATTCCGTCTATGATCACACCCATACACGCAACAATGATCGTGTCCGCCCATTTTTTCGATTAAAGGAATCACAATAGCAGATTAATCCGTCACACTTATTATCCTATTATAGAATGATTATCGACTTGCCCCCTCAAAGGAAACGGATAGCTGAATTACGGCTTGTGCGCATGCGCGTTATTTGCTTGACAATCCTCTATTAATGCTGGTTCAAATTGAAAGCTGTTGCAGATGACAACAAGCAAATTCGTTGAATTGATATCCCCCGCCGAATATATTTTCATTGTCAATAAAGTAGCGCGGAAACGAATATAAATCTGTATGTATATGGCTTCAACAGAACGAATATCACTCTGTATGTATATGGCTTCAACAGAACGAATATCACTCTGTATGTATATGGCTAAAATAGTCAGGGGCAGTAACACTAAATACAACGGCCGAACCGGGTAACCCCGACGATATGCGCATGTCCTCATTGTAGTAAAGCTGTGTGCCAAGTTTCATTGAAATCCGGTGTATAATTTTCAAGAAATAGCGCGGAATCGAATATCACTGTATGTATATGGCTTAAACAGTCAGGGGCAGTAACTCTAAATTCGGCGGTCGAACCGGGTAACCCCGACGATATGCGCATGTCCTCATTGTAGTTAAGCTGTGTGCCAAGTTTCATTGAAATCCGGTCTATAGTTTTCAAGAAATAGCGCGGAAACGAATATCACTCTGTATGTATATGGCTAAAACAGTCAGGGGCAGTAACTCTAAATTCGACGGTCGAACCGGGTAACCCCGACGATATGCTCATGTCCACTTTGTAGTGAAGCTGTGAGCCAAGTTTCATTGAAATCCGATCTATAGTTTTCAAGAAATAGCGCGGAAACGAATATCACTCTGTATGTATATGGCTTAAACAGTCAGGGGCAGTAACTCTAAATTCGGCGGTCGAACCGGGTAACCCCGACGATATGCGCATGTCCTCATTGTAGTAAAGCTGTGTGCCAAGTTTCATTGAAATCCGGTTTATAGTTTTCAAGAAATAGCGCGGAAACGAATATCACTCTGTATGTATATGGCTAAAACAGTCAGGGGCAGTAACTCTAAATTCGGCGGTGGAACCGAGTAACCCCGACGATATGCGCATGTCCACTTTGTAGTAAAGCTGTGTGCCAAATTTCATCGAAATCCGGTCTACAGTTTTCAAGAAATAGCGCGGAAACGAATATCACTCTGTATGTATATGGCTTAAACAGTCAGGAGCAGTAACTCTGAATTCGACGGCCGAACCGGGTAACCCCGACGATATGCGCATGTCCTCATTGTAGTAAAGCTGTGTGCCAAGTTTCATCGAAATCCGGTCTATAGTTTCCAAGAAATAGCGCGGAAACGAATATCACTGTATGTATATGGCTAAAACAGTCAGGGGCAGTAACTCTAAATTTGGCGGTCGAACCGGATAACCCCGACGATATGCGCATGTCCACTTTGTAGCGAAGCTGTGTGCCAAGTTTCATCGAAATCCGGTCAACAGTTTTCAAGAAATAGCGCGGAAACGAATATCACTCTGTATGTATATGGCTAAAACAGTCAGGGGCAGTAACTCTAAATTCGGCGGTCGAACCGGGTAACCCCGACGATATGCGCATGTCCACTTTGTAGCGAAGCTGTGTGCCAAGTTTCATCGAAATCCGGTCTACAGTTTTCAAGAAATAGCGCGGAAACGAATATCACTCTGTATGTATATGGCTTAAACAGTCAGGGGCAGTAACTCTAAATTCAATAATCCGGTCTATAGTTTCCAAGAAATAGCGCGGAAACGAATATCACTGTATGTATATGGCTAAAACAGTCAGGGGCAGTAACTCTAAATTTGGCGGTCGAACCGGATAACCCCGACGATATGCGCATGTCCACTTTGTAGCGAAGCTGTGTGCCAAGTTTCATCGAAATCCGGTCAACAGTTTTCAAGAAATAGCGCGGAAACGAATATCACTCTGTATGTATATGGCTAAAACAGTCAGGGGCAGTAACTCTAAATTCGGCGGTCGAACCGGGTAACCCCGACGATATACGCATGTCCACTTTGTAGCGAAGCTGTGTGCCAAGTTTCATCGAAATCCGGTCTACAGTTTTCAAGAAATAGCGCGGAAACGAATATCACTCTGTATGTATATGGCTTAAACAGTCAGGGGCAGTAACTCTAAATTCAATGGTCGAACCGGGTAACCCCGACGATATGCGTATGTCCTCTTTGTAGTGAAGCTGTGTGCCAAGTTTCATCGAAATCCGGTCTATAGTTTCCAAGAAATAGCGCGGAAACGAATGTCGGACGGACGGACGGACGGACGGACGGACGGACGGACGGACGGAAGGACGGACGGACATGGCAAAAACAATATCCCCCCCCGAAAAATTTTTTCGGCGGGGGATAAAAATTTTTTCGGCGGGGGATAAAAATAGCTGTAGTACATAAAATATTGAGACAAAAGGAGAATATTTTCATTAAGCTATTTTATATCAGGGATGTCAAAACATGATCTTATTCAAGGGAAGGGCTAAAGAACAAGCCACTTATATCATCCTTACTTTGATCTGTATGTATTATTCTGTTGTGGCTCATTTGTTGGTCCACAGCTAGAGAAACTGCTATTTCTGTTGAAGCTCTGTTTCTTGTTTGATGGTCCACCATAGTTTGTTGGTACTTGGCTTGTTTGTTGGTTTCCTTGGTTGTTATTGTCTACAACAGTAACAACATCTTCACAGAGTGGCGCATACTATTCCCAATGAGGGCATATCAGTAAAATTGGAGATTCTTTCAATTCAAGGGCAGATAATTCAAGAATGACAATCTGAGTCATCTAAATTTTGCAACCTGACTACTAGTAGACACAGCTAGAGTAACTAGACACCATGGAGATTCATTGTGGCAAGTGATATCAAATTCTGATGGAAACTGCAGGAGTAGTGTCAAGCACGGATCCAGGTATTTTCCCCAGAGGGGGTTCCGATCTTTACCCCCCCCCCCCCCTTTTCACCAAATTTCAGGGGGGTCAGGCCTCTGACCACCCCTGGATCCATGCAGATACATGTCATACCATGAAGGACTAAATATAACAATGGTTTGTCGTGGCACACAGGGACGAATGACGCAGCTTATATGGGACATAACCAGCAATCTTTTTGATAACCCCTTTTTTCGCCAAATTCCAGGGGGGGGGGGGGTCATGACCCCCTGACACCCCTCCCCCCCCCCCCCCCCCCCTTCCCCCCTCTGAATCCACGCATGAGTGTGCACAAGAAATTGCTAACAGACAGATCATCATATCTAACATAAGGGGTATGATCATTTTCTCTAAAAATTCAGGGGCTCAACTCAAAAACTTGGGGCCTAAGCAAAAAAATTAGGGGCTATAGATGAGCCCCTTTAGGTCCTTTTCCCTGGTCCCTCAGCACAAAGACTTTGAAAACATTGTGGAAAATGAAGAAATTGCTTGTGACAAGTAATTTCTTCGTTTCCAACAAAGTTTTCTATCAAGAAAGACCAGAAATTGTAGAACTTAATTCACTTGAAATTTTAAATTGTCGTCTGCATCGTCTTAGAATCTGGGCCACCCTAATTCTTCCATGTTTGGAAAAGGGTTAATTTGACCTACTATTATAACTGTGCCTTGAAAAGAAGGCTGCTCCTTGACCAGAATTAGGTGTTGAGTTTCTGTTAGGCTGTTGTTGGACTTTTTGATTCACATTTCTGAATCCACCTACGGGCATCAAGTCTGAAAGATTAAGTCAATTAAATTAACCTTTTCCCAAACCACAAAATTTGAAGGTGATCCACTTCAGAAACTTCCACAAATGACAAAATGGATGTAATTAAAGATAGGATTTGTGTAAAATATGGCACAGAAAATATTGAGACAGCAGGGCAAACTGCTGGTTATCAGCAGTTTCTTCTTTTGTTTCAATGTTTTCCCAAGTCTTTTCTATTAGGGACGTCAAAACCAGGTCTAGTTCGGGAAAGGGTTAATTAGTCAGTTAACCCAATACCAAACAACAAAATTTTAGCCTAGTCCAAACTCATAGGTGTTGCAGACAAACAATTTCCATTGAACAAAATTTAACATTTTTTGTCTTTCTTTGTAGAAAACATTGTTGGAAATGAATAGATTGCTTGTCATAAGCAATTCGTCGTTGTAAATGCAAAACCTCGAATCTCGGTTTTGGAAAATTTTAAAGGAGAGGGAAAAAAGTGTATAATAAGTATTAACTTTTCCCAAACTGAAATGTATTACTTGAAATTTGGACATATTGTTCATAAATAATGTATCATTGATACTGATTGGTAAAAAATATCTCAAAACCTGCGAGAATTGTCTTAACTGGTCACACAAGTTTGTACTTTGAAAATCGCAGGAATCGACATACGAGGTTTTGCATTTACACCGACAAATTTCTTCATTTTCCACAATGTTTTCCAAAGCCTTTATTTTGTGGGGCGTCCAAAAGCGTGACTGATTGTGTGGGAAAGGGTTAAATCAATTAATTAAATTCAGAGTCACAGATGAGAGGGAGTGATGCTTTTTCAAAGTGTAACATTTAATATATGTATATTAATTTATTTTAATCTTCATCAAATCCTACATGTATATAGTGGGTTCTCATTTGAATCTGAAGAATTAGGAAATTGCAGTCTAGGAGCTTTGATTTTCTAAATGACAAAGGCTTGGAAAAACAATTTTGCAAATGAAGAATTTGCTGTTGAAACTCTGCTTTGCTTTGGCAAAGGCTTGGGAAAACAATGTTGCAAATGAGAAATACAGGGTGTCCCATAATATGTGTTACAATTTTAAACATCTATGAAATTGACAAATGTTGTCATCGAGTAAGATGAGTAACATATGTATGAAGGGGACATGATAAAGTTTTGTTTGACATATAGAGCATCCATATTTTACTTTCCAAAAAGTAATTCAAAAACACACTTTGTGAAATTTACAATTGTTTAACTTATTTGGCAAATGACGTCATCGACGTCATCTTTGAAAATACAATGTATCTTTCTCACTTTCTTTGCTGATTGAATAATTTGCGTTTCTTAGTATTCTATCACTTTATAGGACATAGTGAAGGTCTTACTACTTTTAAGATTAATGACAAAATTTGAGTTTGAAATGAAAAAAAAGTTATCGGTAGCCCTTCCTCTAGTTCTTTCTGAATCATAATTCATCGGTAATGTCTGCTACTGCATCATCGATGGTGTGAAATGTTCGGATTTTTAAAAGATAAACTTTGAATTATATCCATTTACGACACCACTTGCAAGGGTCACTTGTGCATGAATATGATTCATACTTTCAATACTTTTTCACTAGATGTAAAAGCCCTGCGCAAATGTCTGTCTCTGCAAAAAAGCCCCCTTCCCCTTCAAAGCACCATTTGCCATCATCCAAACATCAAGTGAAGCAACAACTGTCCTCATTTCGATTCAAGTGATTCAAGTTACCCCTTCAAATATTAATGATGCTAAAATATTTACTGCATCTGTTTAAGCTATAATAGTCATGGAAGACAAAATTAAAACGATCAATTTGAGCATCTTAGCATGGAAAAGTAAATTTGTCAAATTAAACATATGACGTCGTTGACGTCACTTGGCATAAAAGTTAAAAAGTGGTATATTTCATTAAACGTGATGTAGAATGAATTTCAAAAGTAATTAGAGATGTTCTATATATCAAACAAAACTTTATCATGTCCCCTTTTCACCCCCAGTGATTTTGTTACAAATTTATGCGGAAGAGTCCTGGGACTCACTGGTTCCCAAAACAATGAGTCCAATATTGAAACATCGGAGTCTTTGTAAGACAACGTTGATTACACATTGAAAATGTTAGCATTCTGGGACTCACTCAATATTTTTCAATGAGTCCTGAGAAAAAAATATGAGTCAGGGACTCGGGACTCGCAGGTAACAAAATCCCTGCACCCCTGTAATTGATTTTACTCGATGGCAACATTTCTCAATTTTATAGATGTTTAAAACTGTAACACATATTATGGGACACCCTGTATGTAATTTCTTCACTTCCAATAAAATGTTTCTACCGAAAAAGACAAGAAATGTAAAATATAGATTTATAGATCTTATTTGAAATTGTAATTTGTTGTCTGCAATATGTTTGAATTATTATTAGATCTAGGATGAGTCTAAAATAGTAAAATTTGGCCGAGTGACAATTGTTTAAACTTTAATTAATCATTCAATTCACTATGTTAATCAATATTTTGAATTCTTTATTGACAGTAGTGATCAGTCCATTTTCCCAACAAACCATTGTATGAAGCTGCTCCTGCTGGGCCGGGTCCAGGCTGGTTAATAAAGTTCTGCTGGGGGTCCGCAATCAACGACTGTCTGGGCCTCTTTCTGTGATTAAATATTGGTGCTGGAGTATTCGCCATCTTGTCTTGTCAATATCTGGCTATCTACAAACATACAGTTGAGAACATCATGAAATTGACATTTATACCATTCCATTCCGATCAAAACCATTCCACTCAAGCGTTCATTCATTCCGCTCACAAAAACATTCAAACCGCTCATAAAACATTCACACCGCTCAATAAACGTTCCCTGGTTTAATTGGTTGTTATAAAAAGAATGCATTCTATTGGCCGAAATATTACCGTGGGCGTTTTATCGATAAACCTTCATACCTATAATATTGGTAAATTTCCAATATCGGGCTGTTACTATTTAAAGATCACGTTTGATTGGTTGAACGGTTATCGTGGGCGTGTTATCGATTTTTTAGATACACAAAATCATTCAAAACGCTCATTCCATTCATCCATTCATTCGCTCATAAAACAATCCCATTCCACTCAGAATGTCAATTTCATGATGTTCTCAACTGTATTTATCTGGTCTTAGGCTCCATTTTTGTTTAACCCTTTCCCATTTAATCTAACAGTTTCCTAAACAAGACATGGTTTTGCAGACCTGTAGGCAGGGGTCGACTTAAGGATGAATTTTTAACTAGCCAGCAGGGCCAGTTAAGATGGAAAGTAACTGGCCCAACTTGTTTGTCACTGGTCCAAAATTTTTAAGAAGAAATATGGTGAAAAACTTCAAAAAGAAGCATGACAAAATAGCGCATAACAGATTTATGTGGTCAATAAAACAAAGTCTACATATAGAATTTTATAAAGCAGATAATGGGTTTTTCTCTCTATTAAAGATTCTCTCCTTAATTCAATATACTAATTGTCCTCCTCATCAGAATACACATAATCTGACTTATAGTCAGAATCAAACTTGGGCTCATCAGACAGACTGACAGGAGTTTGTTCATGAGAGGAGAAGCGGCAAAATTGAAATTGGGAGACTGGAGTACACTGAAATATGCTTAATATACAAGAACATTGATTCAAGTGTAATCAAATTACCCTTATGTACTTCCGTGGTATTATTTTCTTAAAGAATATCCTAGATTTTGCTTAATTACATATGTATTACATGATGTATGTTTCCTATCCCATTGCAAAAATCCAGACTGTTCCAAAAATCATATTTAAGGGTGATGCAGAGAAATTGCCATGTCAAATAAATGTTGTTTGGATAGAAAATACTATTCTGAATTCAGCTTTTACCCTATCCAAAACAATTTCTAGGTTTTAAAACCTAATTGATAAAGAATTATACTTTAACCAAGCTAGATTTTTTCTCCATTTCTTCTACATTTTCGAATTAAATCAAAAAGGTTTGAGCTCTGAAAGAAGTATTTTTTGGATCGCATCCTCTTTCAGATTCAATTCCAGTTAATTTATAAGCAGTAAAAAGTTGAGCACAATTGATCTAAATTACATCAGAGTTCCTGCTCATTAGGTAGAAAAAAGACAACAAATTAAGTGCTGTTTAAAGATAAGGGTCACGAGTCGTGACGTCATGTAAAACTGAACCACCCATTAGATCAAAGAAAACCCTATTTTTGGAAAATCAATATGTGTTGGAAATAGACAGTTTTAGGAGGTTTACAGTAATTTGTGTAAGGACAAAGGAATTTACTCTTTTTATGCTTACATGTGATTAAATTCTAGACAAAGGATGTTAACTTAAAAGCGTCCTGGCATTGGAATTGCAAACAATTTTCACTCGCAACAACACATTTTATAGTGCAATTTGCTTTCATTAAAATCAGTTTGTGCAAGTATCCTTTACTCAATATTAATTTTGTGTATGTGAATTTCTATTTCTGAGAGTGAATTATGGATATAAATTAATACAGTAGTGCACGAAAGGAAATAATTAATAATTACCGATAATCTGATAAAAGGTTTGTAGAAATAAAACCATAATTTAAGCTCACTTCTTCTATCATTTTCTGTGTTTGCAGAAAACTACTTGTTTGTTACTCTTGGTCAAAGATCGTGATCCACCCATTGCTGAAGTGTTGATTATTTGTACTCGATTCTCTCATTAGATTGTACAAAGATACAGTACAGTTACTCCCAGTACGGCAGTAGCCCTACAAAAAGACTTAACACAAGGTGTACACGATTTGTAAACTGAAATATTAAACTGAAATATTCTAGTAAACATCTTTCAATTGACGGAGCATACGTGACAGTACTCTCCAGAGCCGAGGTCTATTGATTAAATCATCAAACTATGATTTCATCATAGTTTACGAAGAGGAAATGTACTTTGTTGTAAGAAAGTAACGTGACAGAAGAAAAACTAAACATTGTTTGCCAAGATATGCAGCCTTTCCATTACGTTTTTCTAACTGGATAAATCTAATTATCTGCGCAAAACAATTTTATGACTACGGCATGAAAATTTCAACTGGCCAAACGGGCTGGCTTCTGGCATGGTTAACTGGCCCAAGGTAAATTCAACTGGCCTCGGGCTAGCGGACCAGCGGTTAAATCGACCCCTGTGTAGGGAGTATTTTCATATGGGGGAAGGGGCAGTAGCTGATCCAGGGGGGTTGTTTAAACCCTCTCTGTTGCCTAATTATTTAATTTTCATGCAGAAATCCAGTCAAAGTGTGTAGAAATAGGAAAAATGAAGGGGTCCCCCATAGGCTTTATCTATATCTGTATTTTGAACCATCCTTTTGAACCCCCTCACAGAATTTCTGGAGGGCTCAACAGTGGCGGATCCAAAGGGGGTTTGGGGGGTTCAAACGAACCCCCCTCTGTAGTCTTATTATTTCATTTTCATGCAGAAATTTAATCAAAATTGTGCAAAACTCTAGGAAAGCGAACCCCCCTATTTTGTAGATTCGAACCCCCCTCACAGAAATCCTGGATCCGCGGCAGCTCAAGCCCCTGCCAACTTTGAGGGGCTTAGATCCTCCGAGCCTGTTTTGAAGCCCCTTACCGAAACAAGAGTGCCTGAAAGGCACTGATATCGCTCACCTGAGTTTTTCCTGTATTTGATGGTGTACAATATAATTTTTTTTGTAAACAAATATGTATGTCGTATCAAGCTATTGTAAATTAAGTTTCATAATTTCCAATGAAGACAATGAAGTCACATTAGTATTCAATCATATTGCATGTAGTAGCATTTGCATACATCTTTAAAATTGAATATCATGTGCTGTTCCAGTTTGATAATCAGGATTAAACTTTTACAATTAACAATTTACAATTTTGAAACATCAGAATGCTACATTACAGGCATTAATACGCTTAATATGATAAGCCCCTCCTTGCCTCATCAACATTTATTATCCTATCAAAAATTTATAACCAAGTGTTTGAAAAGAGTAACTCAATAAGCATTTTGTTCTCTTGGTTTAAATTGGCCCCATGGTTGATTTTTGAAGAATTTCTTTATGATTTTTTGAAGTCTGATAAGCCCTACCCTGCCACACTCAAATTTTTTAACAAATCAAAAATTCACAAACAATATTATTGTTAAAAAGAGTCACTCAAGCAACATCCCTGGTTCAAATTGGCCCAACAGTTGATTTTTAAAGAATTTTCCTGTCATTTCTCCTAGTCGTATAAACATCCTGCCATGCCCATATTTTCAACCAATCACAAATTTGTAAAAAAATAAATAAAAACGGGTACCCAAGGAACATTCCTGGATAATTTGATACAATTTGTCTAACAGTTAAGGAGAAGAAAATTTTCAAGGATTCGTTTAATAACTTCTCCAAGTCTGATAAGCCCCGCCCTGCAGCGCCTACATTTTTTGACAAATCAAAAAATTCATAAACACACATTGAAAACAGTCACTCAAGAAACAGATCTGCCAGATTTGGTTTAAATTTGATCAATGGTTGATTTTTAAAGATTTTTTTCATGATTTCTTTAAGTCTGATAAGCACCGCCCTGCCACGCCCACATTTTTGACGAATCAAAAATTTGAAAACAAATTTTAAAAAGGGTCATCCAAGTAACATTTCTGCCAAGTTTGGTAAAAATTGATCCATTGGTTAAGGAGAAGAAGATTTTTTAAGAATTACTTAATGATTTCTCTAAGTCTGATAAGCCTCACCCTGCCACGCCCTCATTTTTTGACGAATCAAAAATTTGAAAACAGGCAGTAAAGACAGTCACTCAAGGAACATTCCAGCCAAGATTGGTACAAATTGGATCAATATTTGATTTTTAAAGAATTATCTAACAATTTCTCTAAGTCTGATAAGCTCCACCCTGCCACGCCCACATTTTTTGATGAATCAAAAATTTGAAAAAAAAATTTGAAAAAGATCACCCAAGGAACATTTCTACCAAGTTTGATAAAAATTGACTCAATGGTTAATGAGTAGAAGATTTTTGAAAAAATATTTAACAATTTCTCTAAGTCTGATAAGCCCCGCCCTGCCACGCCCTGATTTTTTGATGAATCAAAAATTCATCAACAGGCAGTAAAGACAGTCAATCAAGAAACATTCCAGCCAAGATTGGTACAAATTGGATCAACATTTGATTTTTAAAGAATTATTTAACAATTTCTCTAAGTCTGATAAGCTCCGCCCTGCCACGCCAACATTTTTTGATGAATCAAAAATTTGAAAACAAATTTTGAAAAAAGATCACCAAAGGAACATTTCTGCCAAGTTTGATAAAAATTGACTCAATGGTTAATGAGAAGAAGATTTTTGAAGAATTATTTAACAATTTCTCTAAGTCTGATAAGCCCCGCCCTGCCACGCCCTCATTTTTTGATGAATCAAAAATTCATCAACAGGCAGTAAAGACAGTCACTCAAGAAACATTCCAGCCAAGATTGGTACAAATTGGATCAACATTTGATTTTTAAAGAATTATTTAACAATTTCTCTAAGTCTGCTAAGCCCCGCCCTGCCATGCCCACATTTTTTGACGAATCAAAAATTTGAAAACAAGTTTTGAAAAGGGTCACCCAAGAAACATTTATGCCAACTTTGGTAAAAATTGACTCTATGGTTAGGAAGAAGAAGATTTTTGAAGAATTATTTATCAATTACTCAAAGTCTGATTAGCCCCGCCCTGCCACGCCCACATTTTTTGACGAATCAAAAATTTGAAAACAAGTTTTGAAAAGGATCACCCAAGGAACATTTCTGCCAACTTTGGTAAAAATTGACTCAATGGTTAAGGAGGAGAAGATTTTTGAAGAATTATGTAACAATTTCTCTAAGTCTGATAAGCCACGCCCTGCCACGCCCACATTTTTTGACGAATCAAAAATTTGAAAACAAGTTTTGAAAAGGGTCACCCAAGGAACATTTATGCCAACTTTGGTAAAAATTGACTCTATGGTTAGGGAGAAGAAGATTTTTGAATAATTATCTATCAATTTCTCTAAGTCTGATAAGCCCGCCCTGCCACGCCCACATTTTTTGATGAATCAAAAATTTGAAAACAAGTTTTGAAAAGGATCACCCAAGGAACATTTCTGCCAACTTTGGTAAAAATTGACTCAATGGTTAAGGAGGAGAAGATTTTTGAAGAATTATGTAACAATTTCTCTAAGTCTGATAAGCCCCGCCCTGCCCCGCCCACATTTTTTGACGAATCAAAAATTTGAAAACAAGTTTTGAAAAGGATCACCCAAGGAACATTTCTGCCAACTTTGGTAAAAATTGACTCAATGGTTAAGGAGGAGAAGATTTTTGAAGAATTATGTAACAATTTCTCTAAGTCTGATAAGCCCCGCCCTGCCACGCCCACATTTTTTGACGAATCAAAAATTTGAAAACAAGTTTTGAAAAGGGTCACCCAGGGAACATGCCTGCCAAGTTTGGTAAGAATTGGCTTAGTGGTTAAGGAGGAGAAGATGTTTAAAGAAATTGTTGACGCCTTCCGACGCACGACGCACGACGCACGCCGGACACAGGGTGATCACAAAAGCTCACCTTGAGCATGTTGCTCAGGTGAGCTAAAAACTTGGTTAAGGAGTGAGACAAAAGAAGAAAATGCTGATTATAATCAGCATCTTCTATTCATATCTCAATGTTTTCTGTGTTATTTTGTTGACAAATTCTATTTTAATTCACATCCATTTTGTGGTCCATTTTGTGGTCTGAATCAGCTTTCAAATTCCAAAAATCTCACTGGTGGTGAACTCGGACAAAGCGAGGAACATTTTTCATGAACACAAGGTACAGATACTTCATTGCACATACGGATTTTTGTAAACAATACACGTGGCATTTTGTTTTACTTCTTTTTTCCGTCTTTTTTAAAGGATGCACTCAAATGGAAGTTACTAAGGTATGTAGATATGATTTATAATACGCACGAAAATATCAGTTTTATCGATCATTATTTTCAAATGGTATAAACGGATTGCAAGTGCACAAAGCGCATATTGAGATCATGTGGGTTGATCTTAATCGCCCGAACGAAATGGTACGATGTCACTGTTTATGTTTATCTATTTGCATTGCAAGTATACAAAAAAGACATATAAATGTACAAATAAAGGCTGTAAATGGCAGTTTTTGGTGTCATGTCATTGAAAATCATTATGCGGTTTCTTCGTGACAACGTTACAGCATGTTTCCGATGTTATCTTTTCCAGCTACGGTGTTTTATGAGCACATGTTTGATAAATTAATCGATTGCACTGGACTTAACGGCACATTTAAACATTTATTCAGTAATATCGCATCATCATCATCATCATCATCATCATTATCATCATCATCATCATCATCATCATCATCATCATCATCATCATCATCATCATCATCATCATCATCATCATCATCATCATCATCATCATCATCATCATCATCATTTTTATCGTTACCTTGGAGTTTCACCGGTAAGATTTTCGTTATGCCTTCTTAAATTTGGTACAGGTGGAGAATAAGCTATTAAATGAGAACAAGATGGATCTTGATCAGACAGTGCACATGCAAAGTCCGATCTGGATCCATGTTGGTCGCAAAAGCCTAAATGAACGTTTCCAGATCTATACTGTAATATTTGTCATTACCATTATCACCATTTATTCTAAGGAGGATCCACTGCTTCACACATCCCAGGTCCGTACGAACAGGGGGACTCTGGAGCCCCCCCCCCCTCATAGTTGGCAAAAATGCCGAATTTTCATCATTTCACATTTAAAACTTATGGCAAATCTAATTAGTCCCCCCCCCCACCCCCCCCCCCCCCCCCCCACCCCCCCGAATATTAGACACTGGACTAGACAGGGCCCATATGGAATTGCTTTCTACGGGCATGCATTCTAAAGTATACTAACGGGAAAAGTTAACAGTGCGCATTTCCTTTTTAATTAACACCTTGATTGCATGCGGTACATGAATGAAATTTTACAAATGCACATTTAATCTTTTACTTTCAATAATTGTCAATTTATCACTATACTTGTTATTACCGTAACAATTCCTGAAAGTGGATAAGGATAAGATTCGCGTTTACAAGACATTTTCGAGTGTGAACACCGTTGGTATTAATACATGCTATGCAATTGTCCTTAGAAAACAATAGATGCTGTCTAAACCACTGAAGGTAATGTTGTCAATAACATCGTAACAAGACTATGGGTATCGCAAGACGTCTGAAACGGATGGTCTAATACGTTAATCAGCCTCTACTGCTGATAGAACTCAACCCAGGAAGCAATCTATCTGTAACGTTTGCCTTTTTCTGTCGATTTCACAGGTAGTAGTCCCGATAGGTTGTCTTGTCGGAATGACGTCACGTGTAGACGTTGGATGTGTTGGAATCGTCTCAAAATTGTAGCATGGCAAGAAAATCGAAACAGTCTAATTAATGGGGTAATTCGACTGTTTTCGATTTACTTGCCATGCTTCAATATCTTGTATTTATTTCGGTACATTTATGAATAATTCTAAAATTGGCGACCATTTGCATTAGACAGGTGGCTACTTTCTTATGACGGGGAGTATATTTGTGCTAATATCCATTTGTTTCAATATTTTAGATTTCTGGAAGATAAAATGTTAAAAAAGACGTTTCACTACATTTCTCCTGAAACAAAAGTTTACGTTCATGATCTGTTTTCATGACTTTATAACATCGCCGCCAAACAATACGACGTTGTTCCCGCGTTTTGTGTAATTGGCGTTGAAGAACGTATAGCTTATTGTCATACAACTTCTACTTTTTCAATTTTCAGTTTAACCTCTTAACAATACAATGTCCAATAGGATATACAAACTAAAATCAAAATTGAAATTAGCATAATTTTGTGTATATTATTATACGCATGTGGCATGTTTCCATGGTGATTTCTTTAATTTAGGACGGTGGAACTTTCCTATTTCTATATATTTAATTCTTATACCTATGTTTATATATTTTTTAAGTTCTGCTTCGAAAGGCCACACTAATACTTAATGTACAATGACTTTGTAAATATGACAGTCCAAAAAACTTTCAGACAGTTTTCAAGAGAATTTTCGTCGCTATGCATTCCGACTTTTGTATTTTCCCCAATATTATTGTTGACAGATTACGTCAAAATCATTGTTTGGGAAAGGGTTAAAATGTTTCACTCATCAATAGGAAGAACACATGAATAAGAGATATCGGTTATGGCAATCAATTGTGTGCTAAAATAGACTTGGTTACTGTTCTGTTTTTATAAACCATTGGTATTGGTATAAAATGTCGTAACTACAGCTTCAAACAAGCTCTAGTTGCGACGTTTTACATTTACATTTACGGAATGCCATCGTAGTCCGAAATTAATCACTGCTTTCTTGATGAAATTGATCCATATTCAAAGACGAAGCAATGAAATACATTATGTATTTCCGAAACAGTTTCCCCCATTTAGAAAGGTTTGGAAAAACATTGAATCAAAAGAAGAATAGATCTATACTGAAAATAATTTGACTCTTTTTTTCTTAATATTTTCCTTTCATATTTTCTTATTTAGTACACACATTTTAACTCTCAACATAATAAATTAATGTATTTTGACACCCAGAGCAGTCAGCTAGAGAACTTGGCGGACGGGTAGAAAAACGGAAGGACGGGCAAACGAAGCACTTTCTATATGGTGGTCATTACTGAAAGCCTTCTAATTGGGGGCTGCAATACCAGATAGGCCTATTGTTTTGGAAATGATTATTGTATACCATTTATTCGTCTTTGAAAAAGAATAATTTTTATCTACTATATATAGAACTAGTGACGTTTTTTTCGGACAAACACTAATGCTTCGTCGGTGTAAATCTAAAACGTCACAAACTCAACTTTATTGAAGCTGTAGTTACGGGATTATATAACAACACCTACGATTTATCCATATTTAACCGAAAACCCATTCTATTGTTAGGACAAAAGTCATTGCAATTCGAACAGCCATTGAAAATGTTCACGGTGTCATGAATAAACCGTACAAGTCCCCTTCAAAAAACGTTAACTACGATTTTCACATCGGAAAAAAACTTCTACTCCAAGAATTGTAATACCAACTTCAGAATCAGTCAGAGAAATGAAATAAAAAAAATTACAATAGCCTCTAAGTGTCTCTCCAATTCGTCCATATTGTTTTGGGCGGATAAACACGTGCAAATCGTTGTGTACATGCTCAAACTAGTAAAACTGGTTTTTAAACGCGCATTTAAACATGAAGTATCTGTACCTTGTGTTCATGAAAAATGTTCCTCGCTTTGTCCGAGTTCACCACCAGTGAATCTATTGATCTCAATTTTTGGACAGCCAAATTGTCGTCTGCACATACTTTTGACATTTTTAGCGAATTATTGTCTTAATTCACTAAAACTTTTCTTTAAAATTGTTTCGGAAGCAGTTGTCAAGTAAAAATAAAAAAAAGTCTTACACCCTTTTCAATACACTCGCAAGTAATCAGAAAAATTACAACATTCAAAAATAAAAACTTTATCCCGCCATATGTCAAGTTCTACCTTCGCTTTCAAGAGTAAACCAAGGGCAATAACCCAAAATCGTTCTTCTCTTGCGGAGGCAAAAATATTCAAATTGCCAAAAATGGCCGCCGAAGACGATGTTGTTCGAATATCTTACCAAGAACTTCAAAACATTGTAAAGGAAAGGGTTGAAAGAGAAATCCAAGAGCAAGAACTGAAACTAGAAGAGGGTAAGATTTGATTAAAACTCATTTGACAGATTCAGTTTCCTTGTAAAATATGCGATAACTTAACTCTTTTGTAGAGTCAAAAAATGACCGAAAATGCAGCTAGGACAGATTCACCAATAGGGAGACAATCTCCATATCGAGGGAATATCTCCCAATCGGGTGTCACATTCTTTAAAATGAGTACTTACATATAATATTTACGAATGTGTATCCAGATCGGGAGACTATCTCCTTTCAGGGTGACAGTCACCACATTAGGAGACAAATAATGAAAAGTCTCCTGATCAGGAGACAACTGTATTTGTTTTACATTTGAAAATATTTTTCTTTGGATCTGACACTATCTATCTATCTATATATACTGCCTAACTCCCCTTTCGGGTATTACTGGCAGGTGCGCGTCTGTGCTGGAATAAAAACTGTTGGTCATTGGTTAGAGTGCCAAATTTTAAAAGTATTGTGAGTGTTAGATTAAAAGAGCTGATAAAACATTTTGGTCATTCAGGGACGGCTCACTATCTGAAAAGAATCAAGACTCCTTTTGAACGCTGCAATATCAGGTTGCTGTACAATTGTTTCTGGTAGGCTGTTCCATAGTATCACTGTGTAGGGAAAAAAAGAATATTTAAAGTAGGTTGCATTTGTATGGATCTGTCTGAAAGATGCTGTGTGCATATGTCGGGTGGTCCTCACTGGTCTTTCGAGATAAGCTGGTACGGGCACTGCAACAAAATTATTATAGATTTTATAAAACATGGTGATTCTGGAAATGTCTCGTCTGTATTGTAGAGTTTGCCAGCCAAGCTCCTTCTGCATGCAGGTAGAAAGTGTGTGCTCCACTGAGACACTCGGACCAGGGATGGGATGAATGTGTAATTAACATTCTTCTCTTTCTTCCCAATAACTGTAGGGCTCCTCTAGAGGATAAATGATCTGTGACTGTACAAGGATAGTGTGAGGCTGAAACAAAAAGAAGCTAAAACAAGATAGAAACATTATCTATATGATTAACATTCTTCTCTTTCTTCCCAATAACTGCATGTAGGGCTCCTCTAGAGGATAAAAGATCTGTGACTGTACAAGGATAGTGTGAGGCTGAACCAAAAAGAAGCTAAAACAAGATAGAAACATTATCTATACAATATAATTATATAGTGAGTTATTTTCAGGAGAGTCTTTGAACGTGCCCCAGGGTCCTGGATGACAGCTGTGATTGTCTGGGTGGGGAATATGTTCCATAGTTGAATGGCTAAAAGTGTTTCTATACAGGTCTTTACGGCAGAATGGTTTCAGATAGCTCATGTTTCTACCTGGCTGATGGTAGACACAGGCTTGTGTACGCATCTGTATTAGTCTGGCGTTAGAACATCGCTATTGAAAAGAAGGCCAGCCTAGAGTGGCAATCATCTGACCAGTACTTATCATTGCACTGAGCCATTAGGCCTTTACATCCTGGGGACAGCTAGTGATTTTCCTCTTCAGGAAAATGAGAGAGTTGTTGGCCTTCTTGATCACATTGTCTACATCCTTATTCCAGAGCAGCTTCTTGTGAATAGTGTTAACCCCGAGGTACCTTCCATCTGTGACATTTTTCAGCTGATGGCCAATTGGCCATGCAAAAAAAATGTTTGTTCGATTGGATTCACCGTTGTTCTTTCTGGAGATTGTGGATGGTAGTGAGAGTGGATGACTGTGAATCATATGAAGAAAAGGGTTGTTTTGATTGTGGAGCTCAAATGAGTATACAAATAGAAAATGTACAAGTTGTGGAAGGCAGTGTGTATATAAAAAAATTGACATGGGTAAAATATCAATGTAGGAGAAGAAAATGCTGATTTATAACAAGTACTTTCTCCTCTTGCCGTAACAGTTTCTGTGTTGTATTGTGCACAAGTCCTACCTCTGTCACTATCCATTTTGTTGTCAGCAACAGCTTTTGAATTGAATAAGGCTTAAAAAGAAATGTAACAAATCTCAATTTAATCTATTACAGCTACAGATGAATATCTTACAAATGGCAACATAATTATGATGAAGATTGGAAGTTGGACTTTAACCCTTTCCCAAACGGCAAAAAAATTGGAGTGTTTTGATTTGAATACGCTGCAAGCGGAAATATTCATGTTGGTATTGATATGATTTGCTTAAAATAAAGCACAGAAAATATTGAGGCAAAAGGAGAAAATGCTGATCATCAGCATTTTCTTCTTTTGCCTCAATAGTTCCAAGCCATTTCTATTATGGATGTCAAAAACATGTCTTGTTTGGGAAAGGGTTAATGCGATGAAATGATACCAGTTAGAGTATCTTCTGCATCTAATGGATGAAAAGGAGCATGGAAGTGAAAACTGGATGGCCACTTTAACAGATGAATTAGCAAATATACCGGTAGCGGATGAATATACGCCTAACTGCAATTCTTAGAGATCACTTTCCCCAGTTGTTTTCTTATTTGCTTCAGTATATTATATTTGCTAATCTGCAATGATTTGAAAGCAGTTAAAGTCAAAAATGTTATCATCAATCTTGTTAAATCCTATTTTGTGATTTCGTTGTTGGTGCTTGTTTAATTGACACATATCTTGACATTGAATGTTTCTAACCTTTTAGAAAAAGATGTCTGTCTAGATCTCATATCAATTATATACTTCTAAGGTATTGGTGTCTATAATCCGAGTCTTCTCTGATGTAAATAAGCTCTTTGATATTTTGATTTTTCGCTATTTACGTAAATAGCGAAAAATCAAAATATCAAAGAGCGTATTTACATCAGAGAAGACTCGGATTATGGTGTCTAGGGCTAGGAATACCTAAAATGATGTATTTATCAATGGCTTTAGAATTGATCAAATATTAAAAGATACAATTTGAAAGTGACGACAAGCAAAATACTTGACAAGCAAAATAATTGACATCAAAAGTAGAATCATTTATGTTATAGGACGAAAAAAAAATATATATGGAAGGGAAGGAGGAGTTGCTTAATGTTTTCCTGAATTATTTCTTCCAGGGATGTATAAATTTGCAGGGACATTTTTGGGCCAAGCCATTGAGCCGCTGGCCATTTGTTCTCAAAGATGGCCCCTTAATTTCAACCTATGAGCCAAAGTGTCCCACATAATATATTCTTGGATGTAGAAATGACACATAAATATACACTGAAAGTCATGCAATTATAGTCTTTTGTCATGATTGGCATCCAATTTTCACTGGATGACCTTTGAAATAAAAATCTAACAGTAACTAATAAGCTAGAATACATAGTATATCCTGGCTTTTTGCCCAGACTTTTCTACTAGTGGACCTTTGGCAGGTCTATGAGCCGAAGTTCCAAATAAATTACTGAAGTGAACAAGGTTTTGTCTAAGGAAAGGATTATTTTGGTGAATCATTTCAATATTTGTGTTATTCCAATCCTTTCAATTGTTAGCAAATGTAAACAGTAGAACCAGCTTATCATTTTAGTAACCAAGAGAACCGGTGGACGGACATTTTGGCCACAGACGTTTTGGCCACAATATTTTACAAGGTAGGACCTTTTGGCCAAATTTTCTTTAAGAAAATGGAATTGAACCAATTAAATTTATTTCGTAGTTGTACTTTTAGACATTTTGATGCTAAAATTGATATACCATATTTATTTTTTTTTAAATTTGATGCTCTTGTAATGTTTACTCAATTTAAATACAGAAAATACTCTCCCTTTTGGTCAACAAAATATAAATATAAGTTTATATGAAAAATAGGATAATATATAAACTTTTTAACCATAAAATAAAACAGAATCTTCAGTCTTTAAGGATGTAAAGGAAATGCAGGCCACTTTTGATGACATATAATTTTAAAAACTCTTTCTTTTTTTGAAGAAAGCATTGTTGACAATTGATGAAGAAATTCTTGAAAAATGCAATTTCTTGATTTTCTGCAATGCTTTCTTTTTTCATTGTGGAGCTTGGAAAGTTTATTTTTGTATGAAGGGCACACTTTTAGATTGGTTAAATTTCAAAGTACTTGCTGATGACATTTTCTCAAAAGAGAACCACCCTACTTTTTTTTTTTATCAAAGTAGGCAGAAAGAACTATAGAATATAATAAAAAATAAAGATATTTGTCTTTTTTATTCATGAATAACAAGATTTTTGGAGTTTTTGAAAAGATCTTGTACATCTTCATTTGAAATTCAATACCTCGATTTGACTTGAGCATCGGTGAAAATAATGGGGTACGACGAGTCTGTGGGCCGTGAAGGCCCTCAAAGATGGCCGACGTGCATGAATTGATGGACATTATTTGCTTAGAAACTTGAAAATATGGTACGATTTCTTAACATTTCTAAGGATTTTTACAAGATTTATCATTAAAGAGACGTTTGGCGAGTTATAGCTCGAGATCGCATCGGTGAAAGTATTTAAAACATCGGATAACCCCCCTCGAAATTTCCCGCTTGACAAACTCGTTTTTATGCGAAAATGCGCAAAGAAAGCACTTTTTGCGCGTGAGCTGATCTTCAGGGGTACCCCCATTGAAGCAATTTTGTTGTCCCCAAATCTGGAGAATGTATCCCGATCGGGGTACAAATGAAGGAGTATTTTCGGCTCAAATGTCACTCGATCGGGTGACGTCCCCCGATCGGGAGATTGTCTCCGTATTGGTGAATCTGCCCTAGCTGAAATGACAGTTGAACAATGAATCATAAAAAAGTTTAAATGTTCCTAGTGTTAGACCCAGATAGATTACCCTAAGAATGAGAAAGTATCTAAACATCTTTGTAAAGGGCAAATCAGTTTCTGTCAAATCACAAGATTACCATACGACATCAATAGTTTTTAGGAAGTTGTTTCGTACCATGGATATTTCGTACCTTATAAAGATTTTGGTGTCCTGTGCTGTATTAATCCTTTCCAAAACAATATTTTGTGTTTATCTTTAAAGGAAAATGATTTGAAAAACACTGCAACAAAAGAGGAAATGCTTATTATCACTAATTTCCATTTGCCTCAATATTTTTGTTCCATATGACACTATACATGTACCATTTATGTTGTCTACAGCAGCTTTCATATTGTAGCAGGCTAAATTTTGCTGGATAAGTGTTAACAAATTGACTCCAATCATTAATGGGATTTTCATTTAGTTATCCACAGACTATGGTAAAGTCTAAAGTGGATAAAGACATTCAATCAGTATTATTTAAGGTATAAAGTGCCTAATGAAAAACACCACTTTCTAGCCATACGAAATGTATCAAATTACACACACTTGTAAATACACTTCACATAAGTTGATTCACCGTGCCGGATTTCAAGATTATGCCTCAAGAAGAAAATAATTTACAAATATCATTTTACTCTATATTCATATGCAAGGGAGGTAATTTTGAACATTTTTGTCAAATATTTCCATAAATATGGATTAATTCAAAATTCTAAACCGTACAAAATGCTTATGTTTGTATTTGGAATGGAAATGTAACACAATTTAGGAATTACTGGCACTTTTCAAAATTTGCCGCTGGCTCTTTTGTGCTAATTAGGCCCTTCTTACCTTAAGTGGAGTTAGCAGACAGTGGAGCTATACAATTTTAAGCTTTAAGTTACTTTTCTTCTATTAGCGAGCGCCACCATGATTTTTCCCAATAACATAATTTTGCTTTAGCTTACTAAAAATAGTCTGCTTGCAACTGCACATGAAACTTATCAGTCTTAGTAAAGTGTCAAATGTGTTTGATTATCTTTTGTAAATACTAAATATATCAGAACCTAATACAGTAATACCTTCATTGATGATTTTTCCGTTTATTCAGAAGCCAAAAAAGCCAAGAATGAAGAGCGGAAGAAAAAGAGACCGACAGTTGGTATATACAGGCCACCGAGTGTACTGCGTCACAAGAAAGAGCTCAAAGAAAAAGAAGGTAGTCCCTCAGGTACTTGTTTACAGATCTCTGTCTTTCTTATATCATTATCATTATGTGTTCAAAGCAACAGATAAGAGGAGGTGAAACCATTCTAAATTTGTTATTTCAAATCCAAACCCTTTGTTGTTGGTAATCATTTGAATTGTCTCAATGAGACAATTGCAATGATTATGAGTATTCACAACATAGGGTTTGATGAACAAAATGTAAATGAACAGCGTTTTTTCTCGCCAATTGGGAAAGGTACCTATACCCCTACGATTGGGAATTTTTCGCGTCGCGAAATCTTCAAATTGGGAAAAGATTAATTCGCAAAATTGATGAATTGGGAATCTTAAAGGTGCATCTTAATCTATATCATTAGGGGCTAAATTTTGCACCACATATCATTGTAAGGTCTTGGTTTAAACAGGAACATACTTGTGACCATATATTTTGACCATTTATTATATCTATATATATTTAGAAATTGTTGAAAGGTAGCAGGGTTCTCCACAGAATATTTTGAAGTCGTAGTGGCATTGGTAAACCTTGCAACACATTGTGTTCATGCAAATAATTATGAATAAAAACATAATGGGAAAAGAAGAAATTGCTCAATTTGAGCAATTTCTTCTTTTCCCATAATGTTTTTATTCAGAATTAGTAGTTTTTAGTTTAAAAGAATGCCCCATTTATCAGTTTTTGACATGAAATACCTCTAAATGTCTCTCTTTGGTGACCATTTTGAAGAAATTAAGCTGTGGGGTACTTTTTAAGCTGAAGTGGCATTACACTGATTTCCATGAAGCTGTAGTGGGGCCGATACAGCTCATTGGGCTGGGGAGGACACTGGGTAGATAATGCTGAAATCCAGCATTCACTCCAATTCTCTCAATACTTTCCAGGCATTTAAAGTAACATTAATTGTGTTGTCTGCATAAAAAATTCCTGTTATTTTCACAGTGACATCATTCCAAGACATTGTGGAAAGGGTTAAGAAAGCATTGGAGCTAAACACAAAATGTTTGTAGATGTAAATTCTTCTATATGTTCTAATCTAAATCTTTTCCTAGCTACTTTGGAAGTGTTTCTATTTTGGGAAATTATGCTTTGGTCTGTTGAAAGCTTAGAACTTTGAATTTGGATATGTCTAAAAAGAATAAAACTTCTCAGTAACCCATATAAGGCCAAGTGCAAATAAGAGTACATTTTCTTGTCTCCAGTATAAAATCATAAAAATATGAAAGATGGAAAGAGTGATAACTATTTGATATTAATTACTGGAAAGGATATATTGTGATGGACTTGTGTTGAAAATTTCAAGTGAATCGGATGATTTGTTCAAAAGTTATGACAGATTGAAAATGCAAAATTGACCAAAAAAGGCTGTTTTTTGCGTGACATTCATTAAAAGGCTATTTTAAATATCTGAATTACTCAAATTTGGTAGTTGAATGATATAATTTTTGCATGTGTGTATCATTGTTATACATATGAGTAGTCAAAATATAAACTGATTTAACTTGAAAGTTTAATGTTTTGAAATTGTGACATTTTTTCCAAATATGTCCAGTTGTCTCCAAAATTCAAAATTTGGGGTTTACCATCTTAAAAGATCTCAAACATAAAGAAACAGTAATATTAAATAAGCTAAAATGGCTTTAAAGGATGTAAGAAAGATATGAGTTTATTTGATAATAACTTTCTTTGTTCCATATGCATGTCACTTGGCTTGCTTGTAACATATGCAATGAATAAAAATTTGTCCCAACCATAACGGTTGATACGGTACCCTTGTTTATTAGTTCCATATTCCTTACACAGAGGCTTTGAATGTTTAAGCTGCTTTGCATTATTTCCCTGAAATCCTATAATACCTTTTGCATTTTAGTTCTACTTTCAACTCCCAAGTAGGAATGACCAATAGAGCCAAATCCATGATGTCCCAACCATAACGGTATTTGTCCCAACCATAACGGCCATGTTTTCAACCAGTGTCACTTATTCCACATCTTTTAGAGTGAAATCTTTATATTATTTAGGTAATTTACAGTGAAAAAAGTTACAAAAGGTTGTTGACATAGTAAAGATTTTTATTATTTTTCAATTTTACATCACTTTTCTTATGTTTATTGGAGGAAATTTGTTTTTATTTCAAAACTAGTGTTTGATTATTTGAGAAAGACTTATTTTATGTTATTGTATTATTTTCTAAATGAAAAGAAGTGAATTTGTGTTGCTGTGCATAATATAATCCTGAGTAACAGGAGGATCTATAAGTAAAGTAGCTACCGTTATGGTTGGGACATTTTTGTAAAATCCTATCTTTACCAGTTAATATGTAGTACATGCTTGTCTTTGGTTTAATATGGAGAAATTGTTAATAAATTGAACTTTTGGAGGGACTTACTGATCAAAATTCCAAATAAGAGGGCCAAGATGGCCTTTAATCTCTCACCTTAGTGGTTAAGCCATATGCGACCAGCAAAATTTCAAAGCCTGATTTTTTGCATATTTAAGTTCTATAAAATATATTCTAAATGTAAAATGTGGGATTCTATCATAAAAAAGACTTTATTTTACTGCATATTTATAATTTGGAATAATTCTAGTAAAGATTCATGAGATAAGATTTTGCATTCAACAACACCCAAAATCTCAAAGCTCAAGATCCTGTAATTTGAATGGAAAAACAGTACAGCTCACATGTTTTTGCCTATTTTTATGCATCACCCTGATTACATTTCGGGTGGATTAGGGTGGATGGCCACAGTGAGCCTGTTCTTAACCCAAACCCATGGAACGACTGTGATTAACCATCATGATTTTCCACTTGACCATGGCAAAATGCGGTGATTTGCGTGGGCAATTTTAGATAAACCTAGCATTTCCTCTCTATTGCGGTGATCACCATGATTTTCCATCTGCCACTACAATTCACAGTGATCTGCAGAAATTGTGAGTGGAAAAAGGCGGTGGTTTGAGTAGCAATAGACAATCATCGCAATTTTCCAGATCAATTATTTTGTTCGCAGCGGACGAATGTTTTAGGCAAAAAACATGCGAGCTGTACCGTAATTTTACAAGATTTCCTCAGATATTTATCTCTGTAAAGTTCGGGAACCCACAGCACAAGCCTTATATTTATCTTATAGAGAATAAGTCATTAGTTTAGATTACTCTTGTAAAGACCAATGTAAATTCTACATCAAAAATTTCTAAACTTTAGGACTAATAGCTTGGAACAAGATTTTCAACTTTTTCTCTATAGATGTAAAAATTCAAAAACCCAAAACGTAGGACCAATTCAGTGCATGGCAATCGCTGTATCTAGAGCATTGTGTTAAAGACTCATAATAAAATTCAAAGCTGTATGACTTATAGTATGGGAGAAGATTGTACAAGTTACCCTTGTCTAAAAGTAAAACCTGGGAAGCCAAAGAATCAGGCTATCATTTGATATACTGTCCCAACTAAAATGATATATGGTATGGATTTAAAGACAACTAGTCTAAAACTGTGTCATATCCACATTGTGCTTTTTAAATCTAATGCATGCCATAATAATGATAATATCATTAAAATTAATATAGTAATTGATAAAAAAACAGAATAAAAAGATATTTGATATTTGGAGACACAGAAGGATTAATTGTGATTTTGAATGGCACCAGTTTAGGAGTAATATGGGAAAATGATTTCAGGGAAATTTGTCATTCCTCTTGTTTTTCTTTTATCTTCTAACAGTTAAAAATAGTTTTTGTGAATGTTTATACTTGTTACACTATTTTGTAGAAGAAATCCATCAGAAGGTTGCATTTTATCAGACGATAATCATTCTAAAACATGGGCATGACAGGATGTCCCAACCATAACGGTTCAGTCAATTAACATTTATGAATTAATTTTAAGTAGTATCTCCGTTTTTACCATTAATTTTACATTGATATAGTCATAATTGATATGGCAATGAAGCAAGATAGTATTAACAAATGGAACTATGTCATTTGTTAGCGATATAAGTGATTTTGTAAGTAATATTACACAAAACATACACAAGAAGACTTGCACAACAAAATATAGAAGTTTTAAATCACTTAAAGTGATTTTTAACATCTTTTAATGGTTTAAGGAATAAAATGGACACAAACTGGTTGTGAAAATCTACTATTTAATCTCAATACATAAGAATAATTTTATGTGTCCCAACCATAATGGTAAAGAGTAACTGTTTTGTACTCAGCAGAACTTACTTATAGTTTTGAATATCGGAGCCAGATTTGTTTTATTCTAAAGTAAATTGATTGAATTTTGATTAAATATTGCTATTACCATTGAAGGGTTGACATTCTTTTCATAGTAAAGTTGATAACAGGTATGTTTCTTTATTTTATCGCTTTTCTTACCATTTATTTGCCAAATTTTTTCAAGAAGTCATAGAATTTGACAAACAAGTAGCTCAAAAGTTTGCCACATTCCTTAGCTTAAAGTATAAAGAACAAATAATGATCAAACAAATGACTTTGGCACATTAAAAAAGCTATGTAAAGTCTTAAAATTAGCTCTTGCACTCATATAAAAGTCAAAATTTTCTGAAATCAGATAAATGCGCTTTAAAGATTATACATTTTTTTGAAAATTTGATATATATACTTTCAAATCACACTGCCAAAACAAATCTTATCGAAAGTTTATTTTTCATCCAAATGTCACACTTTATTTGCACTTGGCCTTAAACTGTTTGGATGAGATATTTCTAGTCAAACTAAAATGTATGGCATGATTGGCCATTGGGAACGGCACATAAGATCATTGGGAACGGTAGCTATGGAGATTGGGAAACGGCCTGTACTAAAATTGGGAAAGAGCCTGTAGTCATTGGGAAAGGTTCCTTTAACAGGTACTAATTATAGTAGGGGAAAAAACCCTGATGAAATATTGCACTTTGAAAAGTCATTATCTCTTTTTATCTGTACATCTTTTCTGACTAAATTGTCCCCCAATGGTTTATAATGTTCAACCTATGCAGGCAAGAAGCTTGAGGCTCGATACTGATGTTGTGATAGTACTGCCTGGTATGAGAAACAACAGGAATTCATGGTTAGGTGCTCCAGCCACTGCCTTTTATAACCATAGCAGTTTAAAAAGATGTTAAACCCCAATCATTCAATCAATTAATCTATTATCACTAGCTGTGTACTCTCTGCACTGTATGATTGCAGATGACAACTGGACTATAGATTCTAACCCGACAAAACCTTGTTATTAAAGACGTCAAAACCAAGTCTTTTGTGGAAAATACAGTTATCCTGGGTTTGTTTGGTAAAGGGTTTAAACCTCATGTATACTGTATGATTGCAGATGAGGGCAGGACTACATATTCAAACTCCAGTAAACCCACAGCTATTGACTGCGTCGCAAATTTGACGATAGCAGATGAGAGAGGCATTAAACCGTTACCAAACAACATAATTCTAGACTTTTCTGAAGTGAAGATATTGCAGATAGCAATTTCTAGTTAATAAACTTGGAGATTTTTTGGTATTTTTTGGATTAGAAAACATGGTGGAAAATTAAGAAATTGCTTGTCTCAACCTATTCCTTCATTTTCCACAATGTTTTCCAAAGTTTTTACTTTGTGAGGCGTCAAAAGGCATCATTATTGGGAATGGCCCGTCACTGGGTTATTAAAACCCTTTCCCAAACAAGACCTGGTTTTGACGTCCCTGATTGAAAAGGCTTGGGAAAACATTTAGTAGAGGCTCTTAGGTAAAAAATCGTGACAAGTCGGACAAAAGTGTCAATTTTTGTCCATGGTTAGAGGCTTCCATAAGCATGAATTTGAACCAGGGGTGCCCGGATTTAAAGGTCTGTGAGACTCTAAAAAGCATATTTAAAATTCGGATAGATGTGCTATCCGGATACTCTTCCTTTTGAACATAAAATCGGTTGTTTGCGCCATTTAACGTTACAATGTGCACAAAAATTATCAAATCTTTTAGAATAAAACACAATCTCCCGAAATTCACTCTGAAAACTTTATAAAAACATTTATTTATTAGATTTCGCCACGAACTTTTCTATTTGAATATTTGCAATTATTGTTGTATTTGCCTTAGAATCAGAAATATTTCTTATTAGATTAAGCATCTAATCTTTTTCTCTGAGTTAGGAACTGTTATGAGCTTGAATTTGCATCAGGGGTGCCCGAGTTCAGTGGACTTTAGGACAAGATATTGATAAATTAATATTCGGATAGATGTATTATCCGGATACTATTCTTCTTTTCTTAAGTATTGCCGTGCTTAACGTCACTGCACTATCTCTTACAATTCATTCATTTCCAAAAGTACGCAAACAAAAAGAGGAAAGCATGAAAAAAGAAATTTTAAAATTATTTACAGATTGAAATGTATGTTTTGGGTAGAAGTAAAATAGAGTTTAAAGCGCATCCAATTGTCACATTTAATTACGACACCAAAATGAATAGGACTTTAACGGATCCTTTGAATAAAAAAAAATCGAGTTTAAATCTTTTACCAAATTACGTGATAATTCCTTTATTAGCCTATTTACAACTTATTAAAACTTGGATCAGCCTGTGATGAGGGTACGTGTAGAGTATTAACTTCTTTATTAAGAGGTCCACCCGAGTTCGATTCCCAACAATCCCAACAATAAGTGTCATGCATATGTTTTCAAATAACCAAAGGCCATTCCCTTGGGAAAATGAAACGCAGCTCTTTCAGAAAGCTGCGTAAAAGCCGGCTTTTACGCAGCTTTTCTGCGTTTTTTTGGTTTCTTACCTAAAAAGCTGCGTTTTTTAAAAAGAGCTGCGTAAAAGCTGCGTTTTTCTCCAAAAGCTGCGTATTTTACATCAAAGCTGCGTAAAAGCTGCGTATTTTGGTGTGAAGCTGCGTATTTTTGTTATGAAGCTGCGTATTTAACTAAAAAGCTGCGTATTTTTATTATTTTGTCTTGGATGCAAATACGCAGCTCTAGAAGCTGCGCAGAAGCTGCGTCTTTCTTTTGCTGAATGTTTTTTCCCAAGAAGTAAAAAGACGCAGCTTTTGCGCAGCTATCCATAGCTGCGTATTTTTAAAAATTTTTTTTTTCCCTGTGATTTTTTGCCCCATTTCCCTTGATTTTGAGATTGAATGCCACCATACTGATGACTAACTTAAGCAAAAAATGATGTATCCACAAAGTTTCATTGCTGAAAGACTTTCATGAATTTGCTTCAACAAAATTCAAATCTGAAAACAATCAACAAAGGGCTATAATTCAGAAAATATGCAAACGAGAGTTATGATTCTTGTACTGCACTTTCACTCAATGGGGTATTTTATCATACTTCCAAATAAATGTATATTATGCTCTTAACAAAATGCAAGCAAGTCTTATTTAGTCAATACTTTCAGCTGTAACCATTTCCCAAACAACACCTGGTTTTGATGTCCTTGATCAAGGAAAGACTTGTGAAAACATTAAGACAAAAGAAAAAATGCTGGTAATCAACGTTTTTCCCTTTGTCTCAGTATTTTCCTAGCTTTAGTTCACACAAATAACACATATCCATTTTGTCCCAAGCAGAATTTCTTTAACCCTTTCCCAAATGACAAAAATTTAGGGTAATCCACTTCAAAAACTGCCACAAATGACAAAAGGAGTGTTAATAAAGATAATATTCATGTACAATATGGCAAAGAAAATGTTGAGACAAAAGTAGAAACTGCTGTTAATGAGCAGTTTCTTCTTTTGTTTCAATGTTTTCCCAAGCATTTTCTATTAGGGACGTCAAAACTAGGTCTTGTTTGGGAAATGGTTAAACCCATTCCGGCTGCGGCCATGGCGCAGTTGGTAGCGCATCTGCCTCTCATTCGAGAAGTCCCGGGTTCGATACCTGGCCGCGGCAAATACCCTTACTGCCAAAATGTCACCCATCAATGGTTTGATATCATGAACCTATGTGGGGGAGTAGCTGGAGACTCGGTAAGGGTGTTGTGGTAGTATTGGTATGAGAAACACCAAGAATCCATGGTTAGGTGCTCCAGTCGTCGTGATATGACCTTGATAGTTAAAAACGGCGTAAAACCCCAATAAATCAATCAATTTAAACCCTTTCCCAAATGGCAAAATTTTAGTGAGGTCAAATTTGAAAGTTGCTGATAAAGACAAAATGGAAGCTGCCCAAGGAAGAATTTATGCACAATGTACCCCAAAAAACATTGAGCCAAAAGAAGAAAATTCTGGTCAACAGCATTTTCTTCATTTGGCTCAATGTTTTCTCAAGTCTCATTTACAGGGTATGATAAAACCAGGTCTTGTTTGGGCAAGTGTTAACCCTTTCCCAAACAAGAGCTGGCTTTGACATTCCTAATATAATTGGCCTGGGAAAACATTGAGACAAAAGAAGAAACTGCTGATAAACAGCAGTTTCTTTTTTTGTCTCAATATTTTCTGAGCTATATTCTACATAAATTCTATCTTTAACAACATCAATATTATCATCAGCAGCAGCCTCTGAATAGGAACACCCAAAAAAGTTGTCGTTTGGGAAAGGATTAAGTGGACCACCTTAAAATTTCATCAAATGGGAAAGGGTTAAGTCAGATTTTCAGGAAAATAGCAAGAAAGGGGAAAAGGGAACCATTAAACATATTTTCTCATTTTCTGTTACCAATGCCATAATAAACATAAAGACTATACTTTCTCAATGATTGTCTGAAATGAAATCTCTGAAAACCTTTCTCATTAGACAAAATTTTGATTCCATGGGAAAGGGTTAATAAGTCCAAATAAGATTAATTTGCAATTAAAAAATACTTTTTGAGTCATTATCAGCAAAGTTTTACCCCCCCCCCCCCCCCCCCCCCCCCACACACACACACACACACACAATGAATATTTAATGTAAACAAATTAATCTTATTCAAAGTCATTAAGTACTTAATTTGATTACATGGTATAAGCTTTTTTTGGGCTAGATTATGTGATGTTAAAACCAAGAGCATGTTAGGGTAAGGGTTAGTTCTATAAAAAGAAATCATAGCCATATCACAAACAATGACCAGTGTTTGATAAAAGCTCATAACTGCATTATTAACATATGGATACTTAGGACATTATGATACATGTGATGTGGTTTCCATAGGTTACAGTTTGCAGTCCACCATGCAATTTTAGACCCTTCACACAGGAAATTTCATACATGTCTAATTGTAAAGGAATGAAGACAACAAAATAAATGATACCAAAATTAGAACATATGCATGATATAACAGGAAATATTGAGGAAAGAGGAGGATTATCAGTTATTTCTTCTTTTCATTTGATCTCAAAAGAATATCCTTCTTGTGATGACAAAACATGGCCTTGTTTGGGCAAAGGGTTGGGTAAACATTCCAAGAAAAGGCTCCAGATATTATTCATAATTGCTGTACCAGTCTAAGACTCATTTTAGTAGGGAAAATTCTATAATTTCATTTATGAATTAATATTGTCTGTGAATTTATTATAAATAAATAAAACCTATAATTATGCTTGTGTTGTCATTTAACCTTATCACAATCATCTTTCTCAAAGATGCTTTAAAAATTTAAAAATTGTCCTGAGCCATAATTTAAGATAGGTTCCTTACAGCTGCTTTCCTGATTGGCCAATTTTAATTACAATATCAAAAATTAATTTCTTTTCATCTTTTCTGTGCATGTTAATTTATTGTTTTCAAAGGAAATTTTATTCAAATGATGATATTGAAAAAAAAAATAAATAAATAAAAACATTTTTTCTTGTTTATATTTGTTGAAGCAGCTTAAAATGAAAAATGCTGTGTTTTGATTGGTTGTTTAGCCATTGACTGGCTTGGGTGGCATATTTGAATGAAAGCAAACTTGATGTGGTACAGCTGGATAAAATTGTAAGTATTTGTTTGTTTACTACCATAAGATAATTAAATATTAGGGGATTTATCTCCTGATTTAAGGTAGTGCCTTTATCAATGTAAAAACAAGCATTTGTCCTAAAAAATTAAGGGTTGTTTGTCACAGGGATCATGCAATTTATTTTATGGCATATTCAAAATGGCTGCCATTAAAAAAATAAGATATCCCAAACTTGATGTCAGATCCTACTAAAAGTAATCTAGTTTTGGTGGAAAGTTCTTTTAATTGGAAGAATTGAGTGTTAATGAAAGCCTTCATGATTTTTTCCTAATATGGGTCCCAAATTTGATGGTTTATAACACTTCCCCAAACAAGGCCTTGACTGGACATTCTTAGTTGAAATAGTTTTGGAAAACATTAAGAGAAACGAAGAGTTAGCTGATAATCAGTTTCTCATTTTCCTTTAATATTTTCTTTGCTAAAAAAAACCCACACATTTTTTAACCCTTTCCCAAACAAGAACTGGTTTTGTTTACTTTAATTACCCAAATATATTTTATAGAGGAAGCTTGGGAAAACATTGAGACAAAAGAAAAAAACTGCTGATTAACAGCAGTTTCTCCTCTTACCTCAATGTTTTCTGTGCCATATTGCACACAAACCCTTTCCTTTTTAACATAAATTTTGTCCTCTGGAGCAGCTCCCCCCCCCCCCCCTCCAAGATTTAGTTGTTTGGGAAAGGGTTAAGTGTGAACAGCCTCTTCCAAATTGAACCTTATAATTCAAAAATTGCCATTGAAGAAAGGGTTAATTACACTTAATTATAATATCTGCAGATTACAAATGTGTGACATGCCAAAATGGGATTGGAGAAAGGTGATAATTATAAACAACAACAATTACACTCTTGAATTGGAATTCTCAACATTTTTTTAAGTTTTTTTTAAGTTTCTCTTGTCTCAATTCATTTCAGGTTTGAAGTACCAGATATGATAGTCATCATTCCACTGACAACAAATTCTTTTTATGGTGTTTAGTAATGAATGAAGCTGATGATGGAGTAGACCTAAGCATTGGTTGATTAATTATAGTAAGTTTTATAGTAATTTTAGTAAATAATTACAACACAGAAGCTTCAACCCATGAAACGCTAGTCAGATGCTGTAGCACTGAGCCAGCAGGACAACCAGTTGCATTTACAGCATATACCCAAATGTCAGTTTCCATATTAAATGTCAAAAAGACATAACGGAGATGACTGGAGCTAGTGTTTCATAAATTCTCAGATGCGCCAATGAAGGGGTTCCAACAAAAAGGTGACAAGGTTTTTTTTGATATCAGGGAAAATATTAATTTCGTGATAACTCTGATATGCGTCATCAAATGATTGATACATGAGAATAAAGGGTTGATAAGGGTTAACAGACCTTGAGGAAGCTAAAAATTGTATGGAACAGATAGATATCATTGAAAGGAAGTTACATACCAAATTTGAGCTTTGTATGTCAGATACTTTTGGAGAAAAGGCAAATGTTAAGTTTTCGGATGGACGGTCAGATAGGCAGACAGACATGAGTAAAAACAATATGCCATATCACAACATTTTTACAGAGCCTCCAACTGCTCGCCCACATATCTAAACAATTATGAGACTACTGATGGGAGACAATTTTGTCTTACTGGATGTTTGCAGTGACCAAACAAGTGGGATCAAACCTGCCCTGTGTTAAGTAGACAAACCGTTAGCTAAGCCTAAAATTACCAACATTCGCAACTTCTTTGACCTAAATTTCACAGAATTGACCAAGTATTCCGAATGAAACGGCCAAAGTTGGCTAACGTTTTGTCTTATTGAACGCAGGGCTGAAACATCATGAGTGAAAGTCCAATGCGCTATGGCTGCTGCTTTGAGTTGTTTGCCAAAATTACCTCCAAGATAAAATGAATCAATTTATTGCTTTCTTAGGGTTGAATAACCCATATCCAGAGGACAAAATTTAAGACTGAACCAATTTCAAAGATGTTACAGACAAAAACTTCTACTGAATGAATTTTGTCCAGACTCTGGACTCAAGAACATATCGTATAATAGTTAAATGTCCTTTGTTAATTTTTATGCCCCCTTTCGAAGAAAATGGGGGTATATTGTTTTGCAAGTGTCGGTCGGTCGGTCGGTCGGTCGGTCGGTCGGAAGGTCGGTCGGTCGGTCGGTCGGTCGGTCGGTCTGTCCGTAGACCAAACCTTGTCCGGAGCATAACTCGAAAAGTATTAAAGGTAGAATCATGAAACTTCATAGGTGGATAGATCTCATTATGGAGAGGTGCAGTGCACAAGAACCGTAACTCTGCCGATCAAATTTTTTGAGTTATTGCCCTTTGTTGATTTTCAAACTTGATTCTTGTCCGGAGCATAACTCAAAAAGTATGTAAGGTAGAATCATGAAACTTTACAGGTGGATAGATCTCATTATGGAGAGGTGCAGTGCACAAGAACCGTAACTCTGCCGATCATATTTTTGGAGTTATTGCCCTTTGTTGATTTTCAAACTTGATTCTTGTCCGGAGCATAACTCAAAAAGTATGTAAGGTAGAATCATGAAACTTTACAGGTGGATAGATCTCATTATGGAGAGGTGCAGTGCACAAGAACCGTAACTCTGCTGATCAATTTTTTTGAGTTATTGCCCTTTGTTGATTTTATAACTTGATTCTTGTCCGGAGCACAACTCGAAAAATATGTAAGGTAGAATCATGAAACTTTACAGGTGAATAGATTTCATTATGGAGAGGTGCAGTGCTTAAGAACCGTAACTCTGCCAATCAAATTCTTGGAGTTATTTCCCTTTGTTGATTTTTACACTTAATCCTTAACCTTGCCTATATCTCATGTCCTTTTACACATACAGCCTTGATATCTCACACATAGATACCTCCTTTCAACATGGTTCACATTTAACCATGACCTTGGACCTTGTGACCTTGACCTTGGAGTTTGACCTACTTTAAAAAAAATTAAACCCGGCATATATCTCATAACCTTTTACAAAAACAGCCTTGATATTTCACACATGGACACATCTTACCAAGACCTTTCACAATTGACCATGACCTTGGACTTTGTGACCTTGACCTTGGGGTTTGACCTACTTTTAAAAAACTTTAACCTGGCCAATATATCATGTCCTTTTACACATACAGCCTTGATATTTGACACATGGGAACCTCCGACCAAGACCTATCACATACGACTATGACCTTGGACCATGTGGCCTTGACCTTGGAGTTTGACCTTCTTTTAAAAAAAATAAACTGGGCCTATATCTTATGTGCTATTACACATACAGCCTTGGTGTTTCACACATGGACACATCTTACCAAGACCTTTCACATTTGACATGACCTTGGACCTTGTGACCTTGACCTTTGACTTTGACCTACTTTAAAAAAAAACTTTAACCTAGCCGATATATCAATTCTTTTTACACATACAGCCTTGATATTTGACACATGGACACCTACGACCAAGACCTTTCATATTTGACCATGACCTTGGACCATGTGACCTTGACCTTGGTGTTTGACCTACTTTAATAATACATTAACCTGGCCTATATTTCATGTCATTTTACATATGCAGCCTTGATATTTCACGCATGGTCACTTCCAACCAAGATATTTCACTTTTGACCATGACCTTGGACTTTGACCTTGGACTTTGACCTACTTTTAAAAAACTTAAACTAGGCCTATATCTCATGTCCTGTTACCTATACAGTCTCAATAATTCACACATGGACACCTCCTACCAAGACCTTTCACATTTGACCATGACCTTGGCCTGTGTGACCTTGACCTTTGATTTTTACATACTTTTAGAAATCTTTAGCCTAGCCTTTATCTTATGTCCTATTGCACCTTCAGCCTTGATATTTCACACAGACACCTCCTACCAAGACCTTTCACATTTGACAATGACCTTGAATATTGCAACATTGACCTTGGAGTTTGACCTACTTTTAAAAAGACTGAAACTAGGCATATATATCATGTCCTTTTACACCTACAGCCTTGATAATTCACACATGGACACCTCCAACCAAGACCTGTCACATTTGACCATGACCTTGACCTTGGCATTTGGCCTACTTTTAAAAACTTTAACCTGGCCTATGTTTCATTTTACTTTTACATATACAGCTTTGATATTTCACACACAGACACCTCCTACCAAGACCTTTCATATTAGACCATGACCTTGGACCTTGTTAACTTGACCTTGGACTTTGACCTACATCAAATGTAGGCCCTTGAGGGGGCATATATGTTTTACAAACATCTCTTGTAAGAGGGTGTAAAGCCTCTCTAAATTTTAAATCCAAACCCCATGTTGTGGGTACTCATTTGAATTGTTTCCAGACTAAAGTGCTGCTTGAAAGTACATGTACAATGTTTGTAAACTTGCCAATTAGATTTCAAAATTAGTGTAAGTGTACTGGCTTAAAGATTTGGAGAAAAAGTAGTTGAAAGCAATGTATCTTGCTCTAGATATTGCTTTGCATAATTTTGATGTTTTAGACCAGAATATGTTCCAAAACATTTATAATTTGAATTATACGGACTTTGATGTAGGAAGCATTAATAGAATTTGACGAAAAGAAGATAACACAGTCAGCATTTCTTGCTTTCCATGAAGATGTTACATGTTATAGAAGCAGCATTTCGTCTGTCACATTCGAAAATTTCGTAACTACAGCTTAAATAAGTTACGACATTTTCGAACATGACCAGCGATTTACTCATTTTGCTGCAATATTTTCTATGATCTTTAGGAGGTTTTCAATTAGGATATTTTCATAATTATGCCCCCTTTCGAAGAAAATGGGGGTATATTGTTTTGCAAGTGTCGGTCGGTCGGTCGGAAGGTCGGTCGGTCCGTAGGTCGGTCGGTCTGTCCGTAGACCAAACCTTGTCCGGAGCATAACTCGAAAAGTATTAAAGGTAGAATCATGAAACTTCATAGGTGGATAGATCTCATTATGGAGAGGTGCAGTGCACAAGAACCGTAACTCTGCCGATCAATTTTTTTGAGTTATTGCCCTTTGTTGATTTTATAACTTGATTCTTGTCCGGAGCATAACTCAAAAAGTATGTAAGGTAGAATCATGAAACTTTACAGGTGGATAGATCTCATTATGGAGAGGTGCAGTGCACAAGAACCGTAACTCTGCTGATAAAATTTTTTGAGTTATTGCCCTTTGTTGATTTTCAAACTTGATTCTTGTCCGGAGCATAACTCAAAAACTATGTAAGGTAGAATCATGAAACTTTACAGGTGAATAGATCTCATTATGGAGAGGTGCAGTGCACAAGAACCGTAACTCTGCCGATCATATTTTTGGAGTTATTGCCCTTTGTTGATTTTCAAATTTGATTATTGTCCGGAGCATAACTCAAAAAGTATGTAAGGTAGAATCATGAAACTTTACAGGTGGATAGATCTCATTATGGAGAGGTGCAGTGCACAAGAACCGTAATTCTGCCGATCAAATTTTCTGAGTTATTGCCCTTTGTTGATTTTATAACTTGATTCTTGTCCGAAGCACAACTCGAAAAATATGTAAGGTAGAATCATGAAACTTTAAAGGTAAATAGATTTCATTATGGAGAGGTGCAGTGCTTAAGAACCGTAACTCTGCCAATCAAATTCTTGGAGTTATTTCCCTTTGTTGATTTTTACACTTAATTCTTAACCTTGCCTATATCTCATGTCCTTTTACACATACAGCCTTGATATCTCACACATAGATACCTCCTTTCAACATGGTTCACATTTAACCATGACCTTGGACCTTGTGACCTTGACCTTGGAGTTTGACCTACTTTAAAAAAAATTAAACCCGGCATATATCTCATAACCTTTTACAAAAACAGCCTTGATATTTCACACATAGACACATCTTACCAAGACCTTTCACAATTGACCATGACCTTGGACTTTGTGACCTTGACGTTGGGGTTTGACCTACTTTTAAAAAACTTTAACCTGGCCAATATATCATGTCCTTTTACACATACAGCCTTGATATTTGACACATATAAACCTTCGACCAAGACCTATCACATACGACTATGACCTTGGACCATGTGGCCTTGACCTTGGAGTTTGACCTACTTTTAAAAAAATTAAACTGGGCCTATATCTTATGTGCTATTACATATACAGCCTTGGTATTTCACACATGGACACATCTTACCAATACCTTTCACATTTGACCATGACCTTGGACCTTGTGACCTTGACCTTTGACTTTGACCTACTTTAAAAAAAACTTTAACCTAGCTGATATATCAATTCCTTTTACACATACAGCCTTGATATTTGACACATGGACACCTACGACCAAGACCTTTCACATTTGACCATGACCTTGGACCATGTGACTTTGACCTTGGTGTTTGACCTACTTTAATAATACATTAACCTGGCCTATATTTCATGTCATTTTACATATACAGCCTTGATATTTCACGCATGGTCACTTCCAACCAAGATATTTCACTTTTGACCATGACCTTGGACCTTGACCTTGGAGTTTGACCTACTTTTAAAAAACTTAAACTAGGCCTATATCTCATGTCCTGTTACCTATACAGTCTCAATAATTCACACATGGACACCTCCTACCAAGACCTTTCACATTTGACCATGACCTTGGCTTGTGTGACCTTGACCTTTGATTTTTACATACTTTTAGAAATCTTTAACCTAGCCTTTATCTTATGTCCTATTACACCTACAGCCTTGATATTTCACACATAGACACCTCCTACCAAGACCTTTCACATTTGACCATGACCTTGAATATTGCAACCTTGACCTTGGAGTTTGACCTACTTTTAAAAAGACTGAAACCAGGCATATATATCATGTCCTTTTACACCTACAGCCTTGATAATTCACACATGGACACCTCCAACCAAGACCTTTCACATTTGACCATGACCTTGTCCTTGGCATTTGGCCTACTTTTAAAAACTTTAACCTGGCCTATGTTTCATTTTACTTTTACATATACAGCTTTGATATTTCACACATAGACACCTCCTACCAAGGCCTTTCATATTTGACCATGACCTTGGACCATGTTAACTTGACCTTGGACTTTGACCTACATCAAATGTAGGCCCTTTAGGGGGCATATATGTTTTACAAACATCTCTTGTCATACTTAAATTTTGTCTGGAGCATATCTCTAAAAGTATATCAGCTAGGACCATGAAACTTCATGGATGGATAGATCTCAACAAGGAGAAGTGCAGTGCATTAGAACCATAACTCTGTCTTGCTTATTATTTTAGTTTTTGCCCTTTGCTTTTTTTCACACTTCCCTTTTACTAGTATTCCTCTATTATCAGGTTGATGCACTGAAGTATGTTTGGGTGGAAATTCAACGAATATTGGTGATGTGAAATTTGAATACATTGGGATGTGAACAACGCAAATTATGGATTTAAGGAGGTAAGCAAAAGCTGAAGCACACAGACAGGTTAACAGAAAGTAGATTCTCTGTGCAGAGTTTATCACTTATAATAAATTGATTTCACTGCTTAGGTCAGGACATTGATCTTGTTATAATTTCAATGTCAAATATGACATCTTTGACTGTGTCATACAGTTATCCAATGAAAGTCCACACCGATTGGTATTATGCACTCTCACACAACCAAAGTATGATAATTATTCCCCTACTAGCGAAGCCGAAAGGGACTTTAGGTTTGAACACTGTCTATTCGTCAGTCTGGTCAATTTGTTTTCCAGACTTTTTAATGTGACTATTCATAGAATAGGGAGGCTTATTCTTGACACCTGGGCATTGACTCCATGCTTGATTAAGTTTTTGAGTGCAACTTTCATATCTGTTTCTACTAATGCTATTGCTATGAAACTTTGCATAATGCGTTTTTGCCTAGAGGCTGAAAAAAATCAAAGAGCACAAATGTTTTTATGTTACCCCTTTCAGACACATGATAGAAAAGGCCTGGAAAACATTGAGGCAAAAGAAGAAAATGCTGATAAGCAGAATTTTCTCTTTTTGTCTCATATTTTCTGACCTATATTGTACACAAACCCCATCTTCAGCAGTTTCTGCAACAGATTTCAAGTTGGACCACCCTACAATTTAGTTGTGTGGGAAAGGGTTAAAACATGTCTTAACCCTTTTCTAAACAAGACCCGGTATTGATGTTCCCAACAGAAATCTTGAGAAAACATTGAGGCAAAAAAGAAAATGCTGGTAACCAGCATTTTCTCCTTTTGTCTCAATATTTTTGAGGGCAATAATAAGCACAATTTCTTTATCTATTACCATCTATTTTGTTTCCTGCTGTAGCTTACAAATTGTGCGAGGCTATAATTATGTCGTTTGGGAAAGAGTTAACATAAAACAACAACCTATAGAATGTTGCTGAAACTGTGAATGTCTTAAACTCTTTTTGTAGCTATCCAAGCAGAGAAGGCTTACGACAAGATGACAGATGAAGCTTAAGAAGAGAAAAAAATTGACCTTAAATGTTTGAAACATCTACAACTTCCATCAATTACAAACAACCACAGATGAACATTAGATGTTAAAGAGACCAAAACAAGAAAAGTTTAGACTTCATTTATTCAATTTTCAGAAAAGTTGAGACTTCATTCATTCAAGTTTCAGACAGAAGTTTTTTTTTACAAATAATCCATTACCACATGATGAAGCCTCTTGACACCCACAAAGCTTAAGGCTTTTGAAAATGTTGTGGAAAATAAAGAAATTGCATGTGGCAAGCAATTTTCCCATGTTCCACAATGTTTTATCTTGTAGAGTGGCAAAAAGGTTCACTGTGTGGTAATAAGTTTGAAAAAAGATTCCAGAAAAGAATTAAGTGCTGAATCAGCACTGCTGATGATCAGCATTTTCTCCATTCCAATATTTTCTATACCATGGCATTTAAAACCCCGACTTGATTGTTATCTGCCACATATTTCAGTTTGGACCAGTCCGAAAAGAATCATACAATTACTGGAATTTGGTAGTTTTGATTTAGAATGAATTGAATGGAATTTGAATTGAGAACTAGCAACATGGACATGAGCTTTGATGATTTAGTTTATCAGGTATTCTTGTTCTTGGATGTGAAATTCTGCAATCCTTATCCAAAAAAGACCTAATATTGACATCCCTGATAGAAAGTTCTTGGGAAAAATATTGTGGCGGCTAGAAGAAAATGTAAGAATGATAAGGATCATGATCAAACATATCACAGGTTAGAATAGTTGGAGAAAATGCCTAAAACATATTTAAATTGATGGTGACCAGCTTTTAAATGAGCCGCAAGCTGGAAAAAATGTCCCGTATAGCATTTCAGACAACCATGTTTCAAGATCAGGCTGATCTGGAACCATGTTGAGCTCAAAAGCCTTAAGGGACATTTTTCCAGATCCTAGCCCAAATGTTTTCTGTATGTGTCATTTTTTGTACCATCTTTCAATTCGTCTCTAATAGAAAGGCTTGGGAAAACGATGAGGCAAAAGAAGAAAAAAGGCTGATCATCAGCATTTTTATGCCCCCGATAGGGAGGCATCATAAATTTGACTTGTCCGTCCGTCCGTCTGTCCGTCTGTCTGTCTGTCCGTCCGTCCGTCTGTCCGTCATTCCGGCCAAAAACTTTAACATTGGCCATAACTTCCTTATTACTTAACATATTCGCTTCATACTTTACCACAACATTCCTTGGTACATTACCTTTCTGTAGGCACATACTTTGGTGACCTTGACCCCTGGATGACCTTGACCTTGAACATAGATTGGCCATAATTTAAAATCAAAGCGGTGTCGGGGGCATTGTCATCTTACAGTGACAGCTCTTGTCTCTTTTTGCCTCAATATTTTTTCTGTTATGATACTCACTCTTTTCTTCATGAAAACCTAGTTTGTTGATATAAGAAACATTAGCTTTGGGCCAATCTGAAATTTCACCATTTTTGAAAGGGTATTTGGATTTTGTTAGAATGTATTAAGATAATAAATTAGGTCATTTGTCACAAGCTTATGTACTTTTGAGTTTTATAAGTCTATTTATTTATTAAAAATTTGTATTTATTGCATACTTCGATATTTTCTGTTATGTAACTTTAAAATGCCTTCAATAACCATTGAAGTAGAAGAAGTAATTGCTTATAACAAGCCTTTTCCTCTGTGATATGATGAAAACAAATCTTGTATTCCATTATTGTAACTAGTAGCAGCTTTCAAATTTGATTTGTTTAAAATTTGGCTGTTGGATAAGGACTAATCTACTTCAAAATTTGTATTAACATATTTTGAATCATTCATGGCCAAACGACTTTCAGGCTATATTATTTTTTTAAATTTTGGTTTTCAGTTAGACGTTGTGCAAAGCTGCGTAAAAGCTGCGTTTACGCAGCTCTGAAAAGCTGCGTAAAAGCTGCGTTTACGCAGCTCTGAAAAGCTGCGTAAAAGCTGCGTTTACGCAGCTCTGACTTAGAGCTGCGTAAAAGCTGCGTTTACGCAGCTCTGAAAAGCTGCGTTTACGCGGCGGTATTGGCACCTGCGTTTACGCAGCTCTGAAAAGCTGCGTTTACGCAGCTTTTGCGCAGCTTTTTCAGAGCTGCGTAAAAGCTGCGTTTGCGCAGCTTTTACGCAGCTTTTGCGCAGCTCTGACTTAGAGCTGCGTAAAAGCTGCGTTTACGCAGCTTCTGCGCAGCTTTTGCGCAGCTCTGACTTAGAGCTGCGTAAAAGCTGCGTTTACGCAGCTTTTCAGAGCTGCGTTTACGCAGCTCTGACTTAGAGCTGCGTAAAAGCTGCGTTTACGCAGCTTTTCAGAGCTGCGTTTACGCGGCGGTATTGGCACCTGCGTTTACGCAGCTCTGGAAAGCTGCGTTTACGCAGCTTTTGCGCAGCTTTTACGCAGCTTTTACGCAGCGTCTGTTTTTATTTCTTTAAAAGCTGCGTTTTTTCTAGCCCAAAAAATACGCAGCTTTTGCGCAGGTGCCAATACCGCTGCGTAAACGCAGCTTTTACGCAGCTTGAAAGCTTCGCAGAAGCTGCGTAAAAGCTGGCGATTTTTCCCAAGGGTTATACGGTGTGGACATGGTGTGAATTGGAAATAAAGCAGAACGCAACATTGCAAGGTATTAATCTTTGTACGTAGATCTTTTTTCTTATACAATGTAAAATGATAAATATCTAACAGAATTATTTACTATCATTTCCCCAATGGCTTACTGTGTGATCATATAAAACAAAAACAAAAAAAGATAATCAGTCTTTTTCAAATTGGGCAAATGGGTGTTCCATACAAGAAGCAACAGTGTCCCATGACGGGAACAGCTTACCATGACCTCCACAATGCCGTTTAACCTTTACCATACAACTGAGAAGCAGTATCACATGTGTATCACAGTGTAATTGCATGAAAAATAGAAGAGTACATGTATCAAGTTGATCAAATGACAATTAATATCTCGTGTCTTTTCTGGCATTGACGTTTCTGTGCAATCTTCAGGAAAGGTACCAGAAAAGCTAAACAATGCTTTTCAAACATTTATGCTCTTAATCAAGTTGCAGTTGCGTGTATGCCTTCAGTGAAAGTCTATTTCTACCACATGATTTTCCTGACAACACCAGTTTAAAATTTCTAATATTTTGTTCTTGAAATGACCTTTTATTGACATATTTCTTTCAAAACCAACAATTTGTAGATTCTCTCCAAACAAAAAGAGTAGCTCAGAAAATTTATTACCGTTGCCGTCTTTAATATCCGTTTCAATGTATTCAGTCAGCTCAGCGAAAACTATTGCTTCGGTACAATAAGTAAAAGTACTTGTAGGAGGACGCCCAAACGCACAAACACGTTTTTTGTACTTCAACATACACTTAATGTGGTACTTAAGCTTGGATAACAACAAGATCGCCACAATAAATACATGCCGTAAGGATGTAACAAGAACATCAAATCTGTTAAAGAAACTCGAAAGTGAAATGTTCTTCTGGACGGGCCTCAATTGTGAGTTAAAAGCCTAAGAATTCGTTCGTAAAAACTTCTAGACTAAGAAGATTTTAGCCTGCATTTTAGCCAAGTGTGCGATTAAGTAATGTATGTAGACACACTTTGTTGGACTCATAGCAAAGGACGCAGATGTTTTCTTCATTTCAGTGGATAATCACGCGATACAACAACAGCAATTACAAAAAAAGGCAATACTCATATAAATACGTGGCCAATTTGAGAATGGTTTGAAGCTGAGAATGTGTAAAAACTGCTTGGATCTTTTGGGTTGGCCAGCCCTGCGTTCAGTAGACAAAGTTAGCTAACGTTGCCAACATTCGCAACTTCTTTGACCCAGATTTTGCAGAATTGACCGAGTATTCCGAATGAAACTGCCAAAGTTAGCTAACGTTTTGTCTTACTGAATACAGCCCTGATCTTTTAAACAGCACCGATTTAAAAGTTATAGGCATCCAAAATTATCATGTGCTAACTGCTGTTAAAATATCCATCACATCCAGAAAACCCTTGGTGCTTTTCCTCTTGTCTTCCTCAAACCATATTTAAATCTTTTTACTAACTAATGAAGTTTTTTGCATTTTTTGTGTTATGGGATTCCTCACCGCGAAAAAAAACTTTGTAAATTCCATAGAAAATTTATAAGTATTTAAAGACACTTGTGTCTGTCAGAAGGGCTTACTAAACACTCACCAGACTTACCATAATATAAAATGCAGCTTGACTAGCCCATGTCTAGATTCAGAAATCTATCCTTTGGCGATACGACCTTAGTAAGGTGGTTTAGTAAGACTGTTTCAAATTTGAAAATGGATTGATATTATAGAATACACATTGAATTTTATACTTATATTAAATCGTATCAAGACAATTTCCTTCTTACAAACAGAACAGTGCTTGATAGGCAATATCTTTTATATGGTGTAAGAATGGCAATTGACTATTGATGGTAAAAACTATCAGGGGCGTACCCAGGGATTTTGTGACGTTAAAGCCCCAGTTCGAGAGCCAATGACGTCCTCAAAAACGAAAGTTCTGTATACACTGTGGAAAAACGAAATTGCTTGTAACTAGCAAACCTTCGAATCTCCACAAAGTTTCCAGAGAGACAAACAATGTAAAATTGCATTCGCTTGAAATTTTCGTCTGTACTATCTTTGAATTCAGACGAGTCAAAATTTTTGTCATCTGGTAATGAGTAAATCATAGGTGTAGGAAGGTTTATAATATAGGAAAGGGGGGGGCAAATGTTAAAGTGAATGGAAATATGGGTGAATTATGGGGCCATAGAGGGGTGCAGGCCCCTTTTATGCTCCCCGAAGGGAGAGCATATAGTCGCCGCTTTGTCTGTCCGTCCATCCGTTCCGTCTGTCCGTCCATCCGTTCGTCCGTCCGGAGCGATTTCTCCATAACCCTTGGGCCAAATCAAATGAAACTTACAATGTGAACTCCCTATGACATAATGCCGATGTACTTTTCCCGGATTTTGGATTTGAGGCCTCGTCATGGGAAAAGGGGACCTCATGTAAAATACAGTTTTTCTCTAATTTCTCCTTTAGTCTAATGGTCAGAATTTGATGAAATTTCATATTTGAATAGCAAATCAGATGCCCTTGACAATAAAGTGCACTCCATGGCATACATTTATTGTGACAATGCCTTATCCGGGGAGCATTGTCCGTCTCTGACAGCCCTAATCTAACTTATAGGGGGACTGACCCCCCTGCCCCCTCTTCCTACGCCTATGTTAAGGTGTTTCCAGTGTCTCCTCGAGAAAATTTGGGGAACTTATGCGATCTGGTGACATCTACTTAAGGGTCTGTTTTTACAATTTCGAAACTACACTTGAAAATTTTATGTTGAGGCCAGGTCTTCCAGACTATTCCTCCTACGTATGCGCCTGACTGTAAATCACTTTTGCATGCAGAAAGATAACCGCTGGAATAAATTATAATAACAACTCATCTTATTTCACCGCAAAGACATCATATTTTAGGCTATTTACTTTCTAGGGACAAAATCGAAAGTTCAAGGGAAGAGTATCCGGACAGTACATTATCCGAACTTTTGAACCCCATTAAATCGATAACAAAGCCCCTCAAGTCGGGCACCCCCAGTGCAAAAGTTGTCTTATGATGAAATCTGACTGCTGGCAAAAATTTACACTTTTGTCCGGAGTGTCACGATTGACCCCATTTTTTTTACATAAGAGCCTAGACTAATTGAAACAAATGAAGAAACTGCTGATAACCAGCAGTTTCTCCTTTTGTCTCAATATTTTCTATGTCATATTTTACGCAAAATTCTATCTTTTATAACTATCATTTTGTTATTTGTGGCATTTTTGAAGTGGATCACCCTGTAATTTTGCCGTTTGGGACAGGGTTAAACCTCAATCAACCAACGCAGAGGAACCTTTACTATATATTTAGCTGTGTATGATTACAGATGACGGCAGGACTGCATGTTCAAACCTGACAAAACCTACAGCAGCTGTTGACTGCGTCACAAATTTGACGATAACAGTTGAGAGAGGCATTAAACTTCAATCAATTAATTAATCAATCAATCAATCAACCTTTGATCTGTAGCTCTCAGGGGTTGAAAAATTTCTTCAAACCTACTAGTCCTGTAGGACCAGTAGCTCTGAATTTCTACTCGCCCTTAAGGCAACCCAACTCGCCCTTAAAGATGAAGAAAATTTTAGACTGCTGGCTCTTACGGATGCATTATTATGCAAATAACATAACTCTTTGACTCTACAAATAAAGTTTCTTCGGTATAAATGACAGACAGTCATAGGCAAATAAGGCAACAAATTTTATTAAAAAAGATGGTCAATAAATCGAATGTGGCTCAGACTTGACTTCATCTTTTACCATAAATCAATCGCCGATTAACATTACTGTAAACACTTACTTTTTATTTAATTCGAAAGATAGATTAGCTGTCGAAATGGTCGAGTAGGCACACCAGTTTAATGTGTACAACAACCCGGTAAATGTGAAAGAATTTCTTTGTGTAATCGCGAGACGGCATAACAGAAAACCATCTAACGTCAGTGTATTTACTACGTAGATAGCGTTTTGTTTTCATTGCTTCATCCAATTTTCCCGCGTTTTGTGGCGCGTGCGACTTTTGTAAACAAATCATAGTAAAACGTAACCTTATTTGGGTGCGGAAAAATCACGTGATGATATTGAAACTGGAATGACTACGTCATCAATTGACTGTGTTTGCGGCGTCTTTGATCTCGCTCAAATCATCGCATATGAGTAACACAGATTTACTCTAGTTTCCTTGTTTAGTTTCACTTTCGGGATTGATCGACATAAAGAGGGAAAGGTCGTATTTTACAGCGAATATTATTGTTTCTGATATGAAGTTTAAAATAAATACTTTCTTTTCGATCCTTTATTTTTCCCCTCAATCAGCGTGATACAAGTCCTAAATTTGCACTCGCCCCGTCGGACTAGTTCGTCCCCAAATCTACTCGTCCTACGGCATTTTCTACTCGCCAATGCGAGCGGGCGAGTGGATTTTTCAACCCCTGGCTCTGTATTGTATGATGGTAGGATTACAGATTCAAACTCAAGTAAACCCGCAGCTGTTGACTTGCAAATATAACCATAGCAGTTGAAAGAGGCATTAAACTCCAATCAATTAATTAATTAATCAATCAATTAACCTTTGATCTGTAGCTCTGTATTGTATGATTGTAGATGATGGTAGGACTGCAGATTCAAACTCAAGTAAACCCGCAGCTGTTGACTTTATCGCAAATATGACCATAGCAGTTGAAAGAGGCATTAAAGACAATCAATCAATTAATTGATTAATCAATTAACCTTTGATCTGTAGCTTTGTTTTGTATGATTGCAGATGAAGGCAGGACTGCAGATTCAAACTCCAGTAAACCTGCAGCTGTTGACTGCGTCGCAATTTTGATGATGGCAGTTGAGAGAGGCATAAAACTCAATCAATCAATTATAATTAATCAATCAATCAACCTTTTACCTGTAGCTCTGAATTGTATGATTGTAGATGAAGGCAGGACTGCAGATTCAAACCCCAGTAAACCTGCAGCTGTTGACTGCATTGCAAATATGATCATAGCAGTTGAAATTGGCATTAAACCTCAATCAGTTAATTAATCAATCAATCATTTATCAGTAACTCTGAATTGTATGATTGCAGATGAAGGCAGGACTGCAATTTCAAACTCAAGCAAACCCGCAGCTGTTGACTTGCACATATCAGAGGAAGACTGGGACAGTGAAATTGCCAGCTCAGAACCCACATCAAAGGAAAACAGTGTGGAAAAAGAGGTAGGATCGTCAAAATGTCTTTAGAAGCGTTGAAATCAATCCTTTCCCAAACAAGACCAGTTTTTGACGTCCCTAGTAGAATTGGCTTGAGAAAAAATTGTGGCAAAAAGAGAAAATGCTGATGATCAGCATTTTTAGGTCACCTGACCGAAGGTCATGGTGACCTATTGCGACTGTGTTTCGTCCGTCGTCGTTCGTCGTGCGCCGTGCGTTAACTTTTAACATTTTTGACTTCTTCTTGAGAACCATTGGACGGATTACAACAAAACTTGGCAGGGAGCATCCCCATGGGAAGGCGCTTCAGATTTGTACGAATCATGGAGTTATCTCCCTTTGGGGCCCCAAAAAGGGCCAAAAAGGGGTTAAATAGGGTACATCTTATAAAATCTTCTTCTCATGAACCAGATGTTGGATTTGATTTACATTTGGTATTTAGAGTCTTTAGGGCAAGGACAACAAAGTTTGTACAAGAGAAAAAAATCCGCCCAGAAATGGCCGTGCTGGGGATGGGGGATGGGAGGGGGGGGTCGCATTATTAGTTAACTTAACATTTTCGACTTCTTCTTGAGAACCATTGGACGGATTACAACCAAACTTGGCAGGGAGCATCCCCATGGGAAGCCGCTTCAGATTTGTACGAATCATGGAGTTATCTCCCTTTGGGGCCCCATAAGGGGCCAAAAAGGGGTTAAATAGGGTACATCTTAAAAAAACTTCTTCTCACGAACTGGCTGTTGGATTTGGTTCACATTTGGTATTTAGAGTCTTTAGGGCAAGGACAAGAAAGTTTGTAAAAGAGAAAAAAATCCGCCCAGAAATGGCTGTGCTGGGGATGGGGATCGGAGGGGGGTCGCGGTATTAGTTAACTTAACATTTTCGACTTCTTATTAAGAACCATTGGACGGATTTCAACCAAACTTGGCAGGAAGCATCCTAATAGGAAGCCGCTTCAGATTTTGTACAAATCATGGAGTTATCTCCCTTTGGGGTCCCATAAAGGGCCAAAAAGGGGGTAAATTGGGTACATCTTAAAATATCTTCTACTCATGAACCGGCTGTTGCATTGGATACACAGTTGGAGTTAAAGTCTTTAGGGCAAGGACTACAAACTTTGTACAAGAGAAAAAAACTCGTCAATAAATGGCCGTGCTGGGGATGGGGGATGGGAGGGGTTCGCGTTATTACTTAAATTTGAACATTTTCTTCTTCTTTTTGAGAACCATTGGACAGGTTGCATTCCAATGGGAAGCCGCTTCAGATTTTTTACAAATCATGGAGTTATCTCCCTTTGGGGCCCCAAAAGGTGCCAAAAGGGGGTAAATAGGGTACATATTAAGAAATGTTCTATTGTTGGATTGAATTCACATTTGGTATTTGAGTCTTTAAATAAGTTTGTACAAGAGAAAAAAAGACTCTCAAGACATGGTGGTGCTGGGGGTTGCGCTTTTTGTTAACTTAACATTTTCCTTAAATGTTTCTGCTCATTTGATTCAGGTGACCGATAAGGCCCTCTGGGCCTCTTGTCTTCTTTTGTCACAATATTTTCTGTGCTATAATGGACACAAATCCTACCTTTTCAATACACAATCATCAACAGAAGGGTGTGACAACCCTTAAATTTTGCCATTTTGGAAGAAAACCCGCAGCTGTTAACTTGCACATATCAGAGTAAGACTGGGACAGTGAAATTGCCAGTTCAGAACCTACATCAAAGGAAAACAGTGTGGAAAAAGAGGTAGGATTGTCTTTAGAAGCGTTAAAATTAATCCTTTCCCTAACAAGACCTTTTTTATGTTCCTAGTAGAATTGGATTGAGTAAACATTGTGGCAAAAGGAGAAAATGCTGATGATCAGCATTTTCTCCTTTTGTCTCAATATTTTCTTTGCTATAAATGACACAAATCCTACCTTTTCAATACACAATCATCGACAGAAGGGTGTGACAACCCTAAAATTTTGCCTTTTGGGAGAAAACCCGCAGCTGTTGACTTAAACATATCAGAGGAATACTGGGACATTGAAATTGCCAGTTCAGAACCTACTTCAAAGGAAAACAGTGTGGAAAAAGAGGTAGGGTTGGCAAAAAGGTCTTTAGAAGCGTTTAAATTAATCCTTTCCCAAGGACCCAAACAAGACCTTTTTGATGTTCCTAGTAGAATTGGCTTGAGAAAACATTGTGGCAAAAGGAGAAAATGCTGATGATCAGTGAAAATGCCAGTACAGAACAAACATCAAAGGAAAACAGTGTGGGAAAAGAGGTAGGATTGTTAAAAGATCTTTGCAAGAAGTGTTGTCAACATTAATCCTTTTCCAAACACGACCAGTTTTTGACAACCGTAGTAGAATTGGCTTGAGAAAACATTGTGGTATAAGGAGAAAATGCTGATGATCGGCATTTTCTCCCATTGTCACAATATTTTCTGTGCTATAATGGACACAAATCCTACCTTTTCAATACACACTCATTGACAGAAGCGCATGACAACCCTAAAAATTTTGCCATTTGGGAAGTAAATATGCAGGTGTTGACTTGCACATATCAGAAGAGGATTGGAACAGTGAAATTGCCAGCTCAGAACCTACATTAAAGGAAAACAGTGTGGAAAAAGAGGTAGGGCTGTCAAAAAGGCCTTTAGAAGAAGTGTTGGTCAAGATTAATCCTTTCCCGAACAAGACCTTTTTGATGTCCCTAGTAGAATTGGCTTGATAAAACATTGTGGCAAAAGGAGAAAATGCTGATGATCAGCATTTTCTCCTTTTGTCACAATATTTTCTGTGCTATAATGGACACAAATTCTACCTTTTCAATACATAATCATCTACGGATGTGACAACCCAAAAATTTTGCCATTTTGGAAGAAAACCTGCAACTGTTGATTTAAAGTGAAATTGTCGGCTCAGAACCAACATCAAAGGAAAATGGTGTGGAAAAAGAGGTAGGGTTTAAAGAGATCTTTTGAGGAAGTATTGGTTAACACTAATCTGTTTACATTATGCAACAAAATGTTTTAAACCGTCTCCAGATATATAAACAATTGAACTGTACCCATTTTAAAGATGCTGTAAATTTCTCTTTTTGTCTCAAAATTTTCTGTGCCATAATGGACAAAAATTTTACCTTATCATTACATAAAAATAATGTTGTCTGTAGCAGGGTTCAAAAGTGCCAACCCTATAATTTTGCTACTTAGTAAGAGATAATGACTAAGGGATTTGTATACAATATAGCATTATAAATTATATGAATTCACAAAATGAATAAACTATGGCTCACACAAGACATGGCTGTGATGTGGGTAAAAATGGGTGTTAGAACACATTTACAGAAAAATTTTAATACAAAGCATCTTTTTCTTTCCTGCAACATTTTCCGTGCTATGACTTAGAAATGGACAAATTTGTGTTCTCTTGATTTTGAAGCCATCTTTGGCTTTAAGTTGGCAAGTTCAAATTTTTGTTGGGATAAAAAATGTTTGTTTATTCCTACACATTGATGGTTTTTAATGCATCCGTAAGATGCAGGGTTCGGAAAATATTGTAGAAAAAGGAAGAAATTGCTTGTGACAAGCAATATTTTATTACCCATAATGTTTTCTTCAAATAAAAAAAACCTAGTCACTTTAGTTTATTTTATATTCTGCAAAATCTTAATATCTTTTGATTTTGACCAGCCTAAAATTTTGCCATCTGGTAATGGTTAACCCTCTCCCAAACAAGAACTGATTTTGATGTCCCTGATATAAAAGGCTTGGGAAAACATTGAAACAAAAGAAGAAACTGCTGATAATCAGCAGTTTCTCCTTTTGTCTCAATATTTTCTGAGCTCTATCATACACAAATCTTATCTTTATCAACATGCCTTTTGTTGTCTGCAGCAGCTTTCAGATTGGATCACCCTAAAATTTTGCCGTTTCGGAGAGGGTTAAACTGCATATCCTTTGCAGGTAGAGGTTATAAATTCAGGAGTCAAAAGTATGACCGTATCATCAACATCAAGTTCAGGAAGGTCAAAACCAGCGGAAGACACCAAAAAACGATCAAAGAGGCCAGAAATACAGAGATATGTGCCTAAAGGTAGATTAATGGAAAAACAGGCCCCAGATCTCAGTGGCGAGGGGTCTGGGGATTTGGACCCTGATTCTAGTCCCAGTCGCAATGCGGTTCACAGTCCGAGCCCAGGACCTGGTGGTAAAGCTGCGCATTCGCCATCACCAAGAAAAGTTGACTTGAAGAATATGCAGATTACGGTGGCAAATAGTAAAGAGTCAGACTCTCAGCAAGGAAATGATCTCAATATACAGCAAAATTTACCAGCAACATTGGGTCAGAAATTCAAGGAGCATTCTGGGAACCAGCGGGGTCAGGGCAGGGGTCAAGGTCAATCATATTCTAGAGGTAGAGGTCAGAGGTTAAATCAAAGATCTGAAAAGGGATTTGGACAAAATGTTAATGAATACAAGGGTAAAGGGGATCATGTGGGGAGTAGAGGAAATTCACGGGAAAAAGATGTTCTAGTCACTGACAGTAAAGTTCAAAAAGAAGAAGATTTATATATAGTGCCATCAAGACCGAATACAATCGGTCAGGAGGCGGATAGAGTGGACACTCTCGGTAGTGATTCTCAGAAATTACAAGGGGATGAACCACATTCACGTCGCGGTGATAATCGAATGTTTACTGGTGTAAACAAGCCACCGTCTTACAGGAGCAAGTCACGTTCGTTTGACAAACTGAATCAGTCAGAGCGATGGGAAGAAGAGGGATATTATCAGGACTCGAGTAATATGGGTACTTTGATCTTTGAGAGGAGCCACAGTTCGGAGCAACTGAATATTGGTGGCAGAAATTCTACGAAGCCGCCAATGCCAAGAAGCAGTTCTGGAGGAAATAAGCCAGCCAAAAAGTACTCGTTTCAATCCATGAGGCCTAGAAGAGATAGTTTTAGTAGTGATATAAGCACAGGTGAGAATGATCAGTTAATCTTTCCCAAAACAAAGCCTGCATGCGTGCATTGGAGAATTCTTTTACACAAAGTTAGGTAGTAGAAGAAAATGCTGGTAAAGGGATGTTTTGTGTAAAAAAAATAATTGCCAAACCCATTTCCATTTATTAACACTTTTGGACACCATACAAGATAAAGGTTTCAGAATTGGAAAACATTGTGGAAAATTAAGAAATTGCTTATGACAAGCAGCTTCTTCATTTCCCGCAATGTTTTCTGCCCATAAAGAGAAAAATATGTAAAATTTACTGAGTTGAAATTGTCATCTGCAACATCTTTGAATTTTGACAAGTTTAATATTTTGCCATGTGATAATGGGTTAAAGTACCATCCTCATAAATTTACACCATTGTTTGTAAACTTTCCAAATTCCTATGGAACTTCTGCTAATAATGCAGACATAGAAAATGGCAAATGTTTAGTCTGCAAGTCTTCAAAGTGAGGAAAGGTAATATGACATAATTGAAATTCACAAGCCATATTTAAATGTCATAATGCCATTAATGTGTCAAAAGGTTAAGAAAACTTAAGTTATAGTAAAAAAATCTTCAAAACTCTTTATCAACAAGACATCAACTCTGTTTTGATTCAGATTCGAATTTGGTAATCCATTACCAAACGGCAAAATTTTAGGGTGATCCACTTCAAAAACGGACCCAAATGATGAAATGGAAGTTATTAAAGATAGAATTTGTGTAAAATATGACACAGAAAATATTGAGACAAAAGGAGAAATTGCTGGTTATCAGCAGATTCTTCTTTTGTCTCAATGTTTTCTCAAGTCTTTTCTAATAGGGAGGTCAAAACCAGGGGCCCGTATTACTAACGATCGTACGTTTGATTTTTGCATAATTACTTGTAACAACAGCCCTGATTGGCTCAGTCGGATTTTTCGTGCAATCAGATGTCTTGTTACACAGTTTACACAAAAACTTGATCGTAAGATGTTTAGTAATACAGGGCCCAGGTCTTGTTTGGGAAAGGTTTAAAGGTTAGAGATTTAATTACTTACGCAAAGACTATGTTTTAGCACAGGGTCTAAAAACCATTTCCAAACAGCAAGATTTCTCTGTCATCCCATTTGAAAGTTGCTTCAGACAACAAAATGGGTGTTGAGGAAGTTTGTTCTTTCTGGACAATATAGCATGGAAAATATTGAAGCATTTACTCATATCCACAGGCGGCAATCACTTGACTTTGTTATGATATATTTTCCTCACTTATGTAAACAAACACACTCGGTAAGAACATATTTTCTTAAATTTTAAATCAAATACTTAACTCTCAGAATTGAGATACGTACCATTCGATGAGTCGTAATTTCCGGATTATTTTGATACCAAGTTCATCCATCTAATCCATGTCAAAGCTGAGAACATTCGTGCAAAGTGCAAACATTTCTTAAGAAAATATATCACGGCATTTAAAAATACTTTGCACGAATGTTCTCAGCTTTGACAGGGATTCGAGGGAAGATCTTTGTATCAAAATAGACCAGAGAGTATGACGTATCGAATGACACGTATCTCAATATTGAGTGTTAAGTATTTGATTCAAGATTTGAGAAAAATGTGTTCTTACCAAGTGTTTTGTTTACATAAGTGAGGAAAAGATATCATAACAAAGTCACGTGATTGCCGCCTGTGATATCTCATACAGGTATTTATTATTAACCCATTACCAGATGGCAAAGTTTTAGACTGGTCCAAATTTAAAGATGATGCAGACAACATTTTCAAACTTGTGGAATACATTTTAGTCTTTTTGGATAGAAAACATTGTAGGAAATTGCTTGTCACAAGCAATTTCTTCATTTACCACTATGTTTTCCAAAGCTATTATTGTGTGTGGCATCAAAAGGTGCCATTGTGTGGGAATGGGTTAAGTAAAACTTTGTTTTTCCTTTCTTAGGTACCACAGGCAGTGACTGGTCAACAGAAGATTTAGATTTTGATAAAGAAATTGAAGACAGAAAGGTGGACTGGACTGAAGAGGTGGATACTCAACTCGCTTTACAGGTTTGCTCTCTTAACCCTTTCCCAAACAAGACCTGATTTTGACGTCCCTAAGAGAAAATGCTTAGGAAAACATTGAAACAAAAGAAGAAACTGCTGATAACCAGCAGTTTCTCCTTTTGTCTCAATATTTTCTGTGCAATATTTCACACAAATTCTATCTTTAAAAGCATCCATTTTGTCATTTATGGCAGTTTTTGAAGTGGATCACTCTAAAATTTTGTTGTTTGGTAATGGGTTAACCCTTTTTAGCTCACCTGAGCACGAAGTGCTCAAGGTGAGCTATTGTGGTCGCTTTTTGTCCATCGGCTTCCGTCTGTCCATCCGTCTGTCCACATTTTGGTGTTACCACTCTAGCACCCACAAATGACCAATCTTAACCAAACTTGGTCAAAACATGTATGACCATAAATTCTCGGATGAGTTCGATTTTGAGTCAGATCGGACTAGGAAGTCCAGAGTTATGTGCCCTTGAACGTCAAAAATGGCTAGTTTTGACTTTGTTACCACTCTAATATCTACGATATTGACCAATCTTAATTAAACTTGGTCAGAACATGTATGACGATAAGTTCTTGGAAGAGTTAAATTTTGGGTCAGATTGTATCAGGAAGTCAGGAGTTATGCACCCTTGAATATCAAAAATAGCTAGTTTTGACTTTGTTACCACTCTAGCATCTACAAATATTCACCAATCTTAACCAAACTTGGTCAAAACATGTATGACGATAAGTTCTTGGATGAGTTCGATTTTGGGTCAGATCGGATCTGGAAGTCCAGAGTTATGCGCCCTTGAATATCACAAATAGCTAGTTTCGACTTTGTTACCACTCTAGCATCTACAAATATTGACCAATCAAGACAAAACTTGGCTAGAATGTTGGTAACCATACAATAATGAATGAGTTTGATTTTCCGTGTCATCGAAGTAGGAAGTCTGGAGTCATGTGCCCTTGAATTTGACAAATTTGCTGTTTTCGACTTTGTTTACACTTTAGCAGATGCTAAAGTGTAAACAATCAAGACAAAACTTGGCAACAATGTTGGTAACCATAAGATGCTGAATGAGTTAAATTTTCAACTTGATCGGACCAGAAAAACCAGAGTTATTGGCCCTTGAATTTCACAAAATTGCCGTTTTCGACTTTATTTTCACTCTAAAAAACACAAATATTGACCAATCAAGACACAACTTGGTCACAATGTTGGTGACCATGAGATCTTATATGATTTCATTTTTCATATTGATCAGACTAGCAAAACCAGAGTTGTGTGCCCTTGATGGTGACAAAATTGCCGATTTGGTTTTTAATTTCACTCAAACAGCAATAAATATTGACCAATCAAAGAACAATTTGGACATAAGGTTGATGAGAATATCTTTTTCAGAACAGATTTATGTGCCCTGGATTATGACAAAATTGATGTTTTTTATCGACTTGGTTTTCACTTTAACAGCCACAAATATTGATCATTAAAGATTAATAATGCTGTTTTCAGCTGGATCATAATCTCACATCTTAAATTTCGTGTTCTTGTCTTAGAGATATACCTAGTTCATGTAAAAGGTTGGTCTTGTTCTGCATGGAGAAAGTTTCAAACTTCTATCAGGTGAGCAATCCAGGGCCATCTCGGCCCTCTTGTTTATCACAAATGCAGGTGACCTAACTAGTGCTCTTTTGTGTATGGAAATTGAACATTATAGCATGAAAACTTTTCAAAAACAAAGAAAATTAAATTGAAAATGCACTGGGAACAAATGAGTACACACAAAATTGGGTTAAGACTACAAATAAAAGTTTTACGACATACTACTCTGTCTTTGATAAAGCTCAGAGAAAAAGCAATTTCTAAAAAGTAAATTTTTACAGATGTCTAATTTGAAAGCTGTAGAAAAAGACACTACAAATATTTCTGTAAACAACAATAGTTTATTAGCTCACCTGAGCACAAAGTGCTCATGGTGAGGTATTGTGATCGGTCGTTGTCCGTCGTTCGTCCGTCCGGTCGGCCATCCGGCCGTCTGTCCACAATTTCTTTAAAGATCTTCTCCTCCCAAACCAGTGGGCCAATCTTTTTGAAACTTGGCAGGAATGATCCTTGGGTGAAGGGCTTTCAAAGTTGTTTAAAGAATTTGATTCTATCAAAGACTCTGGCTGCCGCGGCATGAGAAAAGGGGAAAATAGCCAAATCTTTTAAAAATCTTCTGCCTAACCAGTTGGCCAATCTTTTTGAAACTTGGCAGGAATGATCCTTGGGTGAAAGGCTTTCAAAGTTGTTAAAAGAATTTGATTCCATCAAAGACTCTGGCTGCCGCGGCATGAGAAAAGTGGAAAATAGCCAAATCTTCTAAAAATCTTCTTCTGTCTAACCAGTTGGCCAATATTCTTGAAACTTCACATGAAAGATCATTAGGTGGCAGGCTTTCAAAGTTGTTAAAAGAATTTGATTCCATCAAAGACTCTGGCTGCCGCGGCATGAGAAAAGGGGAAAATAGCTAAATCTTTTAAAAATCAACTCCTACCTAACCAGTTGGCCAATATTCTTGAAACTTCACATGAATGATCCTTAGGTGAAGGGCTTTCATAGTTGTTAAAAGAATTTGATTCCATCAAAGACTCTGGCTGCCGCGGCATGACAAAAGGGGGAAGTATAAGCCAAATCTTCTAAAAATTAAATCTTTTTCTGCCTAACCAGTTGGCCAATATTCTTGAAAGTTCACTTGAATGATCCTTTGGTGAAGGGCTTTCAAATTTGTTAGAAGAATTTTGTTAATATTTAAACTATTGCCTATTAGTGCAGCAGTATCAGAAAAAGGACAAAAGAGCAATACTTTTAAAAAAGGCCGAATATTTGTTACATTCATTTGAAAAACACATGAGAAAGGGCTTTATTGAAACATTTGTTTTGCTGCTATTCAGGTCTAAGTGTTTAATTTCAACAAGGCAACAATTTTCAGGTGAGCGACCTAGGGCCATCATGGCCCTCTTGTATTATTTGAATCCTTGAGAGGAAATGAGAAAATGCTGGTTAGGTTAACAGCATTTTCTTCTTTCACCCCTCCAAGCGATTGTAATTTTTATGTCTTTTAGGGTCATCAAAACTATGTTTTGCATGGGAAAAGGTTAAGAAGGAATAAATTAATTTCTACTTTAGGTTCAAGATGAGACACAAAAGATGAATGCATGGTTTGCGAGACAAGAAGAGACTGGTCTTTCTCAGAGTGCAGACTGTCTCGATCAAACAAACAACGCTCTAGACAGTTACGGGGGTGGCAGGGTGCCTGAATGGGGGAGTCCATATTCTAAACAAGGGGACATGTCAGGGGAGAAGTCCAATACTTTGCCGTTTACACATAGACGGAAACACACTAATGTCAACGTGGATAACCAGCTGAGGGGCAGGAATACAGACAGAAGGAAAGGATCTCTTGGTAATTATTTTAAATTTCTTTCCCACACAGTCACCCTTTTTGATGCCGCTAAACAAAATGGTCTGGAAAACATTGTGTAAAATGAAGAAAATGCTTGTGACAAGCAATTTCTTCATTTCCTACAATGTTTTCTATCCCCCCCCCTCCCCCCAAAAAAAAAGAATTTCTCTCACATAAAATTGTCATCTGCAAGATCTTTCAATTTGTAAAAGTAAAATGTTGTCATTGTGTATAGGGTTAAGATTCCTTCCCACACAAGACCTGGTTTTGACATCCCAAATAGAAATCGCTCAGGAAAGCATTGATACAAAAGAAGGTGGTAGGGTGCCTGAATGGGGGAGTCCATATTCTAAACAAGGGGACATGTCAGGGGAGAAGTCCAATACATTACCATTTACACACAGACGGAAACACACTAATGTTAACGTGGATAACCAGCTGAGAGGCAGAAATGCAGACAGAAGAAAAGGATCTCTCGGTAAATATTAGTTTTGATCTCAACTCAGATTTTCTGTGTATTTTTGTAACTTAGTCCCTTTCTCTTTGTCTTTAAAATACATGTATATTTGAAATTTTTACATCAAAAACATAAAACCTAAAGTTTCCAATGTATATACAAATTAAGGACTTTAGTGTGATTGTTCATGGAATAGCTTGAGAGAATATGAAAATAATGACAAAATGCTGGCTTTTTTTTTTTGGGGGGGGGGGGGGTGTTCATATACATGTGTTACTTGTTTGTCAATAAGTAAATTATGCGTTTGATCTGTAAATAGATTCTGTGAAAATTTCAGGGTAGCAATGACTTGAATCCCTTTCCAAAGAACCAACACTAATATTTAAGACTGCTGAGTGCTGAAATTGGAAAATAAATGCAGACAGCATTACGTAGCAGATGAAGGGAACTTTTATATTTACACAAAAAAGCCTTTGAGGGAAAAGGAGATATTACTGGTTATCATCAATTTATGCTTTTCTCTCAATCTTCAAGCGTTCAATTGATACAGACGTCAAAACCATGTGATGTTTGGCAGAGGGATGTTTCACTGATACATGTGCCTGTGTTGTTGTTTTCTAGGATTTAGAAGCCGAGACTCGAGCGTATCAAGTGTGCAGAGTTGTCAGAGTGTACAAAGCGTACAAAGTGCCTACGGTAGTGAAGGGAGGAGGCGCCGGCGCAGACGGAGAAAGAGTTCTACAGGATCACAGAAAATGAGAAGTGGGTCAATGGAGTCAATGAACATTCAGGTGCATTGTGGGACATCAAACAAAAGGGAGGTCACTGTGGACTCCAGTGGAAAGGGGCTGGAAAACTTTAACAGAATGAATTCATTTGAGAAAAGGGATAATTATAAAAGTGAAGATTGGAATAGGAGGGGTGAAAAGGGTCAGAGAGATCAGGGAAGGGGACAGTTTAGGGGTAATAAAGGGTTTGGGAGTAGTGAGAATATGAGTTATAGTGGACAGAAAGATTCTTGGAGTAGGGGAGATAAACAGCAGAGATCCCCACGACATGAACAGGACAGACAAGGTCAAAATGGGGGCCAGAAAGGGGACAGGCAGAGACAGGAAAGTGGGGGAAATAGGGAAAAAGGAAATCAGAGATATAGACATGATTCTGGGGAAAGTTATAATAGAAATGACGGTCGAGGTCCTCGAGGCGGTTGGAGAGAGAATCATAGAAATGACAGAAATAATCGTGACGATCAGCAAGGTTATCACGATGACAGGAGGGGGAGTGATCAACGAGGCGGGAAGAGAGACGATGACAGATATGACAGATACTCGCATGATCGTGATGTAAAGAGGCAGTCAGGACATTCACAATCAAGTCAGAATAAAGAACCAGATAAACCCCACCCACATAGTGGAGGTTTAATACATCTACCTCCCAAATCACAAACTCCTGAACCTGCTCATAGAGAGCCAACACCACAAAAGGTTAATCAAGGTGGTAACTGGAACAGAGACCAGGGTCGGCAGGGTAATAAAAACAATTGGGGAGGTCAACAACAACAATCGGGTCATAATTATAATCGAGGTCACAGTGATAATATGTCAGGGTCAAACAGAGGTCGCAGTGATAGACATAACTCAGGTGGACGAAAAACACTCTTTGACCCGAACAATCCAAGTAAACCTATAGTGATCGACGAAGGCAAGCCGAAGTTGGAGTTTAAAGACCCGGATAACATGTACGGATCCTCGCCTCAGTCCCCACCATACCCTAACCCCGCCCACTCACCTCACTACCCCTCAGGTCAAGGTCAAGGTCAACCGGCGAGTCCTCAACAAGGCGGGTATCTGGGTCCCGGGTATGGTCAGTTTTATCCACCTGGTTACGGGTATGGCTACAATATGCCCCCACCCATGGGAATGATGCCCCCACCCGGTTCTGAAGGCATGTTTTATGGCTACCCACCCCCTCATGCTAGAGATTGGAGCATGTATCAAGAGGATCCTTATTATCAAGGGTAAGAAAATTATTATAAATATCACTGATTTTCTTCAAAAATCACAAAACTGCACCTTAAAAAAGCTGCAGTTACAAGGTTTTTGATGAAAATCTATATTTTTAACCCATTAATACCAAATGGCAAAAATTTAGACTGGTTCAAATTAAAAGTTGTTACAGAAGTCTATTTCAAGTGAATGAAATTCTTTTTTCTTCTCTTTATTGGTAGAAAACATAGTGGTAAATGAAGAAATTGCTTGTCACAAGCAATTTCTTCATTTTCCGCAATGTTTTTTCAAGCATTTTTCTCAAAAGAAAAAGCATCTGTGTATGGGGATGGGTTAAAAGGCTGTAGTTACGAGGCTTCCAATGAAAGTAGATATATTGAATAATTTCAAATATGAAACTCTTCAAATGTGTAATCACATCATACGATTTTGAAAAGAAACAACACAATACCTGGTTATGGGTATGGCTACAATATTCCCCCACCCATGGGAATGATGCCCCCACCGGGTTCTGAAGGCATGTTTTATGGTTACCCACCCCCTCATGCTAGAGATTGGAGCATGTATCAAGAGGATCCTTATTATCAAGGGTAAGTAAATTAATGAAAATATCACTGATTTTCTTAAAAAATCAGGAAACTGCACCTTAAAAAAGCTGCAGTTACAAGGTTTTTGATGGAAATCTATAATATTTTTAACCCATTACCAAATGGCAAAAATTTAGACTGGTTCAAATTAAAAGTTTTTGCAGAAGTCAATTTCAAGTGAATGAAATTCTTTTTTCTTCTCTTTATTGGTAGAAAACATAGTGGTAAATGAAGAAATTGCTTGTCACAAGCAATTTCTTCGTTTTCCACAATGTTTTCCCAAGCATTTTTCTAACAAAAAAAAAAAACATTAATGTGTAGGAATGGGTGAAAAAGCTGTAGTTACAAGGTTTTCAGTGAAAATAGTTTCAAATATGAAACTCTTCAAAAAGAAACAACACGATGCCTGGTTACGGGTATGGCTATAATATGCCCCCACCCATGGCAATGATGCCCCCACCCGGTTCTGAAGGCATGTTTTATGGCTACCCACCCCCTCATGCTAGAGATTTGAGCATGTATCAGGAGGATCCTTATTATCAAGGGTAAGAAATTTATTTGGCTGCTTTTTTGCCTAAAACCTCATAACCACTCCATTAACCCTTTACCCAACAACAAAATTTTAGGGCGGTCCTATTTAAAAGTTGCTATAGACAAAATTTATTTTAAAAAGGAAGAGATTTGTGTACAATATAGCACAGAAAATAATTGAGACAAAAGGAGAAACTGCTGGTTATCAGCAGTTTCTTCTTTTGTTTCAATGTTTTCCCAAGCCTATTCTATTAAGGACGTCAAAGCCAGGTCTTGTTTGGGAAAGTGTTAAAAAGACCAAAATGTAAAATTTCATTTACCCGTCTGCAATGTCTTTGAATTCTTACCAGTCCAAAACTTTGTCACCTGGTAATGGGTTTACTATTCGTAATGCGTTGACTATTCCCCAAATCACAACATATTGACTAGTCTAAATTGAAAGGAGTTGTACATGATAAAGTAAGTGTAATTGTGATTGCAATTTGTACATTAAATCATTGACAGCTTTGAGGGTAAAGGAGAAATTGTTGGTATTCAACAATTTCTCCTTTTCTCTCACTGTTTTCCAAACTTAACTTTTGAGAGACAATACAAATTTTGCGAAGTTTCTTTTTGTTTTACAGTGGTATTGAAGCTCTATAAACACTCTAAACTATTTCCTAAATGACAACATTTATAATTGACAGGGATTTAGACTAGTATTGAAAGGAGTTGCAGATGACAAAACAAAAGTAATTTTGTATGCAATTTGTGTGTTTGAGCATTGAAAGGTATTCAATAATTTCTTCTTTTCTCGTAATGTTTCAAATCTTTTTTGTTTTACAGTGGTATGGAAGCTGATCTCCCAATGTCAAGTGACCGCAGTAGATCTCAATGTAGAATGATAGCAGAACAAATACTCCGAGAAGCTATACCCATGGAGAAACAACTGGTTGCTCTCATTAGTAGACGCATCAATGGCCGGGAAACTCTGCACATGATTAACCAGTTAAGGTAACACAAGTTCTTAGTTCATGAGTTAGGGAAACCTTACATAGATTTGACAAAAACACAGGGTTTTATTTCCATAGCTCTGACAAGCATTTAGTCTTATATAAGCTTTGACCCCTTTTGTACCTTTGTATACTTCACGAGAAATGACCTGGCAGAGCATCCCGGCCTATTGGCTAGGGCTGCTCTGCCAGGTCGATTATCATGAGGTATACTTGGAGGATGTTGTTCCATTGTTCTGTTGTGCTGAGATTTAGGTCTAGACTTAACCAGTTCCTTTCTATCTTGGTGCTTATCATTTGTCTCTCACTAGTGTTCTAGTATATGAAATAGATTAGCACAAATGAGACAAAATGTGTCAGAATGCAATGAACAAATGGGTAGTTTTATATCTTAACCCTTTCCCAAACAGGACCGGGTATTGGGAAAACATTGAAACAAAAGAAGAAACTGCTGATAACCAGCAGTTTCTCCTTTTGTCTCAATATTTTCTCTGTCATATTTTACACAAATTCTATCTTTAATATCTTCCATTTAGTCATTTGTGGCAGTTTTTGAAGTGGATCGCCCTAAAAATTTGCTGTTTTGGAAAGGGTTATACATCCCACCCCATCAAACAAACCTACCCTTTTCACCAGAACACGTTTTCTTTTCTAGGGGAGAGTTACAGCGAAGGTTTGAACAACTTATACTTCTAGACCCCGAACTCTCTAACAAACACAATGTAGAACAAATGTTATGGAAGTCTGTATTTTATCACATGGTCGAGTCAATACGACGACAAATAGCAGAGCAAGATGACACAGAAAGCGGTAATATACTCAACAAAGTGTTGGACGAGGTATGAACTTTAAATAGTCAATTATTAAACAACAAAATTTTAGGATGGTCCAAATTGAAAGATGTTGCAGACAACAATTTCAAGTGAACGAAGTTTATTCATAATTCAACTTTTTGGGTAGAAAACATTTTGGGAAATGAAGAAATTGCTTGTCACAAGCAATTTCTTCATTTTCCACAATGTTTTCCAAAGTCTTTATCATATGGGGAATTAAAAGGCGTCACTTTATAACAAGCATAATGTAGAACAAATGTTATGGAAGTCTGTATTTTATCATATGGTCGAGTCAATACGACGACAAATAGCAGAACAAGCTGATACAGAAAGTGGTAATATACTCAACAAAGTATTGGATGAGGTATGAAATAAAAATAGTCAATTATTAAACGACAAAATTGTAGGATGGTTGAAATTGAAAGATGTTGCAGACAACAATTTCAAGTGAATGCAGTTTATTCATAATTCAACTTTTTGGATAGAAAGCATTTTGGGAAATGAAGAAATTGCTTGTCACAAGCAATTTCTTCATTTTCCACAATGTTTTCCAAAGCCTTTATCATATGGGGAATTAAAAGGCGTCACTTTATAACAAGCATAATGTAGAACAAATGTTATGGAAGTCTGTATTTTATCATATGGTCGAGTCAATACGAAGACAAATAGCAGAGCAAGATGACACAGAAAGTGGTAATATACTCAACAAAGTATTGGATGAGGTACGAACTGAAAATATATTGTGTAACATTTAATCCTTTCCCAAACAATAAAATTTTAGAGTAAGCCAATTTAAAATCTGATGCTGATGACAAAAGGAATGTTGTTAAAGATAGAATTTGTGTCGAAGATAGACCCAAAAATATTGAGACAAAAGTAGAAACTGCTGCTTATCAGCAGTTTCTTCTTTTGTCTCAATATTTTCCCAAGCCATTTCTTTTAGGGATGTCAAAATGCGGTCTTGTTTGGGAAAGAGTTACCACAATATAGAACAAATGTTATGGAAGTCTGTATTTTATCATATGGTCGAGTCAATACGACGACAAATAGCAGAGCAAGATGACACAGAAAGCGGTAATATACTCAACAAAGTGTTGGACGAGGTATGAACTTTAAATAGTCAATTATTAAACAACAAAATTTTAGGATGGTCCAAATTGAAAGATGTTGCAGACAACAATTTCAAGTGAACGAAGTTTATTCATAATTCAACTTTTTGGGTAGAAAACATTTTGGGAAATGAAGAAATTGCTTGTCACAAGCAATTTCTTCATTTTCCACAATGTTTTCCAAAGTCTTTATCATATGGGGAATTAAAAGGCGTCACTTTATAACAAGCATAATGTAGAACAAATGTTATGGAAGTCTGTATTTTATCATATGGTCGAGTCAATACGACGACAAATAGCAGAACAAGCTGATACAGAAAGTGGTAATATACTCAACAAAGTATTGGATGAGGTATGAAATAAAAATAGTCAATTATTAAACGACAAAATTGTAGGATGGTTGAAATTGAAAGATGTTGCAGACAACAATTTCAAGTGAATGCAGTTTATTCATAATTCAACTTTTTGGATAGAAAGCATTTTGGGAAATGAAGAAATTGCTTGTCACAAGCAATTTCTTCATTTTCCACAATGTTTTCCAAAGCCTTTATCATATGGGGAATTAAAAGGCGTCACTTTATAACAAGCATAATGTAGAACAAATGTTATGGAAGTCTGTATTTTATCATATGGTCGAGTCAATACGAAGACAAATAGCAGAGCAAGATGACACAGAAAGTGGTAATATACTCAACAAAGTATTGGATGAGGTACGAACTGAAAATATATTGTGTAACATTTAATCCTTTCCCAAACAATAAAATTTTAGAGTAAGCCAATTTAAAATCTGATGCTGATGACAAAAGGAATGTTGTTAAAGATAGAATTTGTGTCGAAGATAGACCCAAAAATATTGAGACAAAAGTAGAAACTGCTGCTTATCAGCAGTTTCTTCTTTTGTCTCAATATTTTCCCAAGCCATTTCTTTTAGGGATGTCAAAATGCGGTCTTGTTTGGGAAAGAGTTAACACAATATAGAACAAATGTTATGGAAGTCTGTATTTTATCATATGGTGGAGTCAATACGACGACAAATAGCCGAGCAAGATGATACAGAAAGCGGTAATATACTCAACAAAGTATTAGATGAGGTATGAACTTTAAATAGTCAATTATTAAACAACAAAATGTTGCAGACAACAATTTCAAGTGAACGAAGTTTATTCATAATTCAACTTTTTGGGTAGAAAACATTTTGGGAAATGAAGAAATTGCTTGTCACAAGCAATTTCTTCATTTTCCACAGTGTTTTCCAAAAGCCTTTATCATATGGGGAATTAAAAGGCATCACTTTCTAACAAGCATAATGTAGAACAAATGTTATGGAAGTCTGTATTTTATCATATGGTTGAGTCAATACGTCGACAAATAGCAGAGCAAGATGATACGGAAAGTAGTAATATACTCAACAAAGTATTAGATGAGGTACGAACTGAAAATATATTGCGTAACATTTAATCCTTTCCCAAACGACAAAATTTTAGAGTTGTCCAATTTAAAATCTGATGCTGATGACAAAAGGAATATTGTTAAAGATAGAATTTGTGCCGAAGATAGACCCAAAAATATTGAGACAAAAGAAGAAACTGCTGATAAGCAGCAGTTTCTTCTTTTGTCTCAATATTTTTCAAAAGCCATTTCTTTTTGGGACGTCAAAATGCAGTCTTGTTTGGGAAAGAGTTAACATAATGTAGAACAAATGTTATGGAAGTCTGTATTTTATCATATGGTCGAGTCAATACGACGACAAATAGCAGAACAAGCTGATACAGAAAGTGGTAATATACTCAACAAAGTATTGGATGAGGTATGAAATAAAAATAGTCAATTATTAAACGACAAAATTGTAGGATGGTTGAAATTGAAAGATGTTGCAGACAACAATTTCAAGTGAACGAAGTTTATTCATAATTCAACTTTTTGGGTAGAAAACATTTTGGGAAATGAAGAAATTGCTTGTCACAAGCAATTTCTTCATTTTCCACAATGTTTTCCAAAGTCTTTATCATATGGGGAATTAAAAGGTGTCACTTTATAACAAGCATAATGTAGAACAAATGTTATGGAAGTCTGTATTTTATCACATGGTTGAGTCAATACGAAGACAAATAGCAGAGCAAGATGATACAGAAAGTGGTAATATACTCAACAAAGTATTGGATGAGGTACGAACTGAAAATATATTGTGTAACATTTAATCCTTTCCCAAACGACAAAATTTTAGAGTTGTCCAATTTAAAATCTGATGCTGATGACAAAAGGAATGTTGTTAAAGATAGAATTTGTGTCGAAGATAGACCCAAAAATATTGAGACAAAAGTAGAAACTGCTGCTTATCAGCAGTTTCTTCTTTTGTCTCAATATTTTCCCAAGCCATTCCTTTTAGGGATGTCAAAACGCGGTCTTGTTCGGGAAAGGGTTAATATAATGTGGAACAAATGTTATGGAAGTCTGTATTTTATCATATGGTCGAGTCAATACGTCGACAAATAGCAGAACAAGATGATACAGAAAGTGGTAATATACTCAATAAAGTATTGGATGAGGTATGAACAGAAAATATATTGTGTAACATCTAATCCTTTGCCAAACGACAAAATTTTAGAGTTGTCCAATTTAAAATCTGATGCTGATGACAAAAGGAATGTTGTTAAAGATAGAATTTGTGTTGAAGATAGACCCAAAAATATTGAGACAAAAGTAGAAACTGCTGCTTATCAGCAGTTTCTTCTTTTGATTTAATATTTTCCCAAAGCCATTTCTTTTAGGGACGTCAAAATGCGGTCTTGTTCGGGAAAGGGCTAACATAATGTAGAACAAATGTTATGGAAATCTGTATTTTATCATATGGTCGAGTCAATACGACGACAAATAGCCGAGCAAGATGACACAGACAGTGGTAATATACTCAACAAAGTATTGGATGAGGTATGAACTAAAAATAGTCAATTACCAAACGGCAAAATTGTAGGACGGTTGAAATTGAAAGATGTTGCAGACAACAATTTCAAGTGAACAAAGTTTATTCAAAATTCAACTTTTTGGGTAGAAAACATTTTGGGAAATGAAGAAATTGCTTGTCACAAGCGATTTCTTCATTTTCCACAATGTTTTCCAAAGCCTTTATCATGTGGGGAATTAAAAGGCGTCACTTTATAACAAGCATAATGTAGAACAAATGTTATGGAAGTCTGTATTTTATCATATGGTCGAGTCAATACGACGACAAATAGCGGAGCAAGATGACACAGAAAGTGGTAATATACTCAATAAAGTATTGGATGAGGTATGAACTAAAAATAGTCAATTACCAAACAGCAAAATTGTAGGATGGTTGAATTTGAAAGATGTTGCAGACAAAAATTTCAAGTGAATGCAGTTTATTCATATTTCAACTTTTTGGGTAGAAAACATTTTGGGAAATGAAGAAATTGCTTGTCACAAGCTATTTCTTCGTTTTCCACAATGTTTTCCAAAGCCTTTATCATATGGGGAATTAAAAGGCGTCACTTTATAACAAGCATAATGTAGAACTTATGTTATGGAAGTCTGTATTTTATCATATGGTCGAGTCAATAAGACGACAAATAGCCGAGCAAGATGACACAGAAAGCGGTAATATACTCAACAAAGTATTAGATGAGGTATGGACTAATTATAGTCAGCGAAGCTACAGATAGGAGGGGTTAAAGAGACAATTTAAATGAGTACCCACAACATGGAGTTTGGATTTGAAATTAAAAATTTAGAATTCCTTTTCATCTTCTTATATGTTGTTCTGAGGCAGTTTACTGGATTCAAAACAAAAATTTTCAGAGATAATGTCTATGCTGGCTTTTTCTTCAGTACTTAAAAATGATTCAACCTTTTGAGGTATTTTATTGTAGATCAATGAGCATTTTCTCCTTTTGCCTTTGTGTTTTCTGTACAAATAGCCAAATACATAATGAATTTTCACTTTACATAGCATTTATTGTGTAATCTTGAACACTTTCAGTTAAGCTTCGTCTAAATTTGTGCAAATTGAGAATCTTTTCCAATTTGAAACAGTCTTGAAAGTTAAGCGTTTTTTTTTCATTCCAGGGTACAAGCTTCTATGAAAATCTGTTGGAAAAGTTACAGACGACATTCAGTTTTAGACTGGAAACCTTTCTTGATCCCAACACATTAGCTCCAGAAAACATTGGCAGATCAGCCAAACTAGCCTTACTCAGTGCTCAACGTACCATGATATGTCTCGGGGATATTGCTAGATATAAAGAACAGAAAAATGAAGGGGGAAAAGTGAATTACGGAAAAGCTAGAAGGTATGCATTATGCAAGAGCTACAGATAAGAGGCGGTTATGCCTTTTAAAATTGTAAAATATATTTCAATATTTATCAAACCTTGTTGTGGGTACTCACTGGAATCGATCGTCTCATAGAGACAATTCTAATGAGTACACACAACATAGGACAAGGATTCAAATTTTGAATGTGTTTATCCCCCTTTATATGGGACCAGTTTTTTCATAATATTTAAAAGGCATTTTTGTCTTACCATAATTTTACACAAAAAGACCAAAAAATTATAAAATTTCTAAATTGACAAGTCAGGTTTTCAAAAAAAAAAAAAAAAATAGATAAATAAAAGATGTGTCAAAACACTTTTCTTAAAAAAATCCTTATAACTACAACTTGATTCAAGCTGTATAGTAGTATAAATAATTAGCAACACATCAAAATATGTATTTGCAGCTCCTGTGATATTTTGCAATTAATAATGTTCCCAACTATTTGTCACCTCTTTTTCAGTTGGTATACCAAAGCTCAACAGATTGATCCGAAGAATGGACGACCGTACAATCAACTAGCTATATTAGCACTTTACACAGTAAGTAACCTGTTTTCGTGTTTATTTGATATCGTATTCCTGATATACAAAGGATTTATCCCATTAGCAGACAGCAAAATTTTGTCTAATTCTTAAATTTAGAATGTGTTGGTGAATACGGGCCCTGGTTTTGATGTCCCTGATATAGAAAGGCTTTGGAAAACATGGAGGCAAACAAAGTAAATGTCGATAATCAGCATTTTCTCCTTCTACCAACCCAATGTTTGCTTATACAGGGAAAGGGTTGATTTTCCATTTATTCTTACTAAATGCTTTGTTTTTGATGTTCACAGAAAAGAAAGTTAGATGCAGTGTATTACTACATGAGGAGTTTGGCTGCTAGAAATCCATTCATAACTGCGCGAGAAAGTCTCATGTCATTGTTTGATGAAGCCAGAAAAAAGGTAATTTGGAAAGAGGGTGTGTATGGCATTTGCAGAGCTACAGATAAGAGGGAAATAAGTTTTTTTTTAAAAGCGAGATATCATTAATTGTTGATCAATCTCCATAAATTCTGACTGATTTGGAACCATGTTGGTCTCAAATGCTAAAAGGGCTCTTTTCCAGATTCAATCTTAAATGTAATTTGATAAAAAAAAAATCAACCTGTCAATCAAGGTAGAGTTGGACACATTAACTAATGCATTCAACAAACATGTACCTTTGTCATTCTCTGACAGAAATGCTTTTACAAATACCAATCTTGAAGATTTGTTGAACATGAAAAAAATCCTGGATTATCTTCTGAGTGGTCATGTATTGCTTGTTGGCTAAGTTATTAGATAAGTTGATATTACAATTTATCCAAGAACTTGAATGTTTCAGCTAGGAAGAATTAAGGTTTGATGTTTCTAGTTTATTAGCTTCCTTAATATTATAACTTGCACCTTTCTGACAGATGATTTCATTACAAGATTATCATTATCTGATGTGATGATGATCTATAGGAGTAATTTAGCATCATGATTGTCATCTTAACCCATTACCGGACAACAAAATTTTAGATTGTTCCAATTTGTCGTCTGCAACACGTTTGGATTTGGATCAGTCTAACACTTTGCTTTCTGGTAATGGATTAAAGATTCTTAACATTTCAATTGAGGTTGAATTTGTCCCATCTATATTATTTGGTGATATGTCATGTATTTACTTTAGAAATATTGTTTGCCTTCCTTAGTTTCTGAATATCATCTGTCAGAAAGAGTGCTGCGTTCATGTTAATTTATTTTGCATTTTTATTCCCCCCATATCACAAGATCGGGGGCATATTGTTTTACTTGTGTCTGTCTGTCCATTTGTATGTCCCTCTGTCTGTCTATCCATTCGAAACAAAAACTTAACATTGACCTTTTCTCCAAAAGTATGCCATTTTGGGGGTATTTGTGTTTCACAAACACATCTTGTTTATTTTTAAGTTATAAATGTATTTCATTCATTGTTATAAAGTTATTTGATCTAACCAATGTTTAATCTTTCCCAAAGGACAAGATATCAGATGTTGCAATGTGGGAGCTGCTTAAGACAAAAAGGGGTTGTTCATAAACATTGGATATATGCTGAAATTATTATAGAAAATGTTGAGGCAAAAGCAGAAAATGCTGGTTTTCAGCATTTTCAACTTTTTCCTCAATGTTTTCTCAGGCCCTTTCTATTTGAGGGGTTGAAACTCAGTCTTGTTTTGAAAGGATTAAGAGCAGTCTATATCCGAAGATATTACTGACAGATTTCAGACATCATCAAATTATGAAATTTTAGCCAGAGAAGGTAAAAAGCCTAGGAGCCCAAGATTTTTGGAACATTTTGCCACTATTTACATGGTGTATTGATTTGATTACACGTCTAGAAATTCCAAATAGAGAAGTATTGTTTAGACTGACACATGATGATAGTTAAAGTAATATTTTCCTCCAAAAAAGGCCATAAATAGTTGATTTGTTTGAATTTAGGCAAGGCAGAGTTGTTTCAGTGAGTGAACTACACAAAAAACTAATACCAATGCTCACTTGATGTATTCCATTGGAATGGATTGGAAATACTGGCTTTGCATACATCTCTTCAGACTTCATATAGTCTTAATCCATTGCCATACAACAAAATTTTAGACTGGTCCAAATTCAAAAGATGTTGCAGACACAATTTCTAGTGAATTTTTTTTAGGGAAGTCAAAACGAGTAAATAGTCTGCCTACAAAGTCAAAAAATGTGACTTTCGTAGGCATTCTCTGAACAAGGGCGACTACCATGCCCAATGATATCTTCAAGGCATGGTACGTACGGCTTGCCCGGTAGTCGCCTCTAGCAGGCGATATTAGTTGAAATAAACTAGGTCAAAGGTCATTCGGTACATTTTTCAGACATGTCCCCTAAAATACCTCATAACTTATACATTTATTATGCTAAAACAATTATTTTGGTACCTAAATAAAGCTAAAGATTTGTACTGTCACTTAAAACATCAATATGCACTTTTACGAATTTGTGTTTTTGTAATTTTTGATAAATATAACAAAAAATGGCCAAAAAATCACAAAAATAAGTTTTTTCGAAAAGTAAAAAAATCCTAAAAAATACAAACGGTATGTTTGGATGAATGACATTATAGTTAAAAATTGCCTAGACGTCTGTTGTTTACTGAAATATATTTGCTTACAGAATTAGTCTTTGGCTTACCCTTGTAGCCATAGCTAAAAGTGGGTGGGGTAAATTTTCCAAAAAAATACAAAAAACACAAACATTGGTGTAGCAATACGAACTTCACATAAATGATATTCTACGATATTTTTACGATGTTCTATTGGAAATTCTTGTTTAAAAATAATATTTTCATGAATTTTTATAGCTTTCGATGCATTTTCCTAAAACATAATAAAAATTTTAGGGGCAAAAACACTGCTCTAATAAAACAACATTAGAACTATACAGTAAAATATCTTTATGTCGAACCTCCCTTAGCCGAAGTTCTCCCTACGTCGAAGTAATTTTCAAGTCCCGATTCTTTTGCTCTTTATTTCTATATATTTTAACCTCTATACGTCGTTTTCTCTTGCACGAACTTCCTCTATACGTCGAACCAATTTCGAAGTCCAATGACCTATATCTGCACACATTAACACCTCTATACGACGAACCTCAAAATTACACGATGATAATTGCAATCAAGTCAGTTTTTCACACCTTTCGACCCGTCAACTCGAGCAATTAACACAGGTGTTTACCTTTATCGAATATTGATTTTTACTTGATTGTGTTTGATTTTGCGTATTAATTACTGTTGAGGACGTCAAAAGTGGGTGATTTGATGATTTAACATAAAAAGGCCCGGGAAATTGTATACAGCGTTACATTTCGTCGGTGTAAGTGCAATACCTCGGATGTATATTTTTGCGATTTACAAAGTAAAACATTGTGTGCCCAGTTAAGACAATTCTTGAAGCTTCTGAGATATTTTACTGATCAATATTAATGACACCTTATTAGTGAACAATATGTCCAAATATCAAACAAACCTTTCAGTTTGGGAAAAGTAATTGCACTTTTTTCTTTCTCCTTAAAAATCTTCCAAAAATACGAGGTTTTGCATTTACAACGACGATTTGTTATTCACAATGACTACAGAAGCATCTAACGCTTATTCCACGCAGGACTTGTTTGATAAAGGACCCGGGTCATCACGGGGGGGGGGGGGGGGGGGGGGGGGGGGGGGGGGGGGGTATCCAGCAACTCCAACCGACATGACGTGACGTGCCCGTAAAAGCGCTGACGGTCGCCAAAATATCTCTTCGTCGAACATTCTATACGTCGAAGTTTTCTCGTAGGTCCCACGAAGTTCGACATAGAGAGATTTGACTGTATATACCTTATATCAACATCACTTAGTCAAATCTTTGCCTCTTTTGACGAATACATAGTCATTAAAAGTGCAATTAAATAGAAAAGACTCAAAATAAAACAGAAATTAAGCATAATCAGCAGCTGAAAGTAGTCATTTCACTATCTTATAGCTCGCGATAATAGACCTGGCAGAGCAGCCCTAGCCAATAGGCTGGGATGCTCTACCAGGTCATTTATCGTGAGGCATACGATCATACGACATTGAAGGTAAGTATTTATGTTTCAACATGTTTTGTTCATTAATGTTGTAGTTTCACTTTGTAAACCGGGCGTTTAATTCCATTATTGCAATTTGGGTGATTACATCTGGTAGCCTTACGAGAACATTCGAACATGTACATAAAATGTTATTAGGAACGGATTATTCCATTCTATGGATGTTTTATATCACAATCATAAGTCTGACTGCAGTTCTGATATGCGATTATGGTATGCGATATGAAGATCTTAAGTGCCCATGAAGGTATATATACATGTATATACTTAGATATGTACATGTTTCCATAAGAGACAACAGGAGATTCAGTCTTTGGGTCTATCTGATTTTGTTACCAATACTCTTTAAATTGTTTTAGAAATTAAACTAAATATGATTCTGTATATGTCTCTAATTATGCAAATCACTAGATCTTTAATAACATGTTACATTATGTTACTGGTTAATATTAAAATATAAAGACACAACGATCGCCAGCTAATCCATCCTGCACAATCCTTACCATTTTAATTAACAACTAATGGGTTGTGGAGTTGGCACAATTAAGGAACTCTTTGTACATAAATAAGGAAAATCTATGAACCTGGGGTTGCTTTTTAGTATGCTGACGACAATATACATGATAAGCCTCTGGGCATTGACTAACTTATGACATAACTAAAAACTCTTCATTCAATTATAATTTTCGTTGTAATCAAATGTGTATCTTTCATTTGTATACGAGTATTGTTGTGCTTTATCATAAAACATACGAAAGAAGTGAATCCGTATATTAAAAACCTCAGACATTTTTTGCATCAAAACTCAGATCATGCGATTTAATTCAGAAAATCGAACAGGATCGTGTTATTATTTACTTGATTGGTCAGTATTTGTGAATGCCGAAACAAATAAAAGTAAAATAAAATGGCTTTTGTATTTCAATTGTGCAGAAATCGAGTTCTTTCATATAAAAATTATACCTTAGTCCTATATTATTACCACAACTCGAAGTCCATTTGCTTGGAAATCTTAACACTCGTCGATGCAAGAGATTCTCAGCATACACATCCATTTGTGAAGTTTAAGGTCACAAAAACCTGGACGTATGTTCGTAGGATCAGAGACGTTATTACAAATATTTTTGAGAATGCACCCATGGGAAAGAACTTAAGAAGTGGGCGTGCTCTTCTATTCCATTAACTGCTAGACTCAACAACAGGTATTGTTTCAGAAGGTCAAAAAGATGAAGGCTTGATCATATCAGTTATTCTTGGATAACTATTTACGTCGCATAACTATTATGATGTATTTCATACGTCAATAGATGCGAAATATATCATGCATCTTCGGCGTCATCAGTGGCAACGGTACTAGTAATTGACAAGGTATTGACTTGCACTGTAACGGGACATGCTGAAGATGGAGGAAAAATTACACAAAGTGTTTGGTATCTAATAACGGGTGGAATACCTTAATCATCTGCCAGATTTGACAGCGCTTTCGGTGAGACCTCTTTTTTTTAAAGGGTTGGAGTACGATAAAAGTCTAGAATCGCATGGCAGTTTTGTTTCGTGATCTCAAAAATCTTTAAAGTTAACTCTGGGTATTCTCTCGAGATAATGTTGTGCACCATGCAACTTAGCCTGGATTCTAGTTTAACAATGTCTTGCTGTTTCTCTATTCCTGTTCACAGGTACCGCAATTTTACATATATCAATGTCTTTGAATCATATTCTTCATATTGTATACCGATTACTAGATCCAGGCTACACACTAACAAAGAGCACAGAGCACCGTGAAGGTGCTAGTTGGGGAGCCTAGTCTCCAATCTGTACCGTGATTCTGCCATTGTGTGTTAATGGGGGATCAAAACGTTTTGAGCCTCGCACAGACAGAACCAGATATTTGTATTAAAACGTTTTTGTTTTTCCACTTAGACTTCTTCGAACTCCATACAATACTATTTTCCCATGTAGTTAGCCAGTGTTTGGTGGTAGCAAAAAGAAGAGGACTCGCCATAAACTACAGAAAATTACTCTTCAACAAATTTTGGAAATAATTCCAATGGTTCTTGTGGACGTACTTTCTGTCAATTGTCCGTAGAAACAGACTATATTGCTTTTAAAAGAATGATTTATAGTGGATACAGCTATCGGATTTGCCTGGGTCATAAAAGAACGATTGTCTGGCTTGCCCTTAAAAGTTTTTTTTTTTCACTTGTGAAATGTGTAGGCCTATGGAAGGATGATTGAACAAAGGTTCTAGCCACTCGAATCTTATCAAACTAGGTCATTGAATTGTGGGACTTTCTAGTACAAGAATTGTCCTGGGCCCACCTTCTTTAAAGCTGTTTTGAATCTAAATTTTGACCAAGCAATCAAAATTAATTTTGTTAAAAAACACTCATTGAGAAAATCCATCAGTTTCTATATTTTTCTCCCCTGTGTCCGGTTCTACTGTTTCAAGATAGCACAATGCTAGAAAGAATTGAATACCGGATGTTGCTTTAATACATCATTAACAGTACTGATTTCATAAAATATATCATTTTTCTACTGCTTTTAGCTGAAACATGCCTAAAATATTGAAGATCGCTCTTGCATATTTCGGAATTTTGGTGTTTGATCCCACTCTGTTCTTTAAATCTATAAACACGCTTTGAAGTTAAGCAAAAAATATGAAGATAATAATAATAAGTTTATTTTGGTAAAAGAGTACAAAACATGGTATAGTAAAAACACATTACAGCAATATTGCACATAATTAGTTATGAAAAAAAATGTAACAACCATGTTATGCGCTCCATTACCAAGGATAACACAAAAAAGACGAAAGTTAATTCGTCTTATTTCCATTGTGGTCCCAGATAATGGAGGCATGGCACAGAAAGTCATGTTTCCAATTAAATAATTTAGCATAAGATTTGGTGTCAAGATTAAAAGAATGAAAATATAGGCAATAGTATCACATTTTGACAGTCCATAAGGTAATGTTTATCATACTGATTTACTGAAAAATTAAAAAAAATCATAAATAGAGTCATTTAACATAAGAAATGGGGTCATGATGAATGTATGAAATATATTCTGACTAAAATTAATGAAATAAAATATAAAGGATTATTCAGTTATGTCCATGAGATATTTTTTCGCAGCAGTTTTAAAGGAACTGGTGGATTCAATGTCTCTGAGCTGTTGTGGCAGGCAGTTCCAGGAGACAATACCATGATAAGCAAATGTTTTCTTACCAAACGTCTTAACTTTTGGCAAAGCATACCGACCAGAGTCATTAAATGCAACCTCACCATCAAAAAAAGAAGAAGAAACAGCAGTTACCCTGGATCTTGTTAAACGGCCATGAACTTGACTAAGGGGTTTAAAATGTTCCCTCATGTACTCAGGGGCAAAACCTTTGTGAATTTTGTGGACATGACAGAGAGTTAACTGTTCGACACGTCTGTTAACTGGTAACCAATTTAGCAATTTTAATTGTTCGGCTCCAACATGAGACCTACTACCCAGGTCCAAGACGGTACAAGTTAATGGCACATCGCATCGATGAAATTGACTTACATTTTCAGTTCTTATGAAAACAAAAAATATCTTTTGGTTCGACCAAAAGTCGATTTTCAATAAAAAGAAAATGCCATTTTTGCTACTTCTGCATGCATGTACATGTCAGGACCGTAGGAAGCAATTTTATATTGGGACGGCTGACGCCCTTGTTTCTGAATATTGGGGGGGGGGGGCTAAATTTGATTTTCTCTAAATTTTCGAGTGAACTAAGGAAAAACCGGCATTTTTGGGCATTTTTTTGGGGGGGAGGGGGCAAAGCCTCCGAGCCCCCTGTTCCTACGGGCCTGAACGTAACAAGTTACTATGCCAATCATCTTTTTTATTTATTGAATAATATTTTCTTTGTCTAATGGATTGTAGTTATGCATCCAGTCTTTCCAATCTGAGGCTTTTTAGTGTACAGTAACCCATCAGAATTATAGGTGGGGAGGCGTAGTAGGCCTAGGCCTATGTGTTCTTCGTGAAACAATGTCAACCATTTCCGAACAAGTGAGGTTTTTTTTATCTTTTTTATACAAAAGACAAATTGTTCTAGATTGTTAAATGTTTATTCATTACATTACTTGTAATGTTTTTGGTCGCCAAAGTAAATTGTACCAAATTCCTAGGTTATTTGAGTGGGTGGGTTATTTGAGTGGGTGGGGTAACTCTTACTCACTTTTTTAACATTTACACCGTGAAATTCATTGTTTTAAATGTTATTTTTGCAGGTATATACTAATATGATCTATTTAGAGTCAATATCCAGACAAAAGAAATGATATCATTTAAGTTCCATCAATACTGTTGAAATGCCATGTACACTGTGTAAAAGCAATGATCGTTACAAATCTTGACCCCATCTGACTTCGAGCTGTACCTGCATATAGAAATGGTGACTTTTTACCATCAAACTTGATTTTAAATGTTTGCTAAGGGTTGATAGACATTTTTGAACGTGTTTGTGTAATTGAAATCGCAATAATTTTTCACATGCAGCATGATTTCCATTTACACTGCGTTCAAATTTTGCACATTTTTTGCCATTTTTTACATTTTGTCAAATATTAATGAATGTGCAAATGAGAAAAGTATCATTAACTATATTTTATATGTAAGACAATTTATTGGGCTTTCATTTAAAACCGTTTCCGTGCATTTAGACATATAATTGACAGAGTTATACGCATTTAAAGGGGGCTTATGTGAATTTTGCACCCAATGACCTTTGACCTTGTTTTGTGACCTTAATACGGCCGACTGGAGGCGACTACCGGTCTAAGCAAATCAGGCAAGCCTTATACTTTGCAATTAATACATCAAAACTCCATGTTCAAAAAATGCCTACGAAAATGTTTTCTAGCCACTTTTTCAGAATTGGTAGGTAGACTAAAATGTGTGGGAATGGATTAAGTCATTTATCTTTTGATTTATCCATGGGTGAAAGTTTTTAGCTCACCTGAGCACAAAGTGCTCAAGGTGAGCTATTGTGATCACTTTTTGTCCGTCGTCCGTCTGTCTGTCTGTCTGTCTGTCCGTCTGTCTGTCCGTCCACAATTTCGTGTTTACACTCTAGCATCTACAAATATAAGCCAATCTTGACCAAACTTGGTCAAAACATGTATGGCTATAAGATCTCGGATGAGTTCGATTATGGGTCAGATCGAACTAGAAATGTAGGAGTTATCTGCCCTTGAATGCCAAAAATACCTAGTTTTGACATTGTTTACACTCTAGAATCTACAATTATTGATCAGTCAAGACAAATCTTGTACATAACATTGCAGATCATAAGATCTCGGATGAGTTCGATTTTCAGTCTGATCTGACCAGAAAGACGAGAGTTATGTGCCCTTGAATTCGACAAAATTGTCATTTTCGGCTGTTTTCGACCTTGTTTACACTCTAGAATCTACAATTATTGGCCAATCAAGACAAAACTTGGACAAAATGATGGGTATCATAAGATCTCATATGAGTTTGAATTTCAGCCTGATCTGATTAGAAAGTCGAGAGTTATATGCCCTTGAATTTGATAAAAATGCTGTTTTCGGCTGTTTTCGACCTTGTTTATACTCTAGAATCTACAATTATTGATCAATCAAGTCAAAACTTAGACACAATGTTGGGGATCATAAGATCTGGGATGAGTTTGATATTCAGTTTGATCTGATAAAAAAGTCGAGAGTTATGTGCCCTTGAATTTGACAAAATTGCTGTTTTCGGCTGTTTTCGACCTTGTTTATACTCCAGAATCTACAATTATTTATCAAACAAGACAAATCTTGGACATGATGTTGAGCATCATAAGATCTTGGATGAGTTCGATTTTCACAACGTTATTGACCATAAGTTCATTTTCAGCCTTAAAGTCATAAATATTTATTGAATTGAACAAAAGTGTTGCTCATATCATTTTGGTTCAGGTGAGCGATATAGGACCATCATGGTCCTCTTGTTTAGGCATATGCCCGAAGTTCAGGTTTTTGAGTATTCCAAAATGCCCCATTTTCTCGATTTTTAGCTCCACTGGCCTTCAGGCCAGCGGGCTATTGTCATGGCGCTGTGTCCGTCGTGCGTGCGTCTGTCCGTCCGGTCGTCAACTTTTTCTTTAAAAATCTTCTCCTCAGAAACTACTTGATGGATTTCAATCAAACTTCACAGGAATGATCCCTAGGTGGTCCAATATCAGATTCCTTAAATTAATTCTGATTGAACCAGAAAGTCTGGAGTTATCTGCCCTTGAATTAAAAAATGGCTGTTTTGACTTTGTTTTCACTCTAGCCACTACAAATATGTATCAATCAAGACAAAACTTGGTCAGAATGTTGGTGCTGATAAGATCTTGCCTGAGTGCAATTTTCAGCTTGATCTGAATATTATGTCTTGAGTTATGTGCCCTTGAAATTGGCAAAATTACCATTTTTGACCTTATTTTTACTCAAACAACCATAAATATCCACCAATCAACATGAAACTTTCATGTAATCTTACTGGCCATAAGATCTTGCATGTGTGTAATTTTTAGCTTCATAGGAATCTTAAATCATGATTTTTCTGCCCTTGAATTTGACAAAATTGCTGTTTTATACTTTGATTTTACACTCTTTTCATCCACAATTATTGAAATATCAGGTCAAAACTTAAACAAGATGTAGGTGAAGTTAAGATCTTGCTTTAGTGTGATTCTTAGCTAGATAGGAATATGAAATCCTAAGTTATATGCCTTTCAATTTGACAAAATTGCTAATTGTGACTTTTTTCACTCTAACAGTCAATCTCACTCTAATAAAGACAAAGCTTGGTAACCAATTGATCCTATATGAATGTATTTTCAGCTTTCTAGTTACTTTGTAATTGCTTTAAGAGCAACAAGACTTAGTATTGAAAAAATTTAGTCAAAACTTGGACTTGATATTACAAGAAATTCAGTTTTCATCAGCCATTTGCATTAATTTTGGAATATGGTATTTCCCCGAATCTATTTTTAGCTCAAAATCTATTTTTAGAAATATGAAATATGTTGGAGTAATCAATGGTCTGTCAATTTAGATCTTTTTGGAAGATGGAAAATTTTAATTGCTAGTATCATCCTAAGCTGGAATGTTCTACCATTTCCCTTTTACCCTTTCTCAAATGGCAAACATATAGTTTTACTTTCTTTGCTTCAAGAACCAAACATTTTGAACAATCTAGTTTTGTAACTTTCTTTTTGCTCTATGAAACACAAGCATTGAACAATCTAATCAAAACTTGGATTAAATATTACATGAAATTCAGGCCTGTGGAGCGACTCAAGACCTTCAGGTCTTCTAGTTACTATATAAATACAGACTTTTCCAGGTTTTCAGGTTTTTGAAAATCTTGTACTTTCACCCATGTTTATCATATTCATGAAAGACAAAATATTATAGCATGACAACAGTTTATGTTTGTTCATAATAGGTTGAGGAGTTAGCATGAAATTATTTCAGGTGTAGATAATTGATTTTGATCTTTCCCTCAATGTTGTTCAGGCTGAGGAGATGGAGAAAAGGAGGATAGATGAAAGAAAAAAGCAGCAACAGATTAAGAAGAGTCGAGGCTTGAGTAAACACAGGCTGGAAATTTGGGTAAAAAATGATGGTACAAGTAGCGAGTCAAAATTGGACGACAATTATGATGAAGATTTGTCCAAGTTAGATACTGTGCAGGTTTGTCTACATTTACTTTACCTTTTCTATGACAACTATTTGTTTTGATAATCATGTAAAAAGTTAAAGCACAGCAACATTAACCAGGGACATCTGCATATATGTAATGACCACACTTTGGCAATTTATTGTTAAGACTCTCAACTGAAGGACTTTGCACACAAATTTTAAGTTGTCCTGGGTTAATTTTGGTGGAGTATATATGAAAGCTGTTGAAAACATGGTAAAGAAGAAGAAAATGCATCCAGACTTTACTTGCGAAAAGTTCAATAATATTTTAAGGGTGCAGGCAATGATCTTTCATTTTATGTGATTCATGAATTGTATACCATTGAAGTTAATATGGGGTGTTTATGTAAATCTATCAAAACACATTCGCTAACATGTTTATTTGCAAAATTTATTTAAAGGGGGGCCAGCTAGGCTGTCGAAAATGCAAATGGCACAAAAATTACAAACCAGAAATAACATGAAATTACCAACTTGAAGGGGTAGATCATTTATGTCCATTGTTACCACTCGTCGAGCTTTATTAAGTATTAAAATCCAAGTCAATTAATAACTGGCGGGCGTCCTTGTTTTTGTTTTGTAACGGCTACATATGCCCAACCTTCAAAAATCAATTACGTCAGAGATACGTCATCTGTGCTCAGCGAGATTTAATACACCGTACAATTGGCTGCGTCGAAAGTCAGCGAAGACAGATTCAGCATCTGATGTCATGTGCATGGTAGGTTAAATGAATTTACTTTTATAATTAAACGAAAGGATCTTTGGTATTCTATAGTTGATAAATATGTGTATAAATGTTCAGTGCTTGTACAAAATAAACCTTTCCACGTATCCCTCGCAAATAAGGTCAAAGTCATCGACACAGTTGGTTGTACGGTGTGTTAATACCGCGGAGGTGTGTCTCGTTGACCTTGACCCTGTCTCGTTTTGAAGTAAAAATAGAATGTGTAAACACGCTTGTAAAGGATTGATCTATAGCAAAGGAAATATGGTTATTCGCCGTGATTGAGGTTTTTATGCATTGCCAATTGTTTTTCCATGCACAAATATGGTCCTGAACAGTTAGGAAGCATAAAAACATAGAATGGACCCCTTTGATATTAAGTTAAAAACTGGCACATCTGAATTTCATTTCTAATCTTCTTTTTTGTTATGCATGGTTCGCACAGGTCTTGAAAAACCCTTGAATTTGATCTTGGCCTTATAAAACCCTTGAAAATGGATGTGAGCCTTGTAAAACCCTTAAAAAGCAAGTCTTAGCCCTTAAAAACCCTTGAATTTTATTTCTCTATTGTTTTGACTTGGGTTAAATATGTAAGTATCAAAAGTAATAAACATGTTCAATGCTTTGCAATTTTTGTGGTGTTGCATCAAATTCAAACAGACAATGAAGTTGATAATGTTTACACTGATGAGATAATCATTTCCCAACCAGATAAGACTTAGTTTTTTGCAATACGATTGTTTCATAGTAACTTAGGTATAAAGTGTGTGAAAACCGATATACGAACCATGCTTGCGCCTAGATTATTGAATGTTAGTAGCCCTTGAATTTTAATATCAAACCCTTAAAAAACCCTTAAAAAGTCCTTGATTTTTTTCATCAAAACTTTGTATGAACCATGTTATGGTATGTAAGAATGTCATTCTGTTTTCTTTTCAGTTGAACAAAAGATTTGTCCTTAGTTTCCTAAATGTTCATGGTAAACTCTTCACCAAAATTGGGTAAGTGACTTTGTATTGTATATATTTATACCAAATTAATGAACAGCCTTATGGCTTAATTCATGAACATTTACTTGACTCAAACTTCAGTCAAACTCAACAAAGGACGCCTGAAGTTACTGATTACGCCGTAAGCACGGGATCCCCGGACCAGAAAGACTCAATAACAAAGTAGTATTCACAGTCAAAATCTTTCTTTTCTAAAGTTATAGAGGAAATGTTTCTTAACCCTTTTCTTAATTTGTTATAATCTTATACAACCCTTCCTACCCGTTTCATCGAAACATCGCTTGATTCAAGTGATTTTCATAGATAAACTATTTTTTTAGGAAATGTTGTTCATGTCATCATAGATAAATCCGTTGGGCAAAATACGAAATTTTAATCCTCTGACCAATGCTTCTGAAAACTTCAATGGAAAAGAATTATTATGCGGTTTTAAAATATGCGTCTTTTCTTATAATGTTTCCCAAAATAGCCGAATATCACAACTCCACTGATAACGTTAGAATCATTCAATTGAATGTTGATAGCTGTTACAGATAACAAGATATTTGATGCATAAAAAGGAAATGATTGGGTTATAGATCTAGCATAGAAAATATCGATGAAAAGGAGAAACTCCTGATCATCAACAATTTCTTCTTTTCTCTTAAAGTTTTCCGATATCATTTTTGTCTTATTCATAATGTTAGTTGCCGCACATTTGAAATAGGACTTGTCTAAAATTAAACAATTAGAATGAAAATTAAAATTGTGTCAAAAGAAGAAGCGTTTTTGGCATTTTCAAAAATTGTAAATTTTACTTTCATATCACAAAAAACTTGATATAATGGAAGAATATGTTTCAAAAACATGAATTCCAGCAAATTTTCTTTCAAAAATCCGTAAAATGTAGGAGAATATAAGCATGAGTTTAGCTCAAGGTCCGAACTTCTTGCCTCGAGAAATCCTAACTTAGTTAAGTCGCTTCGAACCCTCCTTATGTCTTTGAATACCAACCTGTCCTCAAGAGCAAACTCTCATGAAAACATCGTGCTGGCTGCACGATAAAATGTAAGAAACTCATGCAATTCTATTTGAGGTAACTTCAAATAAGTAAGAGTAAGCTTCATGAATTAAGCCATTAATCTATTTAAAAGGCTAGATGTTGAATAACTTTTCACTCTTTAACCATAGAAGTTTGATTAATTTCTTAATCATTATATGTTTTCAAAAATTGTTCATCAATTTTATTTATTAAAAATGCTCTATTACTTTTCTAAATTTCCTTTTCCCAATCATTTCATACCACAAAGAGACAATTCAATTGAGTATCCAGGAGATTGGGTTTGGAGTAGTGTTGTAAAATCGGACTCAAATCATAATCGATAATCGAATTGAAACGGGAATTGGTTTCGATTCAATTATCGATTAATAATCGAAATTTCATTTTCTGTAATAAAACACTCGTGTGTTGATGGGTGTACTAAAAAATCTAAAGTTTGTTACGCTGACAACAATAATTGTAAGTCTCTAGCAAAAGAAAGGTGCAAGCCAAGTGATTTTGTCTTCGATTTCATTGATTTTATTAAAGCTATACCATATTCATTTGAGCTTTGGTTTCCTAGATATGTATTTCTTTCTTTCAATGTGTGTGTGTGGGGGGGGGGGGGGGTGCGCGGTGTGGTGGAGGGTTAAGGTATTCCACAAGCCATCCACATGGAACAAAGTTATAATGTACTTCATAATTTTGATTTGTAGTCAAATTTCAAATTATTTTTTTTCCATTTAAACAAAAGTCTGGAGTATCTGACTCTGCAATAAGCGTCTGCGTTTTAGTCCCATCCATTTACTCTAGTCCTTACTCAAAGAACAGCTGGACAATTTTTAGTATTTTAAGAGTTAAGGAGTTGGAGATAAATGATGCAGGTATCAAAAATTTTAATTTCTTTCCCAAATTCACATCATCTGTCTAAAATAAAGTGTATTGGTGGCAAAAACGGTATTTTTTCGTATCCGGATTTAGGCATAAATGTCCGGTAACTGGTACACTTGATTACGAATAGAGGGTGTTTAAAAGCTTTATTTAGACTCTTTTGTTTGTTTTAAATGTCATAAAATGAAATGAGTAGTCTGCTTTGAAGTGAAATGGCTTTATTTGCCCCTTTTCCTTCTGTTACATGAATGTTTTTCTCCAAAATCATGTTATGAAAATGGTGCCGATGATCGCTAGAAACGATGCCAAACAATTTTGATTACAGATTTATAATATTTGATTATTAGCAAAATATGGTCTTTTTACACCTGAATTAATATCTGCAGATACAATTTCTGCCTTTAACATTTGGTTTACTCGTGATTCTTTCCTTTGGAAGCTAAAAAACGAAAACAAACATTGCCATCAGTAATATGGAGCCGATTTTTCGGTAAAAACCAAAGACATTAACGACATCGATTTTTCATACTCATAATCGATTATCGCCGATTTTGGGCTTCAACGACGATTAATCGATTATTTCCGATTATCGTTACAACACTAGTTTGGAGTTGAAATAAGAAAATTAGAAAGTCTTTACCCCTCTCTTATCGGTTGGCCTGTTAATTCTGTATACAATGTATTTCAGTATGGAGACATTTGAGGACAGCTGTGGTCAGATGCTGATGGAGTTTAAAGTTTTATTGAAAGATAACGCAATAACCCCTCTCAGGCTGCTACAACTTATGGCCATCAATATGTTTGCGATAGAAAATACAGCATTGAAAGGTAGGTGGTAGCTTATTATATATACAGTCAAACTTCAGTTTCTCGAACACCCATGGGACCCCTTAATTTGTTCGAGATATCGGAAGTTCGACTCATCCAAAATTCGACATGACGACGTCGTATAGAAGGGGAAATGTGTTTCGTCCGAAAAATGTTATATCCGACTTTTGGTACACTTAAACACATATGGAATACTCGAATGACGAACAAAAATGTTTTCACGAGAAGATATTTCTATTCGTGTAACTAAGGACATCTTTAATCACAAAGAATAAATTTTCATACTATTAATCTTTCAAAATAATGTACATACATGATAAAATAAAAGCAAATGCTCTGCAAATTCTTTACGTTTGTGAATGCTGTAAGTGCAGCTTGGCTAAGCTGTAGTTACAATGTTTACGAATGTTAAAATCAGAATGAAGACCCAATCAATTAACTTTTGGTTGCAATTAAGACCCAATCACGATACAATTAAAACCAATAAATGGTAATTAAAGACGTGTATTTTTCATGACAAGTGATAGTTGCGCACAGGTTTAATTGATAAACAAGAAGCTGTCAAAAAGAGATTATCTGCCAATATGTGTGAAAACAAACAATAGAAGCCAGGTAGATTTATTGTAAAACCCTTTGTTCGACTTTGTGTGGTGAATTATATAGTAAATCAATGCACGGGACCGGAAAATGTGTTCGAAAGTTCGATCCTGAGGTGTGCGAGTTATCCGCGCTTGAAAATAGGGAATAAAGAACAAATTGTGTTGGGACCGAGATTCTATTTCGAATTTTCTGTGGTGTTCGAAGAGGCCCGTGCCCGAGAGATCGAGGTTTGACTGTAGATGTAGATTTATTCAATTCAACACACTCAAAATTAACCTTGTATCAACAATTTACTTTCAGCAATTTGTTTTTCTTACAAATAATAAATCTTACAGTTAACTTGACAGCAAGATATGTATTCAGTTTTCACCATTGCAACATGCCATTCATGTTAAACCTATTCAAGCTAAAATTTAATCCAATCTTTCTTTGATCAGTACTAGTTGATAATGTTGAATTTAGATTGACATAAGCAAGGGCGGATCTAGGGGTCGGGGTCATGCTCCCCCCTCCTGGAATTGGCAGAAAATTGAATTTTGACTATATAACTTTACATATTTAACACATCTATAGCCATCATTTGGACTTTGACCCAGTCCCCTCCCCTTCCAGCCCCTGGAAAAAAAAAACCTGGATCTGTCCTTGATAAGTAATATGAATCATTTGCAGATGAATCTTTAGAATCCACGTGTAAGTCGCTATTGCAGCAACACTCCGTACAGCTAGGCCTTGACATGTTTGGTATCATGGTGGAACGATGCTCACAGCTCCTCGACGAACACATCAAGTCAAGCGATTATCCAGGGAGACTACTCTGTAGGGAGCTAGAGGAGCTGATCCCGGGTATAAAGGTCTGGATTGGCTGGATGATGGGCAATCCTAATCTATGGAACCCTCCCCCTGCTGTCAGGGATCCTAGTATGGGGTAAGGGAGTTACTGATTGTTTTATGCTTTAACCCATTTAACATCAAAATTTGAAAGATGTTGCAGATGACAATTTCAAGTTCGTAAAATTATAAAAATCTTTGCATTTTGGGTTAGAAAACATTATGGATAAAGAAGAAATTGCTTGTTACAAGCAATTTCTTCATTTTCCACAATGTTTTCCCAAGCATATTTCTTCAGGGTTGTCAAAAAAGCGCCGATGAGTGGGAAGATAATAACAAGGCAGCAATTGTAAAATTGAAAAGCAAGCATAATTTTCAAAAATAATTCTGATAGAATTCCAAGAAACACATCAAGTCTAGCGACTATCCAGGGAGACTACTCTGTAGGGAGCTAGAGGAGCTGATCCCGGGTATAAAGGTCTGGATCGGCTGTATGATGGGCAATCCTAATTTATGGAACCCTCCCCCTGCAGTCAGGGATCCTAGTATGGGGTAAGGGGTTTACTGATTGTTTGGTGCTTTAACCCGTTACCAGAAGGCAAGGTTTTAGACTGGTCCAAATTCAATTATGTTGCAGATGTCAATTTCAAGTTTGTGAAATTTCGAAAATCTTTCCATTTTGAACTAGAAAACATTGTGGAAAATGTAGAAATTGCTTGTTACAAGCAATTTCTTCATTTTCCACAATGTTTTCCCAAGCATATTTCTTCAGGGGCATCAAAAAAGCGCCAATGAGTGGGAAGATAATAACAAGGCAGCAATTGTCAATTGAAAAGCAAGCATAATTTTCAAAAAATAGTCCTGATGGAATTTTCAAGGACACATCAAGTCTAGCGACTATCCAGGGAGACTACTCTGTAGGGAGCTAGAGGAGCTGATCCCGGGTATAAAGGTCTGGATTGGCTGGATGATGGGCAATCCTAATCTACGGAACCCGCCCCCTGCTGTCAGGGATCCTAGTGTGGGGTAAGGGATTTACTGATTACTTCATCGCTGCTTTTCAACAAAAATCTCATAATTGCAGCTAGTTTTAAGCTGAAGTTACAAGGTTTTCATTGCAAAGCAGTGTTGCCCTTCAAGAAAAATAATCCTAGCCCTGGGACCAGTTTCATCAGAACATTTAAGATATATTTTTGTCTAACCTATGACTTGTGAAATGCTTAAAACAACAATAGCTTTACCAAGGTTTTAGATGATTTGGTGATAAGTGATTCTTTCCTTAAATGTGTGGTAAGACACTTGTAATACAAAAATAGGTCTTAAATGTTTTGATGAAACTGATCCCTGGTCATGCTGAATGAAATCAAACAGGTAATGTAGTTAAGGTCAGACTGCACATATGTGCAGACTTACCATGTTGCGTGCCACTTGCTAAAGGATAAGAAATAAACAGGATTAATATGCTTGCTTGCAACCACTTTTCAATGGGTACCAGTTCTTGCTAACTATACCGTATCATGGTAAAGACTTGATATTATTATACCCCCCAAATTCAATTTGGGGGGTATATAGGAGTCAGCTTGTCCGTTGGTCTGTCTGTCTGTCTGTCTGTCGGTCGGTCGGTCGGTCTGTAGCTTTTTTGTCCGCTCTATTTCTCCTAAACCGCTAGTCCAATTTAATTCAAACTTCACATGTAAACTCATTACCAAGTGGAGATGTGCATATAAAATTTTTGTCACGGTCCATTGATTTTTGACGGAGTTACAGCCCTTGAGTGAATTTTCTTGTCCGCTCAATTTCTCGGAAACTAATGGACGGATTTCATAAAAACTTTACAGTTATGCTTAGTAGCTCTCAAATATGTGCATATCAAATTCGAGTGATGATTCATTAATTTTTGACTGAGTTATGGCCCTTTGCTGAAAATTGCCATTTAACGCAAAATCAACGTGTGTTGATCAGTTTTTCAATTTTTTGTCCACTCTATTTCTCATAAACTATAGGACCAATTTTGTTCAAACATCACATGTGAACTCATTACTAAGTTGAGATGTGCATACTAAATTTTTGTCACGGTCCATTGATTTTTGACAGAGTTACGGCCCTTTAGTGAATTTTCTTGTCCGCTCAATTTCTCGGAAACTAATGGACGGATTTCAAAAAGACTTTACAGTTATGCTTAGTAGCTCTCAAATATGTGCATATCAAATTCTGGTGATGATTCATTGATTTTTGACTGAGTTATGGCCCTTTGCTGAAAATTGCCATTTAACGCAAAATCAATGTGTGTTGATCAGTTTTTCAATTTTTTGTCCACTCTATTTCTCATAAACTATAGGACCAATTTTGTTCAAACATCACATGTGAACTCATTACTAAGTTGAGATGTGCATACTAAATTTTTGTCACGGTCCATTGATTTTTGACAGAGTTACGGCCCTTTAGTGAATTTTCTTGTCCGCTCAATTTCTCGGAAACTAATGGACGGATTTCAAAAAGACTTTACAGTTATGCTTAGTAGCTCTCAAATATGTGCATATCAAATTCTGGTGATGATTCATTGATTTTTGACTAAGTTATGGCCCTTTGCTGAAAATTGCCATTTAACGCAAAATCAATGTGTGTTGATCAGTTTTTCAATTTTTTGTCCACTCTATTTCTCATAAACTATAGGACCAATTTTGTTCAAACATCACATGTGAACTCATTACTAAGTTGAGATGTGCATACTAAATTTTTGTCACGGTCCATTGATTTTTGACAGAGTTACGGCCGTTGAGTGAATTTTCTTGTCCGCTCAATTTCTTGGAAACTAATGGACGGATTTCAAAAAGACTTTACAGTTATGCTTAGTAGCTCTCAAATATGTGCATATCAAATTCTGGTGATGATTCATTGATTTTTGACTAAGTTATGGCCCTTTGCTGAAAATTGCCATTTAACGCAAAATTAACGTGTGTTGATCAGTTTTTCAATTTTTTGTCCACTCTATTTCTCATAAACTATAGGACCAATTTTGTTCAAACATCACATGTGAACTCATTACTAAGTTGAGATGTGCATACTAAATTTTTTTCACGGTCCATTGTTTTTTGACAGAGTTACGGCCCTTTAGTGAATTTTCTTGTCCGCTCAATTTCTCGGAAACTAATGGACGGATTTCAAAAAGACTTTACAGTTATGCTAAGTAGCTCTCAAATATGTGCATATCAAATTCTGGTGATGATTCATTGATTTTTGACTGAGTTATGGCCCTTTGCTGAAAATTGCCATTTAACGCAAAATCAACGTGTGTTGATCAGTTTTTCAATTTTTTGTCCACTCTATTTCTCATAAACTATAGGACCAATTTTGTTCAAACATCACATGTGAACTCATTACTAAGTTGAGATGTGCATACTAAATTTTTGTCACGGTCCATTGTTTTTTGACAGAGTTACGGCCCTTTAGTGAATTTTCTTGTCCGCTCAATTTCTCGGAAACTAATGGACGGATTTCAAAAAGACTTTACAGTTATGCTTAGTAGCTCTCAAATATCTGCATATCAAATTCTGGTGATGATTCATTGATTTTTGACTAAGTTATGGCCCTTTGCTGAAAATTGCCATTAAACGCAAAATCAATGTGTTGATCAGTTTTTCAATTTTTTGTCCACTCTATTTCTCATAAACTATTGGACCAATTTTGTTCAAACATCACATGTGAACTCATTACTAAGTTGAGATGTGCATACTAAATTTTTGTCACGGTCCATTGATTTTTAACGGAGTTACAGCTGTTGAGTGAATTTTCTTGTCCGCTCAATTTCTTGGAAACTAATGGACTGATTTCAAAAAGACTTTACAGTTATGCTTAGTAGCTCTCAAATATGTGCATATCAAATTCTGGTGATGATTCATTGATTTTTGACTGAGTTATGGCCCTTTGCTGAAAATTGCCATTTAACGCAAAATCAACGTGTGTTGATCAGTTTTTCAATTTTTTGTCCACTCTATTTCTCATAAACTATAGGACCAATTTTGTTCAAACATCACATGTGAACTCATTACTAAGTTGAGATGTGCATACTAAATTTTTGTCACGGTCCATTGATTTTTGACAGAGTTACGGCCCTTTAGTGAATTTTCTTGTCCGCTCAATTTCTCGGAAACTAATGGACTGATTTCAAAAAGACTTTACAGTTATGTTTAGTAGCTCTCAAATATATGCATATTAAATCCTTGTGATGTTTCATTGATTTTTAGCTCCACTGGCCGAAGGCCAGCGGGGCTTAGGTCATGGCCCTGTGTCCGTGGTCTGTGCGTCTGTGTGTAAACTTTTTCTTTAAACATCTTCTTCTCCAAAACTACTGGACCAATTTCAGCCGAACTTCACAGGAATCTTCCTTGTATGAACCTCTTCAAAATTCTTTCAAAAAATAAATTCCTTGCAGAACTTGAATTTTAATTAATTAAATTAAATTAATTTTTCGAAAAATCGTTAAAAATCCCTTTTCTCCAAAACTACTGGACCAATTTCAACTAAACTACACAGGAATCTTCCTAACATGGACCTCTTCCATATTTTTTCAAAAAATTAAACTCAGTGCAGAACTTTAATTTCATTTAAATAAATTAAATTAAATTTTCAAAAAATCTTTTTCTCCAAAACTATTTGACCAACTTCAACCAAACTTCACAAGAATCTTCCTTGCATGAACCTCTTCCAAATTCCTTCAAAAAATAAATTCCATGCAGGACTTGAATTTTAATCAAATAAATTAAATTAAATTTTCGAAAAATCTTTAAAAGTCTTTTTCTCCAAAACTATTCGACCAACTTCAACCAAACTTCACAAGAATCTTCCTTGCATGAACCTCTTCCAAATTCCTTAAAAAAAATAAATTCCATGGAGGACTTGAATTTTAATTAAATAAATTAAATTAAATTTTCGAAAAATATTTAAAAGTCTTCTTCTCCAAAACTATTGGACCAACTTCAACTAAACTTCACAGGAATCTTCCTTGCATGAACCTCTTTCAAATTCCTTCAAAAAACAAATTACATGCAGGATTTGAATTTCAATTAAATAAATTAAATTGAATTTTCGAAAAAAATCTTTAAAAGTCTTCTCCAAAACCATTTGACCAATTTCAACCAAATTTCTTAGGAATCTTCCTTGCATGAACCTCTTCCAAATTCCTTCAAATAGTAAAATTCCGTATAAAACTGAATTTTTTAAAAATTAATTGAATTAAATTTTCAAAAAAATCTTTAAAAATCATCTCCTCCAAAACTACTGGACCAATTATAACCATACTTCACAGGAATCTTCCATATATAAATCTCTTTCAAATTCCTTCAAAGAAATGAATTCCGTGCGGAACTGAAATTTTGATAAAATTGATTGAATTAAATTTTCGAAAAACCTTCAAAGATGCTCTTGATTTGATTTCATTTTAATTCAGCCTAAATGTTCAATGTACAGTTCTTCATTAGATTCTGTGAATTTTCTTTAGATTGGATGAAAAACTAGACCTCTATTGTATTCCTTGAAGAATTTTGTAGTCTTAGAGTGTAAAGTCTAAAAGCCGGTGGAGCGTTACATGGCCATCATTGCCCTCTTGTTCATGGAGTTATGGCCCTTGAGTGAATTTTCATGTCCATTCAATTTCTCGATAATTAATAGATGGATTTCAAAAATACTTTACAGTTATGCTTAGTAGCTCTCAAATATGTGCATATCAAATGTTGGTTATGGTTCATTGATTTTTGACCTAGTTATGGCCCTTTTCAAAATGCACAAACATGTCTCTGTTCAATCTCCTCCACAGTTATCTCCCCTGAATTGAGATTGGGGAGATCTCTGCAGGCACAGATTGAGTTACCAAGATTTTAGGTAATTGAACTTTTTATTTAGATTATTATTTAAAAATGTTAACTCGTTTTTAGTAATGTTTTAAGAATATGAGGTGTCAGATATGAATCCAAATAAAAAGTAAAATTGCATTCAAAAATGATTTCAGAAATATATAAATATCTTTACGATATCACGTGACATTCACCATGGTCATGTGATTTTTATGCCTGCAGTGATAATGTAAGGCATTGTCGCTGTGTGGAGTTTGGTCGCTGTTGGGGGGTATGATCCTTTTCAGTGATTTTCTATTTTCTCTTTTCAGATCCACATGAAGTGTGCCTATGGTTTATTGGTTTGAATTAAAAAAGAATCCTATTTATAATGATAACTGAGAAATTATTAATATTTTGTAACCCATACTTAGTTTAATTCTATTCTAAACACAAGTCTGGATAGACTTTGTTTATTAGGGGCTATTGCAGATGTCAACCCATACCAGGTAAGTGTGCTGGTGACCAAAACATGTAGCAGAGATTTTTTGGATATGCAAGGCTTTGTATCTCAAAGAGAGCCATTTATTGCTTTCTTTAAAATGCATCTATATGCACTATATCACTGGTCATTGGAGGGCCTTTTTCTGGGATAACCGCCCTGTTGATCACGAACAAATATTTTACTGCTTTCTTGGAAAGTGGGAAATATTTTGTTATACTTTGAATGAAGACTTAATGTTAATTTCAATGTTTATAAGGCTTTTTATACAAACAACTAAATTTGCTATTCTAGTCTTTATTAACCTTTTCATAAATAAAGTTTTGATGTCCCTAGTTGATAGGGCTTGAGAAAACTATGATTAGCATTTTCTCCTTTTGCCTCGTTATTTTCTGTGCCATATCATAGACAAATCATGTAATTTTCAGTGCCAAAATTGTCGTCAAATTGGAACTGTCTAAAATTTTGATATTTGGGAAAGGATTAATGAACAATGTCATGCCAATCTACAAAAGTTGTAAGGTTTCAGCTTAATTTAAAATTTATATTGAACAATTCCAGATTCTTTACTTGCTAAGCAGAATAATGTGACTTTCTTTGTGTAAAATTTTCACTCAAACATTTTGATAATCATAATTTCAATAACTTTTTTTCTTATTTCAGAATTAAAAACTAACAACGATATTTCTAAAAGACTTATATATCTTTGAACATTTGTGAACTGTTGATTATCATTTGCAAAGTGTGAATTGTGATATAATATGTGATTTAAATGTGAGGAAGACTATCACTGTGATGAACATCCATTCTTCCCATTATGTGACTAAGAGTGTGTACCTTACTGTACAGTGTGTTGATCCCTGAAGGATAAAGATCTAGTTTGGATTATGTTTAATGAAAGGAAAACAGAAGTGTAAGGGCCCACGAGTTTACTATGAATTTATCCATTTGATGTAAGTAATGGTATTTATTCATATTTACCTGAACACCTTTGCTTTCTGCATCAAAAGATCAGAAGGACAATGTAATCAAATCTTCATATCAAGTTTTTTTTTTTTTGCTCCCCGAAAAAATTTCGGGGGAGCATAGTGGTCATGCTGTCTGTCCGTCAGTCCGTCCGTCCACAGCCATATCTCGGCAACCCTTGGACCAAATACAATGAAACTTCACGTGTGAACTCCGTGGGATAATCCCTAGAGACCTTTTTCTCCGTTTTTTAATTTGAGGCTGGGTCATGGAAAAAGGGGCCTTAATGTAAAAAATAGATTTTCTCTAATTTCTCTTCATCCAATGGGCAGAATTTAACAAAATTCTGTGCTTATGTGATAAATGAAATGTTCTAGACCATATTCTATAAATTATGTGTGTACAAAAAATCCGTCATGGGAAAAGGGGGCTTTATGTATGATAGTTTTTATTTTGTAACAAACACTTATTCGGGGAGCATAATCCGTCTATTATGGCTCTCCTTTCTTTAATGTTTCGGCATAATTTTGCAGTGCTTGAATATTACATTTCTATTAGCTCGACTGAGCACGAAGTACTCAAGGTGACATTTTGTGGTCATTCACCGTCTGTTGTCTGTCTTTACATCCATCCACAATTTCTTCAAATATTTCTTAAACCATTTGGCCAATTTCTACAAAACTTGGCAGGAATGTTCCATTGGTGACCATTATCAAAACATGTTTTCAAATATTTTAGGCCTATCTAACTTCCACCTCTGAGAAAACATCATTTTTGACCTACTGAAATCTTGAAATTATTCTTTAAAAATCAACCATTGTGGTAATTTATACCAAACTTTGCAGGATCAATTCCAAGAAGATTTAGACTTTATTTTTCATCTTTGTAAGAACTGGTTTAGGTGAGCGATTTATGACCATCATGGGTTATCTCCTTTTTTATTTTTTCTGCCTGAGTATTTGTATTGTGTTATTGTACACAAATTCCTCCTTTATCAACATCTTTTGTCTGCTTTCTGCACCAGCTTTGAAATTGGACAAGTCCATATATTTGGTTTAGGCTTAAAGTTATTTTGTTTACAAGCAGAAACAGCATTTCATTTATAACTTTGTATCTGATTTGCAAAGAACTTTCTTAATCATCTACTTACTTTAGTATTCCTAGCAGATAATTCATGTACTTGAATTTTTTCATGTTTTAAAACCAAATGTATGTTAACGCTATCCCGAAGGACAAAAATGTAGGTTGGTCCAATATGAAGGGAAAGCTACTGCAGACTTCAAAGTGAATGTTACTGTAAATTTTGAGAATAAGTTAAAGATATTAGAACATTAAGGCAAAAGGAGAACATGCTGATAATCAGCATTTTCTTCTTTTGTCTCAATGTTTTCTCAAGAAAATTCTATAGGGGATGTCATAATGAGATCTCTTTTTATTTCATTAACCTTGGGATTGTATTTAAGAAACAAGAATTATTTGGGTAACTGGCTGAAGGAGAACTCACAAGAGATTTTTCTTCTTTTCACCATTTCCATTTTAACCCATTTTCAAACAAGAACTAGTTTCTAAACAATAATACCTTGGGAAGCATTGACAGAATAAAAGAAAATGCCTGCACTATCTTCTTTTCTCTATATACATTCCAGTCTAAGATATGCATGCTTTCCATATTTGATAACATCCAGATTAAGTGTTTCAAGCATTCTTACAATATCTATTTTCAGGTATGAGTTTCATTTGTAATAGACTATAATTACAATCGGAAGCCATGGGAAGGAAAAAAGTTGGGTATAGGGCGAAAAGGGATATGGATCGCATGAGGAAAAGAGAAGAGCGTTCTGTCAAGAAGTGTGAAAGTGGAAATACTGGAACTGAAACAAAGACTGATCACAGTAGAACAATCAGTGGAACAAATAATGGAACAAAGACTGATCAAAATGAAACAAACAATGATCGATGTGGAACTAGCAGTGATCATAGTGAGAAAACAAGTGATCTAAGTGTAACAAATGATGATCAAATTGGAATAAACAGTGATCATAGTAATCAAAGTAGAATGCAGAATGATCAAAATGAAACAAACAATGATGAAAGTGAAAAAAATAATGATCATAGTGTAAAAGCAAGTGATCAAAGTGGAACAAACAATGATAGAAGTGAACCGAATGATGATCAAATTGAAGTAAACAGTGATCATAGTAATCAAAGTGATATAAAGAATGACACAAACAATGACCAAAATGAAACCATCAGTGATCCATGTGAAATAAATAGTGATCAAAGTGAAACCAACAATGATCAAAGTGGAACAAAAAGGGATCACTATGAAAGAAACAGTGGTCTAAGTGAAACAAACAGTGATCACTGTGTAACAAACAGTGATCAAAGTGAATTAAATAGTGATCACTGTGAGAGAAACAGTGGTCTTAGTGAAAGAAACAGTGATCACTGTGTAACAAACAGTGGTCACAGTGAAAGAAACAATGATCAACGTAGAACAGACAAGGATCAAAAGAGAACAAACAATAAAACAAAGAACAATGGAAAAAGAACCAACAAGAATCAAAGTAAAGCAGATAATGGTCGAAGTGAAACAAATATTGAAACAAAGAAGAACAATCCAAAAGCCAAAAACATGGAGAGAAGTGGAACCAAGAACAATGGCTTTGAAGCAAACATTGAACAAACTGAAACAAGAGTTGAGCAAACTGAAACAAGAGTTGAGCAAACTGAAACAAGAGTTGAACAAACTGAAACAAGAGTTGAGCAAACTGAAACAAGAGTTGAACAAACTGAAACAAGAGTTGAACAAACTGAAACAAGAGTTGAACAAACTGAAACAAGAGTTGAACAAACTGAAACAAGAGTTGAACAAACTGAAACAAGAGTTGAACAAACTGAAACAAGAGTTGAGCAAACTGAAACAAGAGTTGAGCAAACTGAAACAAGAGTTGAACAAACTGAAACAAGAGTTGAGCAAACTGAAACAAGAGTTGAGCAAACTGAAACAAGAGTTGAACAAACTGAAACAAGAGTTGAACAAACTGAAACAAGAGTTGAACAAACTGAAACAAGAGTTGAGCAAACTGAAACAAGAGTTGAACAAACTGAAACAAGAGTTGAGCAAACTGAAACAAGAGTTGAACAAACTGAAACAAGAGTTGAGCAAACTGAAACAAGAGTTGAGCAAACTGAAACAAGAGTTGAACAAACTGAAACAAGAGTTGAACAAACTGAAACAAGAGTTGAACAAACTGAAACAAGAGTTGAACAAACTGAAACAAATGTTGAACCAACAAATATTGAAGAAACAAATGTTGAACAAACAAATGTTGAACAAACAAATATTGAACAAACAAATGTTGAACAAACAAATATTGAACAAACAAATATTGAACAAACTGAAACAAATGTTGAACAAACTGAAACAAATGTTGAACAAACTGAAACAAATGTTGAACCAACAAATATTGAACAAACAAATGTTGAACAAACAAATGTTGAACAAACAAATATTGAACAAACAAATGTTGAACAAACAAATGTTGAACAAACAAATATTGAACAAACAAATGTTGAACAAACTGAAACAAATGTAAAACAAACTGAAGCAAATATTAAACAAACTGAAACAAATATTGAACAAAATAGGACAACTGTTGAACAATCTAGAACAAAATTTGAACAAATTAAAACAAGCGTTGAACAACCCAGAACAAATATTGAACAAACTGAAATAAAAATTGAGCAAACTGGAACAAATATTGAACAAACTGAAACAAATATTGAACAAATTAGAATGAATACTGAAAAAACTAGAACAAGTGTTGAACAACCTATATCAAATATTGAACAAACTGAAACAAGAGTTGAACAATCTAGATCAAGTGTTGAACAAACTAGAACAAATATTGAACAAACTAGAACAAATATAGAACAAACTCAAAGAAATATTGAACAAACTGAAACAAATATTGAACAAACCCAAACAAAGATTGAACAAACAGGAACAAATATTGAACAAACTGGAACAAATCTTGAACAAACTAGACCAAGCATTGAACAAACTGGAACAAATATTGAACAAGCTAAAATAAATATTGAAGAAACTGGAACAAATTTTGAACAAATTAGCACAAATATTGAACAAATTGGAACAATTTTTGATCAATTTAGCATGGATATTGAACAAAGTAATGCAAGCACTGATGAAGGTGAAACAAACAATGAAAAAAGAACAAGCACCTACCAAAATAGACAAAATGGAACAACCTATTGTCAAACTGAAGCAAATCAAAGTGAAAGAAACAATGATCAAAGTAGAACAAACAATTGTCAAACTAAAACAAATTATCAAATTAAAATAAACAATGATGAAAATGGAACAAACAATTGTCAAACTGTCCAAAATGAACCAAACATTGATCAAACTGAAAGAGACAATGATCAAAGTAAAGCAAACAGTGATCAAAGTTTCAAAAATGGAAATGAAAGGATACTGATCAATGATCAAAGTGAAACAAACAATTTTGAAATAAACACAAATGGTATATTCCAAGATCGTTCAGTTTGTCAAAGTGCAGGTAACTGGCTACGATTCTACAAGATTCCAAAACAGAGTACAACCAAAAATCAAGACTTTCCTTTATCCAAGAAAGAAAAAATGTTGCAAAAAAGAGAAATGAAACGTAAAGTTGACAGAGAGCGAATAGCTTTGAATAGAAGTTTACTTACAGAAGAAGAAAAAATGTTAAATAGGGAAAAAGACAAAGTTAATAAACAAAGACTTCGTAGTATGGCACATATTAGAGAGGCAAGAAATGCAAGAGAATCTGTATTACAAAGAATGAAAAGGCAGAATCATGAAGTCAGACAGAAAAGGAATGAAAGGGAGACTCCTGCTCAAAGAAAAATCAGACAAGATCCAGAAGTCAGACAGAAAAGGAATGAAAGGGAGACTCCTGCTCAAAGAAAAATCAGACAAGATCCAGAAGTCAGACAGAAAAGGAATGAAAGGGAGACTCCTGCTAAAAGAAAAATCAGACAAGATCCAGAAGTCAGACAGAAAAGGAATGAAAGGGAGACTCCTGCTCAAAGAAAAATCAGACAAGATCCAGAAGTCAGACAGAAAAGGAATGAAAGGGAGACTCCTGCTCAAAGAAAAATCAGACAAGATCCAGAAGTCAGACAGAAAAGGAATGAAAGGGAGACTCCTGCTCAAAGAAAAATCAGACAAGATCCAGAAGTCAGACAGAAAAAGAATGAAAGGGAAACTCCTGCTAAGAGAAAGATTAGGGACAATCCAGAAGTCAGACAGATAAAAAATGAAAGGGAAACTCCTGCTAAAAGAAAAATCAGGGAAGATCCAGAAGTCAGACAAAAAAAGAATGAAAGGGAAACTCCTGCTAAAAGAAAATTCAGGGAAGATCCAGAAGTCAGACAAAAAAAGAATGAAAGGGAAACTCCTGCTAAAAGAAAGATCAGGGAAGATCCAGAAGTCAGACAAAAAAAGAATGAAAGGGAAACTCCTGCTAAAAGAAAGATCAGGGAAGATCCAGAAGTCAGACAAAAAAAGAATGAAAGGGAAACTCCTGCTAAAAGAAAGATCAGGGAAGATCCAGAAGTCAGACAAAAAAAGAATGAAAGGGAAACTCCTGCTAAAAGAAAGATCAGGGAAGATCCAATAGTTAGATCTCAGCATAATGAACGGGAAAGTTCAGCACAAAGGAAGAAAAGGGATGACCTGGATGTCAGATCAAAACAAAATGCAAAGGAAACCCCAGCAAAAAGAAGAAAGCGTGAACCTTCGTCAAACGTTGAGGTAGCCATTAATGCATTTCAAGAAAGCGTTCAGAATGGACCAACATTTATTTGCACCATATGTAATAGACTTCTGTACCGTACTTCTGTAAAAATTTTCTACAAGCTTGATCATGAAGACATGCAATTTTGCATTACAAACACAATTTCAAATGATGGAGTAGAACATATTTGTTTCTCCTGTGAAAAATACATGAAAGCAAACAAACTCCCACCTTTAGCTGTAAAAAATGGACTAGAACTGGAAGAAGTTCCCTACGAAATTAATCAGCTTAACTCACTTGAATCAATTTTTATTTCGAGACGGATACCATTCATGAAACTATTGGCATTACCAAGAGGAAAACAAAGAGCAATCCATGGTTGTGTGGTCAATATTCCAATTGAACCAGAGCAACTTGCTTCTGTGTTACCACGGCTGCCTTCACCTGATTCTTTTATAACAGTTAAAGTGAAACGAAAACTGAAGTATCGTGGACATTCTTACATGAGCACTATCAGACCAAGAAAAATCATTAATGCTCTCAACATATTGAAATACCAACTGTACAATCCACATTATAAAGATGTGTTATTAAATGAGAACTGGATTGAAGACAGTGAAGAATTAGATCCAGATCTATGGGACTCTCTTGTACAATCTGACCAAAGTGATGGTAATAAAGATAATGAACAGTTGTCAGAAGACGAATCAGAAGACACTGATGATGAAAAAGAAGATGAAAGATCAAAACTTAGTGGTATAAATTTTGACTCTTGTATTCAACCAAAGGACCTTGTACATGATGGTATTCTTAGTATGGCTCCTGGAGAAGGAAAAAAACCCATCAGTTTCATGCATGACAAATTTGCAGAAGAAATGTCATTTCCTCAACTATTTCCAAGTGGAAAGTTTGGATTTTCGCACGAGCGTACCTCAAAATTATCATTAAAAAAGTACTTTCAATGTAGACTATTGAACTCTGATCGACGATTTGCAGGAAACATTGATTACATATTTTTTGCTCAGTACAGGGTAGAAGCAAAGGAAGTTTATGACAGTATTTCTATGGGTCTTCGTAAAGGAAAGGAACAAGCATTGACTGCTGGTGATTTGAAAAATAAAGTGACAGACTTTGCTAGAACAGACCTTGGAATTCATTTCATGCAGAAAATTCGTGGTTCTCCAGCATTCTATAACAAAATGTTTTATGATCTACTTGGTATGATAAGACAGTTAGGGCCTTGCACATTGTTTGTAACACTGTCTGCTGCAGACTTGAAATGGACAGACACTATCAGTATTATAGCTAAACAAAGAGGCTATGTGCTCTCTAAAGAAGACATTGAAAGTTTGTCTTGGGAAGAAAAATGCCATTTTCTACGCTCTGACCCAGTGACTGCAGCTCGACATTTCAACAATCGCATAAATCTATTTTTCAAGCATATCCTTCTAAATAAAAATCTGAATCCCCTTGGGGAAATCATTGACTACAAATACCGAATAGAATTCCAACAGAGAGGGTCCCCTCATTTACATATGCTGGTTTGGATAAAGAATGCACCAAGTCTTGAAACCCATGATGAGGCAGACATAGCCGAATATATTAATAGTACTATCTCATGTGAACTTCCAGAAAATGACCCGGAGCTATTAGATCTTGTACAGACTGTCCAGAAACACACTCACTCCGTTGCCTGTAGAAAACATGGGAAAAAGTGCCGCTTTGATTTTCCAAGACCACCATCAAACAAAACACTAGTGCTGAAGCCATTGGAGGAAACACCTACATCTGCAATGCAAAACGCTTACTCTGAAGCACTGACTGCTGTCTATGAACAACTTACCGAAGTGGATGAGAAAACTACACTATATGATATACTTGAAAAAGCTCGAGTTTCAGAGTCACTTTATACAAAAGCTTTACACTGGATAAAGACAAAGAGTGGTCAGCCAGCAGTGGTGTTAAAACGAAATCCAATTTCTGTAAACATAAACAATTACAATCCAACTTTGATTAAAGCTTGGGAAGCAAATCTGGATGTACAGTTTGTTACTAATGTATATTCCTGTATAATGTATTTGGCTTCTTACATTTCTAAGCCAGAAAAGACTCTAGGTGATGTACTACAGTCAGTGTCCAAAAGTTCTCAACACTTGGGTGCAAAACAGACAATGAGAAACGTTGCCAACAAATTCCTTACCCATAGAGAAGTCAGTGCTCAGGAAGCAGTGTATAGACTGATGTCACTTCCACTTACTCAAAGTTCAAGGGAGATTATATTTCTATGCACAGACATGCCAGAGGACAGGACAAGATTGTTCAAGCCTATGAACATTCTTCAATCTATGGATGATGAAGATGAAGATGTGTATTTAAAAAATATTTTAGACAGATACATGGCAAGACCTAACCAATTAGAAGATACCTGCTTAGCAGAATTTGCAGCAAGATACAGGCCATCATACAACCAAGGTAAACCAAATGACACATCAGAAGAAGTGACATCAGAAGATAGACCTGAAAAGATAATTCTAAAAGATGGAAATGGATTCATGATAAAAAGACACTTACCTGCAATTATCCGCACACATCAGTGGTCAATGAAGAAGGACCCAGAAAAATATTTCCACTCACAGTTATTACTGTATTGTCCCTGGAGAAATGAAATTAATGACTTGCTGGTTGAAACTTACAAAAAGAGTTATCAGTTGAATCTGGACATTATAAATGGAAACAGACAACATTATGAACACAAAGCAAATGAGGTTGCAGACGTTTTGGAGCAAATAGATGAATTTGGATTTAATGATGATAATTGGATTACTGTTGCTCCACAAACAGAACAAGCTAGACTTGAAGACTCAAATGAAGGTGTTGAGTGTGAGCCATCTGTCCTTGATGCATATGACACAAGCGCACATAATACAGGTATTGATGCAAGTGCTGTACCACATGAGTTTATTCCCTCCACAGAAGATGTTAATAATACTGACTGGAAATCCATGATTCTCTCATTGAACACCACCCAGTATTGTCTTCACCAGTTCATAGTTACATGGGCTTCTTCCCTGCTACTGTCACATACAAACCAAAAGACAAAGCCATTTAACATATTTTTAACAGGCGGTGCTGGAGTTGGCAAAAGTTTTCTTGTTAGAACCATTGTTCAAACTGTAAAAAGACTTCTTCAGAGAGAGAACCAGATAAATGATGTACCCATCTTGGTATGTGCACCCACAGGAGCAGCTGCCTACAATATAGCAGGTTACACATGTCACTCGCTCTTTCAGTTACCAGTCAGAACGAGAAAAGATGATGATTATATACCACTGTCTAGAGAAAGGTTAGCTACTATGAAGGAAACACATGGAAATGTAAAGCTCATTGTTATAGATGAAATTTCAATGGTCAGTTCAGACATGCTGTTGACAATTCATAGAAGATTGTGTGACATAATGACAAATGAAGAGCCATTTGGAGGAGTGTCTATTCTAGCAGTTGGTGATTTGCTGCAGCTTCCTCCAGTTGCTCAGAAACCTGTATATAGTCCACCATCAGATCAAATGGCCTCCATATATGGATCTTTATGGCAGAATAATTTCAAAATCTTAGAACTGACTGAAATCCAGCGTCAAAAGAATGATGTAGTATTTGCTGAACTTTTAAATAGAATTCGAGTTGGTGATCAAAAAGTTGATGACATCAAACTCCTCCAGTCCAGAGTATCTACAAATTTATTGGATAAATATCCAGAAAATTGCACTCATATGTATACTATCAACAAACTGAAATATGAACATAATTCCAAAATGATTATGAATCTCAATCAACAGATTTTTATGTTTAAAGCTGTAGACACGAAAACAGATGAACAAACAAAGCGAATCATTCCTTCTACTTTTGAGAAAGATGCAGGAGGTCTGCTGGAGGAGCTTAATGTAGCGATAGGTGCCAGAGTGCTACTGACAAAAAATCTTGATGTTTCAGATGGCTTAGTGAACTCTGCCACTGGTACTGTCACAGGCTTTATTCCCAATTGGACTTCAGAAATGAACCCAGAAATGTTCAAACCAAAATACATTTTAGTCAATTTTGATGATGAACGTGTCGGCAAAATGTCTCGCTCACACTCACGGGGCCTTCTATCAGATCAAAAATCTACTCCAGTACCTACTGTCGAAGTTCCAGTTTACATTGGAAAAAGATCTTCAAAGGTAACATGTAAACGAGTACAGTTTCCTCTTTCGCTTGCTTGGGGTGTTACAATTCACAAAGAACAAGGCAAGACTGAAAACACAGCAGTTATTTCTACTGAAGGAAGATTCAACAATGGCCAATTCTATACAGCAGTGAGCAGATTGAGTAGATTAAGTGGACTTTACTTTCTTGGTGATGTCTCTGATTCACTCATAAAGGTTAACAAAGAATCTCTACAAGAAGTCAATCGTATGAAACTAGAAAATTCATTTGTACCAACAATTCCCATCACACTTACTAAATCTACTGATTTATTCTTGAAGTTGCAACTGTTCAACATAAATTCTGTAAAACCAAACTTCAGATGTTTTCTCAAAGATTCGCTGCTGCAAAATCATCATGTCATTTGCATCCAAGAAACATGGCTTACAGAAGAAGACGACACTCCTGAAATTTCAAGTTACCACACTATCAGACATGACAATATTAAAAGTGTGAGAAAACACAGGCAAGGAGGACTATTGATGTTTATACACCAAGACTTCAGACATATTGAAGAGCGTCATATAACAAACTCTACTATAGAACATCAGGCTATCATTCTGGAACACTCAAAAGATAAAACTCTACGAATTGCTGTTCTCTCGGTATACAAAAACCCGAAGATGTCACTTACAGAATTCCTCCCACAGTTTGAAAAACTCCTCCAAATAATACCTAACAACATACCATGCTACATTATGGGAGATTTCAATATTGACATGAGACGAAACACAAAAGCTTCTAAAGACATGCTTTTCCTCACTAGATTTTATGGTTTCATCCAACTTATCAAGCAACCAACACACAGAAGGGGAGGACTACTAGATCTGCTATTTGTTAATCGTGAAACCCTCAGTACCCATACAGATGTCATTCAAACATATTACAGTGACCATTTTGCTGTATCATGTGCAATACCTCTTCAAAACCTTCATAAGAAGGGCCTCTGTGCTGACAACTAATATTACATGTACATTTGGACCATTCATCACAAATAAACTGTTGTTATGAAAACTGATTATCTGGTTTCCTACAATATAAAGTACTGAACTTGGAAGATCTGTCTGATGTCCATTTAAATTGTTAAACTCATTTTATGGAATATTTAAGATACAATGTTCACACACTTGAAAATTTTTCTCATTCAATTTATCAGTTTACAGTTTATATGAAATGTCAAAAAGCACAAACATTGCGCTTTTGGGGGGTATGATCACTTTCAGTGATATTCTAGTTTAATTTGATTTATTTTCGGAATAAAAGAAGTTGATGTCAATATAACTTGTATGAGGGAAAGGATTGTTTTCAGTCTTTACTATGAAATGGGTTAGTTGGCAAGAAGTGGTATGAGGCAAGAATTGGTCGCCCTCCAGTAAGGTTTAAAATTGTCTTCAATAAAGTCTTAAAGCTTGCTATACTGAATTAAGTTTTAGAAAATTCCAAAGAGTCCCTTAACATACAGTAGCTTTTGATGAAAAATATGTAATGATTTTCTTGTCTTTCGGATATTATTTTAGACCAGAGATTGATGTGTGGGCCTGTATAGCCAAACTGTGTAACATTCTGAAAGGTGTGGACATTTCTCATGTAGAGTTACTGAGGGACAAGACTGAAAGTAAGTGAAACTATCATACAACATAATTGTAGACTATTCAAAGTCAAAAGCTTCTACAGATAATATGATTCAAATTGTTATAACTAAATATGGAATTTGTGTACTTGTTAGTACAGAAAGTATTTAGGGAAACAAAAAAATGCTTGTGATTTGAAACGATGTACTGCGTTTGAGGCATAGTAAACTCGAAGAGTGATTAAGAAAATCCTCATATAAGTGACCTCATATACTAGACGTGTTTCCTTAAATCTATTCCCATATAATGGCGATTTTTGACCCTCCATGAGATAAAGGCTTTGGAAAACATTGTGGGAAATGAAGAATTTATGTGCTGTGACAAATAATTTCTTCATTTCCTACATTGTGTTTTTTACCAAGGAAGTGAATGATTTGAACATTTTGAAAATTCATCAATTTAAATTGGTGTCTTCAACATATTAGAATTTATTCCAGTATAAAGTTTGCCATCCGCTTATGTAGTATTAAAACTAAATAATTTGTTGTTCTCAGATAGTGAAGTTGTGATATTATCGGAAGATACCATGATGGCAGGATTTGTTCCTCTTCTCTCAACGCCCTACACTAGTACAAATTATGTGGACAGGGCAGTGGATAAGGTAGGGAGGAATTTTTAGCACCCTTGATTTTGGCCTGGGCAGTCACACATTATGTTTATGATAATATTATTGCTCAGTTTCTAGTGGACAGATTAAATCAGGGTTTCCATTAGGACAAAAATCCCAAGAGTCATTGACCCTTGAGGCCAAAATCCCAAGAGTCAAAATGAAGCGCGAGAAAAATCAAACCTTGATCGATTGATAAAGGGGAAGGGGGGGATGCTGATTTATATGAAAATGTTTCAAAAAGACCAAAGTGCTTATTTTAAGAGTAAATGTAACACCTTTTAAACCTTTAGAGTGCTACAGATGAGAAGGGATATTGACTTTTCAAAAAGCATTGTTGTTATCAAACCCTATGTTGAAGGTACTCATTGGAATCGACTCATTGATGCTATTCAAATGAGTACCCACAAGATGGGGTTTGGATTTGAAATTAAAGGTTGGAATGCATTTGCCCCCATTTTACCCCCCCCCCCCTTTCCTTATTAACAAATTTAATACAAGATTGAAATCTTGTTTAAAATGGTAGAAATCAAAATCTTGATATTGAAAAGCTGATATTTTTCATTTATGCCAAGAAAATTTCGAAGAAAAACATGTATCTTTGATAAAGTGCACCTTTAAATTTTCCTTTGATAATGCCGTGTCTAAACCACGAAAACCCATGACAATTAAGATATTTGATCATTTTACCTTTTCTTTAAGAACTTAAGCCAGCTAAATCAATTATTTTTCGAATAAGTAAGAAAACTTAGCATTAATTACTACAGATTCAAGGGATTCTGTTTGATATTCAATGATAATGTAATCAGATTTTCATGGCCGCCGGCGAGAGCTACCTGTCGATTGAATGATAAACTTCTTCAAGTTCTTGGTATCTTTACAAGCAGATTGTGTATTTTATTGCCACACAGCTACTTCAAATCAAATTAAGGACTGTGACAAATTAATTAATGGATTTACGACTGATAATCCGCATGCATCACTGATGTCAAATTAACACTTAACACACGACTTGCAAATCGGCGAAAGATTGCGTAACAATTGTCACAGATTATCGATTTTTTACTGCTCCTGAACTAAAGGTGTGACCTGGATAATGGGTCAATTAGTAGATATCCCTTCATCTTGAATGATGGGTGACGCATGGGTCGTAAAAATCAAGAGTCAGAATGATGCATCAGTTGAAATTTCTGAGAGTCAAATTGGGGTCATTTTCATTTTTCATGCGTCAAAACCCGAGCTCCCGGGTCAAACGGAAACCCTGTAAATTGAGACTTCATGTATCGTCATATTACTAACAGAGTTACAGATAAGAGGGGGGGACGGCTTTTCAAAATGGAATGTTTCACTAAATGTTCTGGGTACTTCTTTAGGCATATTTGTATAGAAATAGTGATGTTGTGCTTTTAATTGAACACCATTGATTTCAACTTTATCAAAACAACATGTTGCTACTTTCAGGAACTAGCCCGAGACTGTTTACGTTTATCCAAACTGAAGCTATTTGAGCAGTATTTATGTGGTATAGATCCACCCATGTTGGCGTATGATGGAACAACCAAACTCTGCTGTAGTATTGCACCATCTCAGGGGTACGAGGATCTGAAGAGAAAGGGGGAGGAAAATGAGGAGTCGGAGGTAAATAGTATAGGTTGATGCATAGAATTAGTGTAAAGCCTTTCTCTGACAACAAATTTGAAGTATGGTCCAAATTCAAAGGTGATATATGCAAAAAAAGAATATGGTTCATAAAGCAACAAAGCACGGGGTATTTATCTGGCGAGAAATGGTCTCAACCAGTGCCACATTGTAATGTTTTACTTTGAATGTAGTAATACCTATTTGTTTTATACTATCACAGGTTTAATGGAAAGGGCTTGTTTTTTGCACTGCAATATTTTTCTATGGCAGTTAAGAGGGTTAATTGATGCTTATTATGAATGTATTAGGGGGTATACTGGAATCATCCTGTTTGTCTGTCAGTAGGTCTGTATACAAATTTTGTCTTGTGCATAACTCAAAAACTATTAAAGGTAGAATCATGAAACTTCAAAGGTAGATAGATCTCATTGTGGAGAGGTGGGCAAGATCCATTACTCAGCTGCATATACTTTTGCAGTTATTGCCCTTTGTCGACAAAAATGCTTGTCCAGACGAATGTAATGGTAGGGGTATTTTATCACTTTCATTGATAGATTTCTAGTTTGTTTTTCTTTCTGCAGGATGATATTGTGATAGAGAGTGAAGAAGAAATAATACAAGAAGGTGGAATAGATGATGAACATGTACAAGAATTGAGAGCAAAGAAAGAAAAAATAGACGAAATAATGTTTGGAAATATTGAGGGGGAAAAAAGAAAATGCAGCATTTTCTTCTTTTTCCTCAATATTTTCCATGTTACATTGTACAGTCATCATATCTTTATAAACATTCATTTCAAGGTCTGCATCAGCTTTTAACTTGGACAACTGTTGTGGTAGTACTGGTATGAGAAACGACAGGAATCCATGGTTAGGTGCTCCAGCTGCAGGGATATGACCTTAGAAGTTGAAAACTGCGTAAAACACCAATAAATCAAACCATTAACTTGAACAACCCAAAAATAGTGTTGTTTGGGAAATGGTTAATGGCTTAACTACAGCTTCTTTTATACAGGATGATATTGTAATTGAAAGTGAAGAAGAAATAATACAAGAGGGTGGGATAGATGATGAACATGTACAAGAATTGAGAGCGAAGAAAGAAGAATTGAAAAGAAAAATGGAAGAACAAATCAGACAGAAAGAAACAAGAAAGGTACTACAGTTGTCGCCACATCGTATGGCACATGTTTATGTTTTGTTTAACATTCAATTACATTTGAACAAACATAAACATTGTGCCATACGATGTGGCGCCAACTGTAGTGTGACAGTTTTGTTTGTTTTCAACAACAATAATTTGGTTATTTGGTGGAGTAAAACTATCTCCACTGTGTCAACTAGAATGTTTAGCCACCTTGAGTTTTGGTGATAAACAAGTGCATATTATTAACCTTTTCCCAAACAAGACCTGGGGCCCGTTTTACTAACGAACTTACGCAAGAATTTTTCGTAGATTTGAACGTAATATTTGCGTAAGTGCGTTTTACTAAAATGTTCGCAGCTAAGATTTGCGTAAGTTTTTGCGTAACTTTACGATCAAAAAAGTTTGCGTAAGTTTTTTCGTAACTAATGCCAGTGCATCAATTTACCTTTAAAACGCCCCGTAATGCATGTTAAATGATTCAGAAAACTGAAAATAAAGGCTTATAATTGTCATTTCTTTTATCCTCGATTAAATTTCTTTAATGAGCCCCTGTGCACCCCAAAAATTTATTGTGTGTTGTGGTGACGTAATATATCGGCATAATTATGCTGACCTCATTTGTAACGTGTAAAACAACCGATGTAAACAGCATAGAAAAGAGTGGATTTTGTTGACAGGCAAGGATAGAGATGAATGGGTAGTCAACTTATTTCAAGGAAATGATAGGCCTGTATTATGAATCGAGGCCATTGTTATCTTTGGAATTTGCCACCTTACCAAACACAACATTTGACGATTTCTCGTGAAGGCCTACAGTAATAATAATGGAAACTTCACTTGTTACAAACACTATTCTAGGACACTTTGGACTGAGGAAATTTAGGAAAGTGATTGTGGAATTCTTTTTATCCGACAACCAAATGGATTATCGATGGTAGGTGTTATGTAGTTGTTTGAGTTTGATCCGTTTTCCGTTTTCCTTTTGAACAAAACGTTAAATTTGTTCTATGTTTCTTATCCCAGTCCACACTGACAACACACGCCCCGTGACACGGGCCCAGCCCAGACATAAATCGCTCAATTCCACGCTCATTTTTAGTAAACATTATTTCGTCAGTACTTGCAAATCGAAATTATGCTTTGAGATTTAAAATGAACATTCTTGAGGTTGACTTGAATGAACAGATAGCGGCAGCCTCGGTGCTTTTCAAATGTTCACGGCCGAGTGCTGCACTAAATGCTGTGCAGGCCTGTTTCAGTATTTTGCAAGCTTTTTCCATTATTTATCAACTTCTTAACGCTAGTTATGAATAAAAAACACCACACTGCAAAGATAACTTTACAAGATATGTTATTTTTGTCGGAAAACTAAACCGAGATGAGAGCAAAAATGTCCGCCATTGTTGTTTTATTTTTAGAGTTACGACAATTTTTTTCTTACATTCAAAATTTTCTTACGATCGTTTAGTAAAACGCACTTAAGAATTTGCGTAAGATTTTTTTGAACGTAAAGTTACGCAAAAACTTATGCAATCTTAGTAAAACGGTACCCTGGTTTTGATGTCCCTTATAGAAAAGGCTTGGGGAAAAACATTGAGAGAATGCTTGAAAAATATTGAGACAAAAGAAGAAACTTCTGATGACCAGCAGTTTCTCCTTTTGTCTCAATTTTTTCTGTGCCATATTACGCACAGATCCAATCTGTAATAACATCCATTTTGTCATCTGCAACAGCTTTCAAAATGGACCTCCCTAAAATTATGGTGTTTGGGAATGTGAATAAGATTTAAAATAGTATTTTGAATTTATAAGATACATCGTTTAATATGTTATGTGCATTGATTTTTTAAGTCTGACATCTTAATTGCTCTTCTTACATCGATCAAACAAATTTAATTATCCTGAGCTTTCTCCTGATTTCAGAAAATTATTGAAGATAATCGTCACAGATCCATCGAGATTGAGATCCGTCCAATATTCCTCATTCCCGATACAAATTGTTTCATCGACCATTTACCCAGCATGCAGAAACTCATAAAAGATAAACAGTATACCATTGTGATACCTCTTGTTGGTGAGTGTGGCTTAGCTTTACTTAAATTAAAACATTTAGGAAAAGAAGACATCACAAACAAAAAGCAATTTCTTTGTTTTCCTCAATATTTTGTATTGTTTTGAAAACAAATTTTCTACCTTTGGCCTTGACCATTTACCCAGCATGCAGAAACTCATAAAAGATAAACAGTATACCATTGTGATACCTCTTGTTGTAGAGTTACTTGATTTGAAGTCTGATGTTTAGATTTTAGAATGATTCATAAATTTTGTAATGATCCAAACAGCAAGAAATTGCAGACAAAAAATGAAATGCTATTGTAATTCAGAGCTGAATCTAGGGCGCGGGATTGTGGGATTCCCGCAGTAATTTTTTGCATGGCGCAAAAAACAATACGCCGCGCGGGACAAGTCACGCACATTTTGTCAGATTGGAGCATTTTTCAATAAACGTCGGGTAATAACGTAGGTTCATAATCATTGAAAAGTTGCTAAGAACAGATAGCAGAGAATCCCTGCAAATTATATATTTATATAGTGTTTATGTCTCCCGTCAAAAATAGATATTTGTCTTAGAAATGAGGTAGATTTATGTTCGAGATATACACCGAAAATGGGAAGAAAACAAACGAGTTGGATGAAGGGGGAAATGGCTGTGAAAATTTCATAATTTGTAATTATTATGGTGCACAACAACAACAACAAGAATGGCGGTCAAAACAAACATAATAAAGAAATGCTGTGTTAAAATCGTTTTTAATCACATAAATGGACTGAATAATATGCTATCATCGCGGCACAAAATTAAAATGGCCGACGAAACATAGAAACTCTGCCTGAAAATTGTTTTTATCACAAAATGGTTTGAGTTCATTGATACCAAGAGATCCTTTTTGGCGTAGATGTCTACTGCAGTAGCCACATCATGCACATGGTGAATTCTGCTGAGGGTTACGATTGAAGTTAAATGGTCCAGACTTTTTTCTACAGCCCTGAGACTATTTAAATCTGGATAAATGAGTTTTAAAACAAAATTAAAAACGAATTTTTGGTGTAAATAATTTGCTTCAACCAGTCCTGTGTAATTATTTTTTGAATAGTATAATCTAAACTTAAAACAACCAATAAATTAAAGAACTTGAACATATATACAGTTTGTTATATGGACAACAGTTGCCTAAAAAGACTGCTTAGACAAGAGCTAATACTTACAGAGAATAAAGATAATGTTCCTTCAGTTTCATATAATGGCTTTAGTTACAGGTAAGTTCTAACTTAATATTTTTGCGATAAAACGTTGAATTCACCATGGCTCAAGCCTGAATCCTGTTGGCCCACATTTTGAAGTATGGTGGGGGAGTTGGCCCACTTTTGTGAAAACCTAGATTCAGCTCTGTAATTACAAAGCCTGATAGAATATGTAATAAAATGATAGTTGCAGAAGACAACAAAAAAGGCTAGTAAAAATAGAAATCTTATACCATGGTAGCCTAGCATTTTCCTATTTTCCTAAAGCTGTTTATATGTAAATACTTGTATATTTAATTCCTTGAGAGTGATTGTCAAAACCAAGTTTATCAAAACATTAAAAAAAATGTTTTACAAAGACATTTTTTCTTGCTTTACCGAGTTTTACAGAGTTACTCATGTGGCAGGCATGTGATACTCATACTCGTACTCGAGTATTATGAGTACAAGTACCACTTTTCCCCATACTCACTGGTACTCAGTACTCATGAGGAAAATGAGTACTCATACTCATACTTACTCAAATACTGTCCCTTCAGTACTCGGTACTCATGAATCTTTTTGAGTACTTTATATTAGAAAACAGATTTCAAAAGATCAAAATAATGATTCAATCAGTATACCAGTCATTATTTTACAGTTTTACCTGTGTTAACCCTTTCCAAAACAAGACCTGGTTTTGACATACCTATAAGAAAACGTTTGGGAAACATTGAGGAAAAAGAAGAAAATGCTGATAATCATTATTTTTCTCCTTTTGTCTCAATATTTTCCAAGCTATAATGTGCACAAATCCAATCTTTCTCATTACCCATTTTGTCATCTGCATCAGCATTGCTACATAAACATATTTACTTTGCCTAGCAGGATTTCTTGTTGATCAATAAACCATGTTAAACACAAAATGTAACTTTTCCTTGATAAAATTTCGGTGTATATTGCATGTCATTTTAGTACTCATATATACTCAAGAATACTTAAGTACTACTTGAGTACTACTTAATTACTGTAACCAGTTTAGTACTCAGTACTCATAAGTACAAGTACCAAATCTGAAATACTGACTCAAGTATTATTCAAGTATTAGAAAGTTGGTACTCGTCACATGCCTGTCATGTGGTAATCCCCTTTTAATCTTTTCCCACAAAATGACACCTTTTGAGGTCCCACACAGTAAAGACTTTTGAAAACATTGTGGGAAATGAAGAAATTGTGACAAGCAATTTCTACACTTCCCATAATTTTTCCCAATGAAGATCAAAAAATGTAAAATATCATCCACTTTGTCTGCAACCTCTTTGTATTTGGATAACTTCAAAATTTTGCTGTCTGGTAAAGTGGTAATAGCTTAAAGAAGGTGTTCCTAGTTTACATATAATGAAATACCTATATTGCAGTGATTAACGAGTTAGACGGCCTAGCCCAGGGACAAAGACAGGGCCAGTTTGAAAGTGAGGAGCACGCCCACAAGGTGAAGACGTATGCGTGGACAACCATTAAATACCTAGAAGACGAATTTGAAAAGAAGCACACACACCTGAAGGCGCTGACGTCTAAAGGTACTGAAATGGAGACGATCTCATTTAGGAGTGAAGATACTGACAAATCTGTAAGTGTTCGTAACTATCGTAAGTGTATAAATCTATTACCAGACGACAAAACTTTAGCCTGGTCAAAATTCAAAGGTGTTGTAAACGATATTTTCATGTGAATAGAATTTAATTTTTTTTTTACTTTTGGGGTGGAAAACATTGTGGGAAATGAAGAAATTGCTTGTCACAAGCAATTTCTTCATTTTCCATAATGTTTTCCAAAGCCTTCGTAGGGTGAAGATTTATGCGTGGACAACCATTAAATACCTGGAGGACGAATTTGAGAAGAAGCACACGCACCTTAAGGCACTGACGTCTAAAGGTACAGAAATGGAGACAATCTCATTTAGGAGTGAAGACACTGATAAATCCGTAAGTGTTCGTAACTATCGTAAGTGTATTAATCTATTACCAGACGGCAAAACTTTAGACTGGTCAAAATTCAAAGGTGTTGTAAACAATACTTTCAAGTGAATAGAATTTTATCTTCTTTGGTCTTTTTGGGTGGAAAACATTGTGGAAGATGAAGAAATTGCTTGTCACAAGCAATTTCTTTATTTTCCACAATGTTTTCCAAAGCCCTCGTAGAGTGAAGACGTACGCACGGACAACCATAAATTGCCTGGAGGAAGAATTTGAAAAGAAACATACGCACCTGAAAGCCCTGACGTCTAAAGGTACTGAAATGGAGACGATCTCATTTAGGAGCGAAGATACGGATAAATCTGTAAGTGTTCGTAACTTTCGTAAGTGTGTTATCTCTTTCCCAAACAGCAATATTTTGCGATGGTTTGATTCAAAAGCTTCTTCTAATGACAAAATGGATGTTAAAAAAGTTTGAAATTGTGTACAATAAAGCACAGAAAATAATGAGGCCAAAGAAGAAAATGCGGATTATCAGCATTTTCCTCTTTTGCCTCAATGTTTTCCAAAACTTATTCTCTTTGTCTCGTCAAAAGCAGTTCTTGTTTTTGAAAGGCTAAGGATTACAACACATCTTTATATATGAGACACCATGCATTTTCGGGTGTCATCCATAACAACAGAAATTATTGACAAGGGATATCCTCATCAATTTCTGTTCCCACCGATGTCGACCGAAGATTCATGAAATACGTTGCCATGGTGGTAGTTCAAGAAGTTTATCCTAAACATTAGTCTGATTAAAATCCTATGTTAACTCTTCAGTTATATCTGACAGGCACCTGTTAGGGGCCATTTAATTACCCTTCTTTGCACCAATCAATTTTGAGATTCTGAAATTTTGAAATCAATTGAAACCCTATACAAATCCACGAGGACATCACATTTCAGTGCAGAACCATGTGTTTGCATGTGCTTGTCATGCATAATCATAAATATAGATCTATAACAAGAGATTCAGTTGGTTAGAGTGAATATATCGTTGTTGTAAATGCAAAACCTCGTATCTCGCTTTTGGAAAATTTAAAAGGGGACGGGAAAAAGTGTAATAACTTTTCCAAAACTGAAAGGATTTACTTGTAATTTGGACATATTTTTCATGAATGTGTCATTAATACTGATTAGTAAAAATACCTCAAAACCTGAATGAATTGTCTTAACTTGGCACACAACATTTGACTTTTGATATCGCCAAAATCGACATACGAAGTTTTGCATTTACACCGACGATATAACAGATTTTGTTCACAGATGTTACGTTACTGTTGGTTAACACAGAAATTAGTCATATTGTCCTAAAGATGTTACATGGTATTTTTCAGGGTAATAATGATGATTTGATATTATCTTGCTGTACCTACTACTGTAAAGACAAAGCCAGAGATTTTATGCCAAAAGATAAAGGTAATGTATTTAGATATTCCTATATATTTTCTGGTTCGGCGGCCGCTATGGCACATTCTGCTGCAGTCATGGTGCAGTTGGTAGCCCATCAGACTCTCACTCGTGAGGTCCAGGGTTCGATCCTGGGCCACTGCAAAAATCCTTTCAGACTAAGTTGTCTCCCACCAATGTTTTGATATCGTTAAACTATGGCTCGGTAAGGATGTACAGGTAGTAAATGGTACGAGAATTAACAGGAAACCATGGTTAGGTGCTCCAGCCTCTGCAATATGACCATAGAAAAGGCCTTAAACCCCAATAAATCAAATTTTCTGGTTCATCGAAGTACATTATGTATGAAAAGTAGCCTATAGACGCCATTTGTAATGTTTGATATGAAGAAATACATACAATGAACAAATTTTAATGTTATTTAAAGCTCAATATTTTTAATGTCAACAGATACAGACTTAATGCTTATTTGTAAAATTTGTTTTGTGGTTTTCAGCATTTTTGAATTTTAACTAATCTATAATCTTAACATTTGGAAATAGAATATATATTGAATTTACAAATATAACAATGTTTTCTCTTCTTTACTACAGATGCGCCAGTGAGGTTATACAGAGAGGTTGTGTTATTGACGGATGACAGAAATCTGCGTCTCAAGGCTCACACCCATAATGTGCCTGTCAAAGAACTACCTGCTTTCATGAAGTGGACCTCAGGGACTTGAACTCTAAATGACCCAGTCTATTAGAGTGATTTCCCCTTATTGTCAGGGACTTTAACTCAGTGACCTAGTACATGAGAGTTCTCTCCCTTTCTTGGCAGGGACTTTAACTCTCAGTGAACCAAAATCTTCAGAGTACTTTCCCTCTATCAGCAGAGATTTGAACTCTGAATGAATGCAATACATTAGTGCTCTTTCTTTATTGGCAGCACATTTCTAAGATATTCAAAAAAAAAAGGGCATTTAGAGCAAGATTTTTAAGCCCATCACTGGGAGGCACCTTTACCATATTATTCTTGCGGAACCACTCGGTCAATACTGTAGAATCAATATTGGAGAGAATTGACATAGTTGTTCCAAATGCTCCATGATTTATAAACCGTGGTGTTTCAAATACTCTATACTTTATTCAAATGACGTCATAATGACATCGTTTGTGTAAGGTATGGAGCATTCTGAACACCTCAGTCAGAAATTTGGTCTTAAATACGCTTAAAAATCTCGCTCTAAAGAAAGCGCCTCTGGTATCTTCGAGTTCTTTCCCCTTATTGGCAGGGAAACATATCTTAGTGAATCAATACATAAGAGTGATTTCCCTTTATTGGCATATTTAACTCTCATTGAAGCAAAACCTTTAGAGTGCTTTCCCTTTATCAGCAGAGTAATCTGCCTTAATTTACAGGGATATGAACTCTCAATGAATGCAATACATTAGTGTTCTTTCTCTTTTGGCAGCACATCATGACATGTTGTATGTTGTGCATTATGCTTAAGCCTTTAGTTAATGTAAGAATTGCCCCTTGCCTATATTTATTTAACTCAAGTACTGCTTCTACAGGCAGCATAATGTTGGTGTTATTGCAAAACCTAGTTACTACAGCTTAATTAAAGCTTGAATTACGAGGCTTTGCAATAACAATGACAAAAAACAAAAAAAAAACTAATGTGCTTTCCTGTTGTACTTTACTTGCTTTAACATTTTGAATTAGACTGTCTATTACCGGTAGCTTTATTTTAGGGGGTAGAATCAATGCACATGTTGAAGCATATACAAAGTACAGTTGACCCTAGTTATGTCGATTCGGATAAGTCAAATTTATGCTTAAGTCAAAGTTCTAATCTGGTTCATCCTCATCTATGTACATAATTTTTGTCAAATAGAATAATTTTGAACCGAATATAGCCATTGAAATTTAGTAGGAAAAGGATAGAAATTGCTTGAAACAAGCAATTTCTTTCCTTTTCCTACTATATTTCAAGAATAATCATACTTGATTGGTTTAAAAAATGATCAAATATCAATGTTATCGAAACAGATGAGTCAAACTCAGGATTGTCGAGGTATTTTGACGGCTCCTCCGATTTCGACACAACGAGTGTCGACTGTATGTGCACTGACAATAACCTAGTCAATTTTACCCCTTGATTGATTATTTATGTCAGAACTTTATAAATAGAACACAATTGATAAATAGTTAACTGTTTCCCAAACAAAACCTGGTTTTGTCATCCCTAAAAGAAAAATCTTGGAAAAACATTGAAGCAAAAGAAGAAAATGTTGATATTCAGAATTTTTTTCTTTTGCCTCAATATTTTTAGATGCTAAATTGTAGAAAAATCCAGTCTTTTATCAAAACAGACTTTATCAACTGCAACAACTTCAAATTTGGACCTCCCTAAAAATTTGCCATTTTGGAAAGGGTGAATAATTAAGCAAGAAGTGCTTAGGTCAAATTGTCAAATTTCCTTACGAGATGAAAAACATTGATTGAAAGTAGAAAATACTGGTTATGGGCTTTATCTTTTTATGCCCCGTATCAAAAGATTGGTGTGTGAGGGAAACAAATATCTATGGAATCTGTACCATTTTCCATACGACTGTGCAATTTGAAAAAAATGTTGCAGTTAATAAAGTTGAATTGAATAAAGATAGGATATGTGTATAACATGGCATTGAAAACATTGAGGCAAAATGAGAAAATGCTGATTATGTTTTTCCAAACCAATTCTTTTCGGGGTGTCAAAATCAGGTCTTTTTGGGGAAATACCTAAAATAAATCACTTTCAGGACCTCAAATTTTGATTGGACATGCATAGGTCTAGTACTGAATACATGTACTTGATTATAATCAGAATAGCTTTATGTGATTTCTAACATGTGTTTTTCAGTTATAGATGTGATATGTTGAATAGTTTCTAACAATATTAATTTTAGATATTTTACCACCGATGAAAATATATTCTGGCCCCGAATCAAAGTAGTTTCAAATGTGCTGGTAAACTAAGAAGACTCATGTTGTAGCATAGAAAATGTAGATGGAAAAGAAGAAATTGTTAAAAATCATTATTTCCTCCTTTTCCCTCTATTTTCATAAAACATGCCTTATGGAGATATTAACCCTTTACCACATAATGACTCTTTTTGACTCACTACAAGATATTTGCTTTGGAAAACATTGTGGTGAGTAAAGAAGTTGCTTGTGACAAGCAATTTCTTCATTTCCCACAATATTATCTACCCAAAAACACAAAAAAATGTTAAATGTCATTGGCCTAAAATTGTTGTTTACAACTTCTTTGAATTGGGACAAGTCTACTGTTTGTTGTTTGGTTATGTCTTAGACTAAGGATTATTTGAAAAATAAATTGAAACAAGAGGGCCAGAATGGCCCTATATCGCTCACCTGAAAGAAGTTTAAGACAAAGAGTCACCCAAGGAACATTTTTGCCAAGTGTGGTTCAAATTGGGCCAATGGTTGATTTTTAAAGAATTTTCTTAGAATTTTTCTAAGTCCAATAAGTCACGCCCTGCCACACCCACTTTTTCAGACGAAACAAAAATTCACATTTTTTTTTAAAGAGTCACCAAAGGAACATTTCTGCCAAGTTTGGTTCAAATTGGGCCAATGATTGATTTTTAAAGAATTTTCTTATGATTTCTCCAAGTCTGATAAGTGCTGACCTGCCATGCCCACAATTTTGGACGAATAAAAAATCTGTGAACAAATCTTAAGAAGGGTGACCTAAGGAACATTCCTGCCAAATTTGGTTCTAATTTGCCCAATGGCTAAGGAGAAGAAGATTTTTGAAGAATTTTTTAACAATTTCTCTTGGTTAGATAAGCCCCGCCCTGCCACACCCACATTTTTTGACGAAACTATTAATTCATGAACAAAAGTGTCACTCAAGAAACAATTCTGCAAAGTTTGTTTCAAATTGGCCCATTGGTTGATTTTTAAAGAATTTTCTTAGGATTTCTCTATGGCCGAAAAGCCCCTTCCTCCCTGCCACGCCCTCATTTTTTGACAAATGTAAAAATTTGTGAATCAATTTTGAAAAGAGAGACTCAAAGAACATTCCTGCAAAGTCTGCTTCAAATTGGCCCAATGGTTAATTTTTAAAGAATTTTCTTATGATTTCTTTAAGTCTGATAAGCCCCTTTCTCCCTGCCACAGCCACAACTTTTTACAAATGAAAATATTTGTGAACAAATTTTAAAAAGAAAGGCTTAAGGCACATCCCTACAAAGTCTGGTTCAAATTGGCCCAATGGTTGATTTTTAAAGAATTTTCTTATGATTTATCTAAGTCTGATAAGCCCCTTTCTCCCTGCCACGGCCACGTTTTTTGACGAATCAAAAATCTGCGAACAAATTTTGAAAAGGGTCACTCAAGGAACAATTCTGCCAAGTTTGGTTCAAATTGGCCCAATGGTTGATTTTTAAAGAATTTTCTTATGATTTATATAAGTCTGATAAGCCCCTTTCTCCCTGCCACGGCCACATTTTTTGACGAATCAAAAATCTGTGAACAAATTTTGAAAAGGGTCACTCAAGGAACAATTTTGCCAAGTTTGGATCAAATTGGCCCAATGGTTGATTTTTAAAGAATTTTCTTATTATTTATCTAAGTCTGATAAGCCCCTTTCTCCCTGCCACGCCCACATTTTTTGACGAATCAAAAATCTGTGAACAAGTTTTGAGAAGGGTCACTTAAGGAACATTCCTGCCAAGTTTGGTCAAAATTGGCCTGTTGGTTATCGAGAAGATGTTTGAAGAAATTGTTGACGGACGGACAGACGGACGGTGAGTGACCACAATAGCTCACCTCGAGCACATTGTGCTCAGGTGAGCTAAAAAAATGAACATTTTAATGAAGAATTTTATGGTTTATCCTGTCTTTAACAGCCGAAAGTTTGAGAAACTGCTTGTACAATAATATAGATGTTGATAAAGATAGAATTTGTGTACAACGTTGCACAGAAAATATTGGGTCAAAAGGAGAAAATGCTGGTAACGATGTTTTCCAAAGCATTTTCTATTAGTCGTCTAAACCAGGTCTTGTTTAGCTAAGGGTAAATATTTTGGGAAAAAGCTGAATGTTCAAAACCAGATGACCAAAAGTATTAACCAATTATGACACAATGTCGCCTTTTGAAGCCCAATAAGACGAATGCTTTGGAAAACATTGTAGAAAATGAAGAAATTGCTTGTGACAAGCAATTTCTTCATTTCCCACAATGTTTTCTATTCAAAAAGACAAAAACAACAAAATTTTGATCACTTGAAATGGTCGTCTGCTTCATCTTTGAATTTTGACCAGTCTGAAATTTTAGCCTCTGGTATTGGGTTAAACCTGATCAGACTGCATGATTTGCCCAGTCTTACCACAATGCATACTTTTCATTTTCCAAAGTCCTATTTTATTTAGAACTGACACATTTTCACATTCATTTTCCCAAACATAAAACTGGTTTTGACATGCCGAATAGAAAAGACATATGAAGACATTGATGCAAGATGACTATCAGCATTTTTAGCTCACCTGAGCACGAAGTGCTCAAGGTGAGCTATTGTGGTCGCTTTTTGTCCGTCAGCGTCTGTCCATCTGTCCGTCTGTCCGTCTGTCCGTCTGTCCGTCCGTCTGTCCACAATTTGTTGTTACCACTCTAGCACCCACAAATATTGACCAATCTTAATCAAACTTGATCAAAACATGTATGACCATAAGTTCTCGGATGAGTTCGATTTTGAGTCCGATCGGACCAAGAAGTCCAGAGTTATGTGCCCTTGAACGTCAAAAATGACTAGTTTTGACTTTGTTACCACTCTAGCATCTACAAATATTGACCAATCTTAACCAAACTTTGTCAAAACATGTATGACGATAAGTTCTTGGATGAGTTCGATTTTGGGTCAGATCGGATCAGGAAGTCCGGAGTTATGCGCCCTTGAATATAAAAAATCGCTAGTTTTTTACCTTGTTACCACTCTAGCATCTACAAACATTGACCAATCTTGACCAAACTTGGTCAAAACATGTATGACAATAAACTCTTGGACGAGTTTGATTTTGGATCAGATCAGATCAGGAAGTCCGGAGTTATGCGCCCTTGAAGATCAAAAATCGCTAGTTTTTGACTTTGTTACCACTCTAGCATCTACAAATATTGACCAATCTTAACCAAACTTTGTCAAAACATGTATGACGATAAGTTCTTGGATGAGTTCGATTTTGGGTCAGATCGGATCAGGAAGTCTGGAGTTATGCGCCCTTGAATATCAAAAATCGCTAGTTTTTGACCTTGTTACCACTCTAGCATCTACAAATATCGACCAATCTTGACCAAACTTGGTCAAAACATGTATGGCAATAAACTCTTGGACGAGTTTGATTTTGGATCAGATCAGATCAGGAAGTCCGGAGTTATGCGCCCTTGAATATCAAAAATCGCTAGTTTTTGACTTTGTTACCACTCTAGCATCTACAAATATTGACCAATCTTGACCAAACTTGGTCAAAACATGTATGACAATAAGCTCTTGGACGAGTTTGATTTTGGATCAGATCAGATCAGGAAGTCCGGAGTTATGCGCCCTTGAATATCAAAAATCGCTAGTTTTTGACTTTGTTACCACTCTAGCATCTACAAATATTGACCAATCTTGACCAAACTTGGTCAAAACATGTATGACAATAAGCTCTTGGACGAGTTTGATTTTGGATCAGATCAGATCAGGAAGTCCGGAGTTATGCGCCCTTGAATATCAAAAATAGCTTAGTTTCAACTTTGTTACCACTCTAGCATCTACAAATATTGACCAATCAAGACAAAACTTGGCTAGAATGTTGGTAACCATACAATAATGAATGAGTTCGATTTTCAGTGTCATTGAAGTAGGAAATTTTGAGTTATGTGCCCTTGAATTTGACAAATTTGCCATTTTCGACTTTGTTTACCCTTAAGCATCTACATTTATTGACCGATAAAGACAAAACTTGGCAACAATGATGGTAACCATAAGATGCTGAATGAGTTAAATTTTCAGCTTGATCGGACCAAAAAAACCCAGAGTTATTGGCCCTTGAATTTCACAAAATTGCTTTTTTTCCACTTTATTTTCACTCTAAAAAAAAAAAAAAAACACAAATATTGACCAATCAAGACACAACTTGGTCACAATTTAGGTGACCATGAGATCTTATATGTTTTCATTTTTCATATTGATCAGACTAGAAAAAACAGAGTTTTGTGCCCTTGATGGTGACAAAATTACCGATTTCGTTGTTAATTTCACTCAAACAGTAATTAACAAGCAAATTCGTTGAATTGATATCCCCCGCCGAATATATTTTCATTGTCAATAAAGTAGCGCGGAAACGAATATAACTCTGTATGTATATGGCTTCAACAGAACGAATATCACTCTGTATGTATATGGCTTCAACAGAACGAATATCACTCTGTATGTATATGGCTAAAACAGTCAGGGGCAGTAACTCTAAATTCGACGGTCGAACCGGGTAACCCCGACGATATGCGCATGTCCTCATTGTAGTAAAGCTGTGTGCCAAGTTTCATTGAAATCCGGTGTATAATTTTCAAGAAATAGCGCGGAATCGAATATCACTGTATGTATATGGCTTAAACAGTCAGGGGCAGTAACTCTAAATTCGGCGGTCGAACCGGGTAACCCTGACGATATGCGTATCCCCTCATTGTAGTAAAGCTGTGTGCCAAGTTTCATTGAAATCCAGTCTATACTTTTCAAGAAATAGCGCGGAAACGAATATCACTCTGTATGTATATGGCTAAAACAGTCAGGGGCAGTAACTCTAAATTCTGCGGTCGAACCGGGTAATCCCGATGATATGCGCATGTCCACTTTGTAGTGAAGCTGTGAGCCAAGTTTCATTGAAATCCGATCTATAGTTTTCAAGAAATAGCGCGGAAACGAATATCACTCTGTATGTATATGGCTTAAACAGTCAGGGGCAGTAACTCTAAATTTGGCGGTCAAACCGGGTAACCCCGACGATATGCGCATGTCCACTTTGTAGTGAAGCTGTGTGCCAAGTTTCATCGAAATCCGGACTACAGTTTTCAAGAAATAGCGCGGAAACGAATATCACTCTGTATGTATATGGCTTAAACAATCAGGGGCAGTAACTCTGAATTCGACGGTCGAATCCGGTAACCCCGACGATATGCGAATGTCCTCATTGTAGTGAAGCTGTGAGCCAAGTTTCATTGAAATCCAGTCTATAGTTTTCAAGAAATAGCGCGGAAACGAATATCACTCTTTATGTATATGGCTTAAACAGTCAGGGGCAGTAACTCTAAATTCGGCGGTTGAACCGGGTAACCCCGACGATATGCGCATGTCCACTTTGTAGTGAAGCTGTGTGCCAAGTTTCATCGAAATCCAGTCTACAGTTTTCAAGAAATAGCGCGGAAACGAATATCACTCTGTATGTATATGGCTTAAACAGTCAGGGGCAGTAACTCTAAATTCGACTGTCGAACCGGGTAACCCCGACGATATGCGCATGTCCGCATTGTAGTAAAGCTGTGTGCCAAGTTTCATTGAAATCCGGTTTATAGTTTTCAAGAAATAGCGCGGAAACGAATATCACTCTGTATGTATATGGCTAAAACAGTCAGGGGCAATAACTCTAAATTCGGCGGTTGAACCGAGTAACCCCGACGATATGCGCATGTCCACTTTGTAGTGAAGCTGTGTGCCAAGTTTCATCGAAATCCGGTCTATAGTTTCCAAGAAATAGCGCGGAAACGAATATCACTGTATGTATATGGCTAAAACAGTCAAGGGCAGTAACTCTAAATTCGGCGGTTGAACCGGGTAACCCAGACGATATGCTCATGTCCACTTTGTAGTGAAGCTGTGTGCCAAGTTTCATCGAAATCCAGTCTACAGTTTTCAAGAAATAGCGCGGAAACGAATATCACTCTGTATGTATATGGCTAAAACAGTCAGGGGCAGTAACTCTAAATTCGGCGGTCGAACCGAGTAACCCCGACGATATGCGCATGTCCACTTTGTAGTGAAGCTGTGTGCCAAGTTTCATCGAAATCCGGTCTATAGTTTCCAAGAAATAGCGCGGAAACGAATATCACTGTATGTATATGGCTTAAACACTCAAGGGCAGTAACTCTAAATTCGGCGGTCGAACTGGGTAACCCCGACGATATGCGCATGTCCACTTTGTAGTGAAGCTGTGTGCCAAGTTTCATCGAAATCCAGTCTACAGTTTTCAAGAAATAGCGCGGAAACGAATATCACTCTGTATGTATATGGCTTAAACAATCAGGGGCAGTAACTCTGAATTCAATGGTCGAACCAGGTAACCCCGACGATATGCGCATGTCCTCTTTGTAGTGAAGCTGTGTGCCAAGTTTCATCGAAATCCGGTCTATAGTTTCCAAGAAATAGCGCGGAAACGAATGTCGGACGGACGGACGGACGGACGGACGGACGGACGGACGGACGGACGGAAGGACGGACGGACATGGCAAAAACAATATCCCCCCCGAAAAATTTTTTCGGCGGGGGATAATAAATATTGACCAATCAAAAAACAACTTGGACATAAGGTTGATGAGAATATCTTTATCAGAACAGAGTTCTGTGCCCTGGATTATGACAAAATAGATGTTTTTTATCAACTTGGTTTTCACTTTAACAGCCACAAATATTGATTATTAGTCCCCTACCGGCGAAGCCGAAGGGGACTTTAGGTTTGCACTCTGTCCGTCAGTCAGTCCGTCCGTCCGTCCGTCCGTCAGTCCGGTGAATTAGTTTTCCGGACTTTTTTTCTAAACCGGGTTAGCTATTGAGCTGATTTTTGGTATGTAGACCCGCATTGATGAGTTACAGAACAAGTTTAAGTTTCGTTCCGGTCCAGTGATTTTTGAGGAAGATATGGATGCTGGACATAGAAAATTACTGGGAAATTACAGTTTTCTAGACTTTTTTTCTTAATGCTGGCAGCTATTGAGCTGAATTTTGGTATGTAGACCCGCATTGATGAGTTACAGAACAAGTTTAAGTTTCGTTCCGGTCCAGTGATGTTTGAGGAAGATATGGATGCTGGACTTAGAAAATTTCTGGGAAATTACAGTTTTCCAGACTTTTTTTCTTCATGCTGGCAGCTATTGAGCTGATTTTTTGTATGTAGACCCGCATTGATGAGTTACAGAACAAGATTTAGTTTCGTTCCGGTCCAGTGATTTTTGGGGAAGATATGGATGCTGGACTTTGAAAATTTCTGGGAAACCACAGTTTTCCAGACTTTTTTTCTTAATGCTTGCAGCTATTGAGCTGATTTTTGGTATGTAGACCTGCATTGATGAGTTACAGAACGAGTTTGAGTTTCGTTCCAGTGATTTTTGAGGAAGATATGGATGCTGGACTTAGAAAATTACTGGGAAATTACAGTTTTCCAGACTTTTTTTCTAAACGCTTGCAGGTATTGAGCTGATTTTTGGTATATGAACACATATTGATGAGATGCAGAATGAGTTTGAGTTTCGTTATGCTCCAGTGATTTTTGGGGAAGATACGGATGCTGGACTTAGAAAATTTCTGGGAAATCACAGTTTTCCAGACTTTTTTTCTTAATGCTTGCAGCTATTGAGCTGATTTTTGGTACGTAGACCCGCATTGATAAGTTACAGAACAAGGTTGAGTATCGTTCCGGTCCAGTATTTTTGAGCAAGATACGGATGCCAGCAACTGGACTTTGAAATTTTTTGGGCTTCTTTTTCTAAACACATATATAAAGCCGGTAGGGGACTTGGTATTGTTTTGCAATACTTCAGAATGCTTGTTAAAGATTAAGAATGCTGTTTTCAGCTGGATCATAATCTCGCATCTTAAATTTCGTGTTCTTGTCTTAGAGATACATAGGTCATGTAAAAGGTGGGTCTTGTTATGCATGGAGCAAGTTTCAAACTTCTATCAGGTGAGCGATCCAGGGCCATCTTGGCCCTCTTGTTTATCCATTTCTCCATTACATTTCATTAACCCTACCTCAAACAATAAAATTTTTGTGCGGTCCAACTCGAAAGCTGCTGTTGACGACAAAATAGCTGTTGATAAAGATAAAGTTGGTTCATAATATTGTGCAGAAAATAGTAAGGCAAAAGGAGAAATTGCTATTTATCAGCAATTTCTTCATTTGCGTGAATGTTTTCTGAAGTCTTATCTACTAGGGACATCAAAACCAGGTCTTGTTTAGGAAAAGGTTAACTCTTTCTTAAATGGCAAAATTTTAGACGTGATCCACTTTGGAAGGAGTTTGAGTTAAAAATGATAATTGATGTCTTAACCCTTTCCCAAACAGCAAAATTTTAGGGTGATCAACTTCAAAAACTACCACAAATGACAAAATGGATGTTATTAAAGATAGGATTTGTGTAAAATATGGCATGGAAAATATTGAGACAAAAGGAGAAACTGCTGGTTATCAGCAGTTTCTTCTTTTGTTTCAATATTTTCCCAAGCCTTTTCTATTAGGGAGGTCAAAACCAGGTCTTGTTTGGGAAAGGGTTAAATGGAAAATGTGATTGATATAACAATTACATGTTTGGTATTGAAAAAAAAAAATATACTTAAAAAACCCCAAACAATTTGTCAATTTGAAGTGCAGTTCACTGCAGTTAAGGTAAACAGATAATTTGTATTTATCTTGCTAGATTGCTTGTCAGGCCTCTCGTTAGGTCACACAGTTAGGAATGAAAATATTGACACATGCAGTGATTACCAGGGACAATCTAAATGCTGTTAAAAATCTCAAGGAAATGGTTAGAGAAAATATTGTAGAAAATAAAGAGATTGCTTCATTTAGATCTACCACAATGATTTCTACCTTAAAGGGGGACGAGCTAGGCTGTCGAAAATGCAAATGGCACAATAATTACAAACCAGAAATAACGTATGAAATTACCAACCTGAAGGGGTAGATCATTTATGTCCATTGTTACCACTCGTCGCGCTTTATTAAGTATTAAAATCCAAGTCAATTAATAACATGCTGGTCGTCCTTGTTAGCTCACCTGAGCACGAAGTGCTCAAGGTGAGCTATTGTGGTCACTTTTAGTCCGTCGTCCGTCTGTCTGTCTGTCTGTCCGTCCGTCCGTCCGTCCACAATTTCGTGTTTACACTCTAGCATCTACAAATATAAGCCAATCTTGACCAAACTTGGTCAAAACATGTATGGCCATAAGATCTTGGATGAGTTCGATTATGGGTCAGATCGAACTAGAAAGTCAGGAGTTATCTGCCCTTGAATGCGAAAAATACTTAGTTTTGACATTGTTTACACTCTAGCATCTACAATTATTGATCAATCAAGACAAATCTTGGACATAACATTGCAGACCATAAGATCTCGGATGAGTTCGATTTTCAGTCTGATCTGACCAGAAAGACAAGAGTTATGTGCCCTTGAATTTGACAAAATTGCCATTTTCGGCTGTTTTTGACCTTGTTTACACTCTAGAATCTACAATTATTCATCAATCAAGACAAAACTTTGACACAATGTTTGGGACCATGAGATCTCGGATGAGTATGATTTTCAGTTTGATCTGATCAGAAAGTCGAGAGTTACTTGCCCTTGAATTTGACAAAATTGTCATTTTTGGCTGTTTTCGACGATGTTTACACTCTAGAATCTACAATTATTGATCAATCAATCCAAAACTTGGACACAATATTGGGGATCATAAGATCTGGGATGAGTTTGATTTTCAGTCTTATCTGATCAGAAAGATGAGAGTTATGAGCCCTTGAATTTGACAAAATTGCCGTTTTTGACTGTTTTTGACCTTATTTATACTCTAGAATCTACAATTTTTGACCAATCAAGGCAAATTTTGGACACAAGGTTGGAGACCATAAGATCTCATATGAGTTTGATTTTCAGTCTGATCTGACCAGAAAGGTGAGAGTTATGTGCCCTTGAATTTGATAAAATTGCCGATTTCGGCTGTTTTTGACATTGTTTACACTCTATAATCTACTATTATTTATCAATTAAGACAAAACTTGAACACAATGTTTGAGACCATAAGATCTTGGATAAGTTTGATTTTCAGTCCAATCTGATAAAAAAAATGGAGAGTTATGTGCCCTTGAATTTGATAAAATTGCCGATTTCGGCTGTTTTTGACATTGTTTACACTCTATAATCTACTATTATTTATCAATTAAGACAAATCTTGGACACAATGTTGGATATCATAAGATCTCGGATGAGTTTCATTTTCAGCCTGATCTGACTAGAAAGTCGAGAGTTATGTGCCCTTGAATTTGACAAAATTGCTGTTTTCAGCTGTTTTCGACCTTGTTTATACTCCAGAATCTACAATTATTTATCAAACAAGACAAATCTTAGACACAATGTTGGGCACGATGAAATCTTGGATGAGTTCGATTTTCACAATGTTATTGACCATAAGTTCGTTTTCAGTCTTAAAGTCATAAATATTTTTTGAAATGAAGAAAAGTGTTGCTTATATCATTTTGGTTCAGGTGAGCGATATAGGACCATCATGGTCCTCTTGTCTTCTTTGACTTCAATATTTTCTGTGCTACATTTAGCATACGCCCTCTCTGTATCAACCCATTTTGTTGTCTGCAGCAATTTTCAAATTGGACTGGTCTAAAATTTTGCCATTTGGGAAAGGATTAGATTTCACAGAATTGTAAATTATTAGTGTGATTTGTTGAATCAGAATTGTTTTTAGTCATGACATTTTTGTTCTGTTTTTGGTGCAATACAATAAAATTGGATAATTTGCAAAAAGTTAAACACTGAATTTCATTTTCTTTGATTCCCGTATAGCCAAGTCAGTAATGTTGAAGTCTGTATTGTTCTCCCCAGCCCAATAAGCTGTATCGGCCCCACTACAGCTTCATGGAAATCAGTGTATTGCCCCTACAGCTTCAAAACTACCCCACACCTTAATTTCTTCAAAATGGTCACCAAAGAGAGACATTTAGAGGTATTTCATGTCAAAACCAGATAAATGGTGCATTCTTATTAACTAAATTGTACTAATTCTGTATAAAAACATTATGGGAAAAGAAGAAATTGCTCAAATTGAGCAATTTCTTCTTTTCCCATTATGTTTTTATTCACAATTATTTGCATGAACACAATGCATTTTCAAGGTTTACCAATGCCACTACGGCTTCAAAATATTCTGTGGAGAACCCTGGTCTGTCAATTCAGGGGTCGTGATTTTGAACCCCGACTCGGACTGTGTCCATTCTGACATTTGACAAAAGTCATTTGTCTCTCGCCAATGGGTGTGAATAATCTGTGAGAGAGCAGCTGGAGGCTCGGTTGGATATTATGGTAGTATTGGTCAGAGAAATACACGGAATCCATGGTAGGTGTGCCAGCTGCGCAATAGGACCATAGCAGTTGAATGAGGTGTTAAACTCTAATCAAATAAAGTGATCCTTGTTCAATGGTCATGGCAAATATCCTTTCAGACAAAATTGTCTCCCACCAATGGTTTGATAATTGTTAATCTAACCTTTGAGGCGAGCAGCTTGAAGCTCTGTTAGGATGTTGTGGTAGTACTGTTATGAGAAACAACAGGTATCCATGGTTAGGTGCTCCAGCTACCCAATACAACCATAGCAGTTGAAAGAGGCGTTAAACCCAAATCAATGAATCAATTGTTCTTTGATTCTCCAATTCGATTGAACATTGTAACAACAAAATCGATGTATTGGAAATGTTTTCAAAGTGTGTAATACTGTATATAGTTCAGAAAATGTTGAGACAAAAGGAGAAAATGCTGGTCAACAGCATTTTCTTCTTTTGTCTCAATGTTTTCTTTAGCCTTTTCCAAAACATGCGTCAAAAGGCATTGTTGTTTGGGAAAGAGTTAAACATCCTAGCAACAACGCTTTAACTCTTGAACTCCAAACGACAAAATTACAGAATTAATAACATCGAAATCTGTATAGCCTTCTCCCAAACAATTGACGGTATTTCATAATAGGGAACGATTTTATCCAGTTAACCATGACATATTTTTGGACAAACAAATACTATTGTGTTCGTGTTGTTATAAAATATCGAAACTACGGCTTGATTCAAGCTGTAGTTGCAAGATTCTATAACAATGACGGTTTATCAAAACATAACAATACACATAGTCTATTTTTAGCACAAAATTATTTGCTATTTGCAAAGGTTGATATGTAACAATAATATTGTATCAAGCTTTTTCTTCTTTCATCTCATTGTTTCAGATACAATGATATAACCTTCTCCAAGACAAGTTCTTCATTTCCCACAATGTTTGCTAATCAAAAGGACTAGAAAATTTAAAAATTCCGTTCACTTGAAATTGTTGTCTGCAACATCTTTGAATTTGGTTCAGTCAAAAATTCTGCCATATGGTAATTGGTTAATTATGGCAGATAATAAGAAGAAATTGATGTATGTTTTTATATGAAAGACACAAAACAAAAGCCATGGTTTCTAAGTACTAGTAACGACAACAACAGCATGCTTTCAAAATGAATTAATCTTGTAAAAGACCATCACTGGGTTTAACAACCTGTGCATAAATAAATTAAAAACATTTAACATTAAACCCAGTACAACTCATTGACACCTCAAAGGAACAGTTCTTAGAAAACATTGTGGATAAATGAAGAAATTGCTTGTGACAAGCAATTTCTTCATTTCCCACAATATTTTCTACCCCAAAATACCAAAAACTTTACAATTACATCCACTTGAAATTTTCATCTTCAACATCTTTGAATTCGGAATAGTCTAAAGTTTTGTTGTTTGGTAATGGGGTAAGGACCTAGATGAAAGACTCTTTCACTGGCCCAGAACAAAAACTGCTGCATAGTGCTCCATCATGAACCTGGAATATCTGCATATACGTATTGTCGCTTTTCAACTAAAATCTTGTAACTGTAGCTTGCTTTCAGCTGGACTTACAAGGTTTTTGTTGAAAAGCAGTGATATATAAAACAGACTTTGGCATTTTTTTCTCAACTAACAAACTTTTCTGACAAAAGTTAAATTTGTCCCAGGTTGATATTGATGTACCCTAAACTTATATTGATTTACTCCACAAAATATTTCTTAAAAACTCATAATAACAGATGAAAGAGGCATTAAACCCCAATTTATCATTCAAAATTCTGCACTTTTAAAACTGAGCAAGGCTAATATTATAGAAAAGAACAAAATTTCATTGTCCATATTGTGATTATGTCATAACAATGTGTCTCTTCTTGATTGTAAATCATTCCATATACAATGTAAATAAAGTTTAAATCACTAACATAATTATCTAACGATTTATAAAAATAGCAAAAAATATATGACATGACTGCCAAAATTGATTGAGTAGAAAATAAGAAAATATTCTATAGAATGAAATTTATGTAAGAACAAGTATTTTCACAGTTGAGCAAGATTTGTATGCTCCTATGCTATAATAGTGATATTGATTGAAGAAGGTAAATATTTGTATAGTTATCACTGCTTCAATTTTGCATTCAAATGCTTTTGCAATGTACCAAAAGATATCTCTTCTTTCAAGTATACCCAGTACTTATAATTAATGTTAGTCAAATGGTTCTTTTTGCAAAAGGCAGTGAATAAAAACATTGTGGTTGAAGGATCAAAATGTTAATAACAACCATTATCTTCATTTTCACTGTCCCATTTTTTTAAGTTTAAAACTCTCGACTTTATTAAAGTAAATTGAATTTCACGTAGATAGAAACTTTATTAACTTAATTATAAAATAGATCTATATTGATACAACTTCAATTTGTAAAATTAAATCTTATTTGTAATAATGAATAAACATTGTCTCTAATAATAATCCTCAAATGGCATATTTCCATGTCTATTATGTTGATGTGTAACACCATAAGTCGGCTCTCTCTGCATGGGGCCCATAATGGAGTACACTGGGCGTCGATATTGGGATGTCATATAGTTCGAAAATGGATACAGGTTTTCATTTCTTGGAATAGACAACCTATTCATGCCTCTAGCCCTCATGGTTTCTGCCGGTGGCCTCCCCTGGGGCGCAAACTTGGTACTGACAGGCCAATCCTTGCCTGCTTTATCCCATTTACTCACAGCCGACGTTCCGATGTTGTATTGCCATGGCTGTGAACAGGGTTCATGGCGATCAGCGATCTTCGGTAGTTCTTCTCGTCGTAGAGTTGGATAACCAGAATCGTACCATTTGTCCGTCCAATGCTAGAATTATAAACAAGAATGGACCCATTACTAAATAGCAAAATGTTTGACTGGTCTAAATACAAACATGTTGAAGATGACAATTTCAAGTGAATAAAATTTAAAAAGATGAAGACAAAAAGCATTTGTGACCCGTCACGCTAAAAGGGACCTTATCAGAAGTTAAAAAATCCAAGTTTTGACAAGCTGATCATGCTCAGCGGAGGTCAACCAGAAGACATATATGGAAAAAGAGCACGGCTAAGATAGCTTAAACATTCTAATTTTAGAAAATTATATTAGAGTGGAAAGTATCGACCCTAGTCTGACTACGCGGACTGCGCAGACAGGCTGGGGTCAATATTTTTCACACTTCTCATACGGTCCCTTTTAGCGTCACTGGTCACATTTATAAAATGATTATGGCATTAGTTATCTCCCTAAGTACAGCCTTATCCCTTTGCCAAATAATGAAGTCTCTTGACACACCTTTAGAAGTCTTAATGATTTGAAAATATTGATGGAAAGATAGAAAATGCTGATTACAACCATTTTGTTGTTGTTGTTGATCTATTTAAGGCACTCACTCGCTGCCTATGACCTCATGGTACTTAATAATAAACACTTGTGCATAAATAATCCTCTGTGCAATACTCATGTGACATTTGCGCATGTGTATCTATGGCGCATGTAGAAAAAAAAATAATACATAAATAACTTAGAACCCCCCACCAAAAGAATGCCGGTCCGATTCACCAGACCTTCATAGTCAAGAAACACAATGCATTGCTTCTGAAGGTTTGTCGCTACAGTCACAATGTATGTATTTTGATTCCATTTTCTCGCTTTCCTTAAGTATCTTTAATCATATTAAAGGGAATTTAAATCTTGACAGGTCTGCAGCACCTTTGAATTCCAGGACAAGTTAACATTTTATTGTTTTTAAAAAGGGTAACTGTAATAATTGTGTAAAAAACAGTGTATGGTTCTACAAAGTATAAATACATGTACAGATAATTCAGGCCGACTTTGATTGGCATTATGGCTTGCACCATCGTGCGCTATCGCTTCAATCGAACTCCAATAGTGCAAGCTATTTGACGTCATTTCTGCAGCTATAGTCCGACCACCGGAAGAAGTGTGGTCGGACCATTGAGCCATGACATCATTTGGAACTCCTCCGATAAACAGTAGACAAATCAGTGTCAAGTAAACAAAGATTTTGGTTGGCTGACACAAAACGGGGGTGGGGTGAATCTGATAGATAGAACAGCGTTTGTTCTCAACAATGGGGCGAGCCATAATATTATGCCAATCGAAGTCTTCTTCTTCAGACATTCCTTTGAACGTATTTATTTTACATTGATTTGGAAGCAAGTTTTTTCAACTAATCTTAATCCCTCTTGATTCTGCTTCCTGGAAATACACTGACCAGTACTTGCGCCGAACTTGTGGGCCAACGAGAAGCCTCGAACAACCTCCGCTACCGGGGATCAAACTCGGAACCTCTTAGTCGCTAGGCCGACGCTCTACCTCTCGACTACGTACACCACATAGTCGGCCTCAGTGTGACCAGATTAACCCTTTCCCAAACGGCAAATATATAGAGTGTTCCAAATTTAAAGATGCTGCAGACAAAACTTGTAAGTGAATGACATTGTACATTTATTGGACTGTTTGAGTACCAAAACATAGAGTAATGAAGAAATTTAAGTGATTGACATTGTACCTTTTTTTGGACTGTTTGAGTACCAAAACATAGAGTAATGAAGAAATTGCTTGCCACAAGCAATTTCTTCATTTTCCATGTTTTTTCAAAGCTTTTATCTTGTGGGGTGTCAAAAGGAGTCAAGTAGGAAAGGTTTAATCCATTACCACACTCTGTTGCCATTTGACGCCTCACAAGTTAGAGGCTTTAGAAGACATTGTGGGAATTCAAGAAATTGCTTGCAATAAGAAATCTCTTCATTTCCCACAATGTTTTCTAACTAAACAGACTAGAAAACATAAAATTTCATCTACATTTTCATCTACATCTACATCTACAGTTTACGTCATCACAGTCACACATGACTATTACGTGACGGGTGGTGCGCAGTCAGATTAAGTGAAAAATAGAAAGATAGAGTAGTTGGATAGATCAAAGACAGAATAAGTGAAAGGGGTTCAGCTACATTTTTAATCACTTTTTCCCAAGCCTCTCCCGCTACGGTGGCCGCCAAGGGGTAATGAAACCCCAACGGATACAGCCCCAGGAATCACTAGTTTTTACTTGTAGCTGAGTGTTGCAGTTAGAATTTAAGTGCTTATGACCCCTGCTTAAAAGATACCAAGTCAGGGGCCTCAGCAGTGCATGCTGGCAATGTATTCCATGTAGATATAGTTCGGGTTCATTCGTTTGTAATTGTTCTCTGCAACACCTTTGAGTTTGGAACAGCCAAAAATTTTGCCGTCTGGTCATGGGTTAATAATTCAGTGTGATAAGGTTACTACTATCTATATACCCTACCTGATGTGACTGTCTTCCAACTTTTGCAGTAAACTTGTCTACCCTATCAAATCTGAAATTAAACAAACATAAAGTTCTATTATACATCATACATGACACACACCCATATGATGATGAATAGGATTTTACCATATTACAGAGTGGCTTCCCTTGATAGTTATCTTCCTTTAAATTTTGGGTTGTTCCGCTTCCGGTTGGGGCTACAGATAAGAGGGGTAAAGGCATTTCAAAATGCAAAATATCTTGAATTGTTCATCAAACCCTGTGCTGTGGGTAATCAATTAATCGGCATGTCAAAATGATTCAGATTATAGCCATAAGGTTAGCTAGAGATTTGAAATAAACTATTGTTAGAAGAGTTAACCATTTTTATCAGTTGCCATGAACGGTTGTTATATATCCAGTATCATTCAGGATACATTAACACTTTCCAAAACAAGACCTGGTTTTTGATCGCCCCATTAGAAATAGGTTAGAAAAAAAATGAGAGAAAATGACAAATTATTGATAATTAGCGATGTCTCCTTTTCCATCAATATTCAGTTAACTATGATTATTGCAATATTTTGCCTTTGATATATTTTGTAACATACAACATACAGCAACAGCTTCACAATAAGAAGAGTGAAAAATGATGCAATTTGGGAAAGGGTTAATCTTTCAACAGAATATTTGTTCGGCATGCAGTTTGCAATTTTAGTTTTAAGCAAATTTGCTTATAAATGCAGTTGTAAAATTGTGTAACGCGGGATAAAAGCTGGAATGTTGTCGTGTCTATTTATCACGTCGGTCCTGTCTATTGGCTTAGTGTAATATACAGTAACTTTTGATTGATTATGCGGTGGGTAATTAATGGAATTTGAATGGGATGATATACACATACACGTGTCAATCTCCTTTTGTCGGTAGACAATTGATTGTTAATCCCTTTCCAAGCAATAAAATTTAAGTATGTTATACTAGAAGTTCACAATGACAACGGAGTTGCGGAGATTTAAACGCATATTCAGAGAAAACTATACATCATTTTACTTTAGGCCTACTTTTCATGTTTGCAATGACTTATGATACAAAGTAGGGAAGTCTGACAAAAAACCATGAAATAATTATGTTTAATTGTAAATTCGTTTCAAACAAGGACACACGGCACACCTTCATCTATAAAATTGAAAATAAACCCATTAAAATTACATTTTGAGAAAAGACGTTTTCTACAGTTTACAAATGATAGATAATTATCTAGAAAAGAGCAAAACTCGTATACAATTTTCACTTATTATGATGTCAGATGATTAGAATTAACCCTATTTCTATATAGACATGTAGAGTAAAATCCAACCGGAACTACCCAGTAGATTAATCCGATAGGTAAATAAGAGTTATCTCTCGAACCTGGTACTGTCCCATTGTAACAAATGATAGATCCAGAGGTGGATCGGGGTTCAAATGAATCCCCCCTCTGTTGCCTGATTATTCCATTTTCATGCAGAAATTGAGTCAAAATTGTGTAATACTAGGAAAATGAACCCTTCAATTTTATATGTTCTAACCCCATCACAGAAATCATGGATGTGTGTGTGTGTGTGTGTGTGGGGGGGGGGGGGGGGGGGAGGGGGGGGGGGGGGTCATGTTCTCAGTCATTTTCCTCATACTCTAGAAAGTGTCATCGCGATTTAAATTATAAACAAAACCCAAACCTGAACATTTCCTGTGAGCTGGGATATTTCGGGGTTGTCGGTGGGTAGTTGACCCAGTAAGGGGCCTGGGTCTGGGTCCCGTTGAAAAATAAGGTGCTGGCTTGTGACATCTTTAATCTTTGTTGTCAATCACGCTTCCCACTAATATCAATGATAAATAGTAAAATCGTCACAACAAAAAATCTTTACTTTTCACAGTTTTAATACAAAAAAAAATGAATAAAAGATAAAGACAAATACAAAATAAATTCGTTATTAGGTTAAATACGGTTGATTTTGACGACTTAGAGCTCAAAATTGGAGAAAATGTATAAACCGGAAGTCGTCGTTGCTATAGGTGAGTGCGTACACAAAGCCGCTTGCATCAATGAGGACTCTAAATAAATGTTGATAAACGAGATAATTTTCAAGCGTCATTAATTAGGCTAAAACTAAAGGACATTGGCACATGTCATTGTAGAAAATTTACACGGGAGGTTATATTTGCATCCACTAACAGTTTTTGCACTGTTTAGTGTGGTGCTGTTCAGAGAATTTGTTCATTTTACTTAGTTAATTGGTGCTAAAATTAAGATTTTCAGAAGAATGGCAGCCTATGGGTTTTTATCTACACCTGCAAAACTGCAGAAGGAATGGTAAGAAGTAATTTTATTGTGTCATAACTGTTTTTCCAAAGAAGGCCACATTTGGCTTCGTATAGTAGGCCTATAAGTACAGAAAATTATTTTAAGTTAATCAGCATCCATGTTGTCTTCTTAAAAGCAGTTTTACATGGGTTTAGTCTTATTTTTTACCTTTTGGGTAAGAGTTAAATCCAAGTCACACATGTGTAGCAAATCAAACAACAAATCTGTTCATATTATCTTACTCTCTTATTTAGGTTGTCAATTCCACCCCTAATGAGATTCACTCAACATAAGAATTATTCAGGCGACATTGTAGACATTCAGAGCAGAGGCAGAATGTTCCACCACAGAATGTTTACTTTGTCGCTCAAATAGGTTTTGATACATAACAAATGATAACAACATTGCACAAAAAATTACGACATAGCATGAATCTCAATGGGGTGGACTACCTTAACCCATTACCAAATAATAATCAAGGCTTTCTCATGTTTCTTGACACCCTTGATTTTCTTCATTTCCACAATGTTTTCTACTAAAAAAGACCAAAAATATTAAAATTAATTCACTCGAAATTGTCTTCTGCAACATCTTTGAATTTGGACAAGTTTTAAATTTTGCCAACTGGTAATGGGTTAACTTCATTTACTTTCAGGCAGCCCAAGTTACATGAGTGGAGTGTGTACCATTCTAGTCATCCAGATGTTGCTAGGGTAAGTTGATTGATTGATTGAGAGATCAATTAAGGTAAGGCCTGGGTAATACACTTCCGGTATAATCATTGGGTGCGTTCAGGGTTCTCCCATCGGTAACCGAGTGTATTTACCGTCGGCTACCGATGGTACCATCGGTAGCCGATGGCACCGTCGGCAACCAACGAACTCTGAACGAAAATTGTACCGATCGGTAAAAAAGGCGGATAATCAATTACCAAGAGCGTATTTTCCCCGCATAGTGATCGTTCGTTTTCAAAAATTATGAATAAAAAGATATTTTCAGAAGTAAATGGCTAAATAAAATAACTGTAGCTTCAACTATTACAATAAATTCTATCAAGAACGGTTAGAATGCTATTCGCTTGCTATTGAAGAAAATATATGATTAGGATCGCCGTAGCTGGATTGTTATCCGCCATCTTACTGTAATGAAAACGAGGCTACCGATGCTACCCGACTTGTCTACTCTCGGGACAATTGGTTACCAACAAAATTTCCATCGGTATGCCGACGGTTACCGATGGCTACCGATGGTTACCAACGGCACCGATGGCTACCGATGGGAGAACCCTGAACGCACCCATTATATTTCGACTTATTCCGCGACGTCTGTAAGTCCGAGCATTTTTAAAGTACCGTTAAATGCAATATCACCTGTTTTCATAACAACGGAAATAATTGAGCGTGCTCAGATTTCCGGGGAATATTTTGAACAATTTTTGTGAAAATGTTTCTAAATTGTATGAAGAGTTGGCAAAAACCCCAACGAAAGTCAAAAATTCAAAAATTTGAGAGCAATGAAAATTACTTCCCTTTAAAATCGTCTTAGAATTGTTTAAAATCGTCGATTTGCACCATACAGATTTCGTTCCATAACTGATTACCCAGGCCTTACCTTAAGCAATCAATTGAGAAACCAGTTGATCGAACAATCAACTAGATAGTTCATCATTTATTAGAGTTTAACACCATGTTAAATCATTTTTTGATTACAAGTGTAACTGCAGCTGGTGCACCTAACTGTAAGTTTTTGGCATTTCTCTCGTAAGTACAAACACAAATCCCAATCTGAACTATCACATACTTATCCAACTTATACAATATAATTTGTATGAATATTGAATTGGTGAGAGAATTCATATCAGTTAATTGTCATAATGAATATTGGCTAAGATGGAAATTTTCAAAAATAATAATAAATGTTAGATATGCAGAAAATTTGAATGCTAGATTTATTACTATACCTGAAAAACATTGAGAACATGAATGTTTTCTCAAATGTCTTCTGTAGACATCCAAATCAGGTGGAGGTGGGGAAAATGTTAAAGGCTACCAAGCTTGGCAGTTTATTGCAAAGTATATTGGAAGAAAATCATTAAATGAACTTGTTTTATAAAAGATCCGCCAAACTCGGTTGTTTTAAAAGTTTTATTTGCTTTTCTTTACATCGTTGAAAAACTGATTTTCGAGAAAATAAAGATCGGCAATTTCCGTAAAATTGCCACGGATTGACGTCATCAATGGCTTGACTCCGCCCCCAATCTAGGGCATGAGGTGTCTGACAAAGATAATGTGTTCGACTTTTCTGTCATATAGCGAAGTCTCAGTTTTTATCCATTTCTCGATCGCAAGAGTAATACAGTCAAACTTAAACCGTTCTTTGGCACATTCCTTAATTCACTTACGACCTATCATTTAACTGTTTTAACATTTTTTTCTAACATTTACTGAGGACGAATTCCGTGTTTTGAGTATCGATTGGGGAAGTCGCTTTATGACAGAAAAGTCGGACATTTAACTTTTTCAGAAATTTCAGACTTTCCGGGAAATGACCCATGACTGCCCGTTTTTCCCGCCATGACGTCATTCAGTGGCAAGTATGACGTCATGATTTCAAGTCGGAAGTTTAGCGTATTTTCTTCGGCAAAGATCGGAAAAGACAAAAATATCCAATTTAAAAGACGAAATAAAAACACTTCTAATGTTGGAAAATTGTAGAAACTTTGATATTTGGTTAATAGTAAGGTGTTCTTTCGGCACAAAACTTTAATTTTGCCAATCTTCGGACACTTTAATTAAATTTGTACTATTTATAGAATGGTTGGTGCAAGTGGAGCGCAGAACAACAAGCCTGGTATGCATGGAAATCTTCATCAAAAGCATGACATGAAAAACATTGAGAGAAAAGGAGATTTTAAAATTATATTTGTACTATTTATAGAATGGTTGGTGTAAGTGGAGCGCAGAGCGACCAGACTGGTATGCGTGGAAATCTTCATCAAAGAATCCAGACTGGTACAGACGTAGGGTGAACACCATCAGGAGAGGTATCATAATTATTCTTATTAACATCCATCCCCAAAATTTCACCTGAAAATCGGCCTATATCGAGCACAATTTAAGTAAGAAAGACTGATTCTAATAAATGCCAATCCACCGATGGAAATCTTCATAAAAAAACTCAGACTCGTACACAATCAGAAGAGGTAAATCAAACACAGTTTTACGTTATCCCATTACCACACAATATACACTTTTTGACGCCCTACAAGATAAAGGCTCCGGAAAACATTGTGGAAAATGAAGAAATTGCTTGTCATAAGCAATTTCTTCATTTCCAAGAATGTTTTCCCTATAGAAAGATAACAAGAGGGCCAGAATGGCCCTATATCGCTCACCTGAAAGAAGTTTAAGACACGCCCACTTTTTTTGATGAATCAAAAATTTGCAAACAAATTTTGAAAAGGGTCACTCAAGGAACATCGTTGCCAAATTTGTTTCAAATTGACCCTATGCTTGATTTTTAAAGAATTTTCTTATGATTTCTCTAAGTCTGATAAGCCACGCCCTACCATGCCCACTTTTTAGACCAATACAAAATTTGCCAACACATTTTGGAAAGGGTCACTCAAGGAACATTTCTGTAAAGTTTGCTTCAAATTGGGCCAATGGTTGATTTTTAAAGAATTTTCTTAGGATTTCTGTAAGTCAGATAAGCCACGCCCAATTTTTTCTGACGAATAAAAAAATTGAGAAAAAATTTTGAAAAGAATCACCCAAGGAACATTTCTGCCAAGTGTGGTTCAAATTGGGCCAATGGTTGATTTTTAAAGAATTTTCTTATGATTTCTCCAAGTCCGGTAAATGCTGACCTGCCACGCTCACAATTTTGGATGAATAAAAAATCCGCGAACAAATCTTAAGAAGGGTCACCCAAGGAAAATTCCTGCCAAATTTGGTTTTAATTGGCCCTATGGTTAAGGAGAAGAAGATTTTTGAAGAATTTTTTAACAATTTCTCTTGGTCAGATATGCCCCGCCCTTCCACACCAACATTTTTTGACGAAACTATAAATCTATGAACAAATGTAGAAGAGGGTCACTCAAGGAACAAGTCTGCCAAGTTTGGTTCAAATTGGCCCATTGGTTGATTTTTAAAGAATTTTCTTAGGATTTCTCTAAGGCTGATAAGCCCCTTCCTCCCTGCCACGCCCTCATTTTTTGACAAATGTAAAAATTTGTGAATCAATTTTGAAAAGAGAGACTCAAGGAACATTCCTGCAAAGTCTGCTTCAAATAGGCCCAATGGTTAATTTTTAAAGAATTTTCTTATGATTTTTCTAAGTCTGATAAGCCCCTTTCTCCCTGCCACGGCCACGTTTTTTGACAAATCAAAAATCTGAGAACAAGTTTTGAGAAGGGTCACTCAAGGAACAATTCTGCCAAGTTTGGTTCAAATTGGAACAATGGTTGATTTTTAAAGAATTTTCTTAGGATTTCTCCAAGTGCGATAAGCCCCGCCCTGCCACGCCCACATTTTTTGACGAATCAAAAATCCGCGAACAAGTTTTGAGAAGGGTCACTCAAGGAACATTCCTGCCAAGTTTGGTCAAAATTGGCCTGTTAGTTTTGGAGAAGAAGATGTTTGAAGAAATTGTTGACGGACGGACAGACGGACGACGGACGGTGAGTGACCACAATAGCTCCCCTCGAGCACTTCGTGCTCAGGTGAGCTAAAAAAATCCAGACTGGTACAGACGCAGAGTGAACACCATCAGGAGAGGTAATTTTCTTTGAAAACATTGTAACTGCAGCTGATTTTAAGCTGCAGTTACAAGGTTTTCGAAGAACAGTGATGATTTTCTCCACAAGAGTTACTGCTGGGCAAAATTTGATGAGATTTGTATGATCATATGCCTGGGCATTTTTATGCCTATGCATCGAAAGATCAGGGTCATATTGTTTTACAGTTGTCTGTCTATCTGTCTGTCAGTCCAGCTGTCAGAGGCTTTGGTGTTTCACAAATACATCTTATGTTTTTCCACTTTTTTAATATCACACCTTGTCACAGAAAAAGGGGACTTCTTGTTGATTTTCAAACTTAATTTTTGTCTGAAGCATAACCCAAAAAGTATGCTAGGTAGGATAATGAAACTTCATAGGTGGATAGACCTCATTGAAGAGAAGTGCAGTTTACATGTATAAGAATCATAACTAAGCCTATAATTACTTTGGAGTTATTACCCTTTGTTGATTTTCTGACTTCATTTTTGTCCACAGCATTGATCAATATTTCTTTTACCTTTATAATAAGATTTTGTAAATTTAGAGTAAAGCAATTGAATACGCATTTATGAATTTATTGTATTATTGACTCCGTTTTCTCTTCTGCAAGGTTGACAAGCACTAACACCAATTTTGTTGCCTGTGGCGGCTTCATTTGGGAAAGGGTGAATAGTGAAAGGTTTAAACTAGATCTACACAGTTATGAATAGCAAGACAATCAAATGTCGCAGACTTTATTATGCCCCTGTATCAAAAGCACAGGGGTATATTGTTTTACCCCTTTCCCAAACGACAAAATTTTAGGGTGATCCACTTCAAAAAGTGCCATAAAGGACAAAACGGAAGTTATTACAGATAGGATTTGTGTAAAATGTGGCACAGAAAATATTAAGACAAAAGGAGAAACTGCTGGTTATCAGTAGTTTCTTCTTTTGTTTCAATGTTTTCCCAAGCATTTTCCACTAGGGACGTCAAAACCAGGTCTTGTTTGGGAAAGAGTTACTTTTGTCCATCTGTCTGTCTGTTCATCTGTCCGTCTGCCTGTCATTCCGAAAACTTAACATTAGCATTTTCAGGGGCATTAGTGTTTCACAAACACATCTTGTTTTCTTTCTTATTGCAGCCGATTACAAGAATATCAACTGGGTTTACGAATATCCATCTAAACCAACCAGCCGTATCCATGACGATTTTATTTCCGTCACTAATGAGGTCATGCAGAAGGATACTCTGAAGCCGATTCCGCCAAACAGAGCGTATATGGGCTGCAACACATTCCCGAAACCCGACCCGATACCTAAAGAAGTGCCAGTTCCGAAATGGGGACTTTACAATCCGCCTAATTATGAGGAGCCAATCAGATACAACCATTTTCCACCAATCAAATACAATGGCTATAAATAGACTATTTTTAAATATTTAGAATTTCATTTCGTAAATCGTTTTCAACAAAAACCTTGTAACTGCAGCTTAAATCAAGCTGCAGTTACAAGGTTTTTGATGAAAAGTGTCGAAATATTCTTTTGAATGCTTTAATAGATATTGTCAGTGACTTTTTAAAATGATCACTTTATTGTTTCTTTCTACACAAATGTGCTAAATAATATTATAGCCATAATCATAATTGATAGGCATAATGATTTTTCAGTCATTCATAATTAATTTTATTCATACGAGAATCATGTGCAATGACAATGACTTTTTGCACAATCTTTTATTCTTTATCAATGAAAGTCTAATTTATATCTGTAAACTATTGCAAAATAAATTGTTAGCTAGATCTAGTGTATAGTTATACAAAATACATTCCTTAAACCTATGTCCTGCTTTTAAATTTTGTTTTAAAACAAATTGCCAATTTAAGAGACATTTCAATCAATTTGTATGAAGTTTTGGCAGCAATATCTTTGTAGAAAGCTGGCAAGGTAGGCTTAGATCAGGTTGCACGTCTGTGCAGGCTGATCTTAGTCTATACTGTCTGCTAAGTTTTGTTCACAACAGGAATAAGACATTAACAGCATTAGAAGGGTTAAATGTCTTGTACTAACATTAAATATTTTTTCATTGATTAATAACTACACAATCTATTTAAATGATAATTTGATTATGGTATCCATTGACCAAAACTTTATCATTTCTTTTATTTTAACCCTTTCCCAAACGGCAAATTTTCAAAATTTTCATTGAAAAACTGCTGCTGCAGACGACAAATGGGCCTTGTTTAAGATAGAATTTGTGTACGATATAGCATGGAAAATATTGAGGCAAAATGAGAAACTGCAGATTATCAGCAGTTTCTTCTTTTGCCTCAATGTTTTCCCAAACCTGATATATTAGGGACGTCAAAACCAGGTCTTGTTTGGGAAAGGGTTAAATTGTAAAGTGTCAACAAGAATTGCCAATCAATTTACATTAATCAGATAGATGTACATCTATTTCTTTTATATTGGACATATACAATCCAGAAAAAATATGAAATTTGGTCGTTTTCAATCTTAAATTATCTTGCGGTAAGATTCTTTGCAAAGCCTTGCACTAACATTACTGTAGTTTATATAGAAATGAATGATAATCAGTTTCTAATTGGATTTAAATCAACTTTGTTATAATACATGTTTGTCTATGCTCATTGTTGTTACAATGCTTTGTTTTGTGTCAAAATTGTAAGCAATCTTTATTAATCATGTTAAAGTTTAATTTATTTCTTCCCTTGATTTTATTAATCATATTTCTATCTATTACTTGTTATGCTTTTCCTTGTTATATACACTGTGCATGCATAATGCAAACCTTTTGCATCCATTTGATAATCAGTATAAACTAAAGGCATTCCATCCATCAGCAGATACCAAGCACTTCATGCAACTTGAGGCATCATTCGTGGCAACAGAAATTGACAAGGGTATCCCTTGTCAATTCCTGTTGCCTTGAATGTTGCCCAAACTTGACGAGGGTATAGTATCGTCAAATTCCAATGCAACAGATGACACCCGAAACTGCATGAAGTGTTAAGTATCTAATGATGGATTGAAATTTAGGATAGACTGATCTTTTGATTACTTAATATAGATTATTTAATTGATAAGATAATTATGTACAATCTGCTATTCTTTATTCTAAAATCTGTACAAAAGGATAAAATAGTGCAATTGAAATGGGGATCATTTGCAAAGCAATATGTTACATTGGTTGATTATTAGAAGTAGAACTATTGCAAGCCAATCACACATTTGTATGAGTTATGGGTAAAGTTTCTCAAGTCTTACAATCATAATGTTTCTCGAGCACTGACACTGGTTTAACCCATTACCATACGATTAAATCTCAAAATTGTCCAAATTCAAAGATGTTGCACAAGACAATTTCAAGTAAATGAAATTTTACATTTTTTGGTCTTTTCTAGTAAAAATGCTTAGAAAAACACTGAGACAAAAGAAGAAAATGCTGATATTCAGCATTTTCTTCTTTTGCCCGAACATTTTCTGTGATGTATTATACACAAGTTATATCTTTATGGACATCCATTTTGCAGTCTAAATTGGCAATCGAACTAAGGCAACCCTGATATTTCATTTTTGGGAAAGGGATATGGACTTACAACAATTTTGCTCAAATCCACTGAATTGCTTGAAACTGAATTTAACTGAGAAATTGAATTGATTAACCCTTCCCATAGCACTATGAATTTGGAATATTCTAATTTAACCCATTCCCAAACGATAAAATTTTCGACTTGTCCAAATTCAAAGATGTTACAGACGACAATTCAAGTGAATGAATTTTTGCTTTTTTGGATCTTTTGGGGAAGAAAACATTTTGGGAAATGAAGAAATTCTTCATTTTCCACAAAGTTTTACCAGGTCTTTTTCTTGAGAGGCGTCAATGTGTGGGAATGGGTTAAAACCTGCTACAGCCGACACATTCACTCATATGTCATTAAAGACAGAATTCACAAACAACTTAACAAAGAAAATAAGCAGAAAAAGGCAGAAAATGCTGATTATCAGCATTTTCTCTTTTGTCTCAATGTTTCCTCAAGCCCTTTCTATCAGGGACATGAAAACTTTCTGGTTTGGGAAAGGGTCAAGCTGTACCTGTTCATCTTACTGCCTCAGTTCATTTCACTGCCAATGAATTGTAAAAAAAAATGTTTAACCCTCTCCCAAACAGCAAGAATTTAGGGACTTCACATTAGAAAGCTGATATAGATGAAAAAATAATGCTTAAGAGGAAAGGATTTGTGTACAATATAGAACAGAAAATATTGAGGCAACAGGAGAAACTTCTGGTTTTCATCAGTTTCTTCTTTTGTCTCAATGTTTTCCCACGCTTTTTGCCTTAGAGATGTCAAAACCTGTTCTTGTTTGGGAAAGGGTTAACCCTTTCCCAAACGACAAAAATTAGGGTGATCCAAATTGAAAGCTGATGCAGACGACAATATGGATATTATTTAAGGTTGGAATTGTGTACAATTTAGCTAAGAAAATGTTGAGGCAAAAGGAGAAAGTGCTGATTATCAGCACTTTATTCTTTTGTCTCAATATTTTCCCAGGCCTTTCCTATTAGGGACGTCAAAACCAGGTCTTGTTTGGTAAAGGGTTAAATAGCAGATAAGTTTTGTGAAGAACTACAATTTTAGAGATCTTTGACTTTTTTTGCTGTGTGAAAAATGTTAAAATATTGTTACTGATAATTTTCTGTTTTAGAATTGTTCTTATCTGTCCGAATAGAACAACCTGGCTATTACATTAAAATCTATTATTCATTAAAGAAATTTATTATATCTTAAAATTTGTTTCTTCTGTATATTCTGTTTATGCCTTCATTTTGAAAGATAATTGTTGTTAGTATGCACAAGCTGTCAACAAAGTGTGCAGGTAGCCCACAATTTTTCATTTTCCTTCTATGCTTTTTATACGCCGCCGGAGCAGTCATATATTGGTGTCATCTTCTCCGTCTCTGCATCCGTCCGTACATACATACATCCACTTTTCTTGTGAGCGCAACTCCTAAGTTTATTGCTGGATCCTTTTGAAACTTGGTCAATGTAATCACCTCAACTGGTAGATGTGCATGAAGGAAGGATTTTTTGGTTCATTGATTTTTGCCTGAGTTATGCCCCCTTAAAACTTAGTCTCTGGGACAGCGTATATTGTGACCATGTCACTCTTGTTACTCAAGAGATCATTTTGTATTCTATGTCGATCATCAGTACTAGATGAATTCTACTAATATCTAGTATGTAGGAGGAAAGAGCATGTAAGAAGCAGAATGTGCTCTTCTATCATCATTTTCTTGTTTTACCTCAATGTTTTCCAAAGCCTTTTCTATTGGAGAAATAAGAATCCAGTCTCGTTCAGCAAAAGGGCATTGTAAGTGAGAGCCACATCTGTCACCTTGTAAAAACAACATAACAAGTAAATGTTTTACAATAAATTTTTGTTCATGTTCATAAAAATGTAAAAACAAAACACATAACAATACTTATCAACTGAGCATTTAACCCTATCCCAAGCAAGACCTGATTTTGACATCTCTTATAGTAATGGCTTGAGGAAACATTGAGACAAAAGAAGAAACTGCTGATAACCAGCAGTTTCTCCTTTTGTCTCAATATTTTCTGTGCTATATTGTACACAAATTCTCTCTTAAACAAGGTCCATTTGTCGTCTGCAACAAATTTTGAAATGGAAGTTTAAAATATTTGCAGTTTAGGAAAGAGTTAAGAAAAAGCTTGGAAAACATTTCAGGTAAAACAAGAAATGCTAATAATCATTATTTTCTCCTTTTACCTCAATATTTTCTGTACTACAATTTACACAAAGTTCTTCTTCAGTAAAACAAATTTTGTTGTCTGCTTTGAATTGGATCACCCCAAAAGTTGTTGTTTGGGATTCAAAAGGGTACAAAATAACAATCATACAAAATAGCAGCTAGAGTCGTGGAATAATGGCAGTTCCAAATTGTTTCATATTTACCCATTACCACACAGTGATTCCTTTTAACTCCACTAGCGCAAAGGGCTTGAGAAAACATTGTGGTAGATGAAGATTCACTTGATATTCTCGTCTGCAACATCTTTGAATTTGAACTAGTCTAAAAAAATTCCTGTTTGGTAATGGGTTAACACATTACCGGACAGCAAAATTTTGGCCTGGCCCAAATGGAAAGATCTTGAAGACGACAATTTCAAGTGAATGAAACTGTACATTTTTGGTCTTTTTGAGTAAGAAAACATTTTGGGAAATAAGGAAATTGATTGTCACTAGCAATTTCTTCAGTTTCCACACTGTTTTTCAAAGCCTATATCTTGAGGGGTGTCAAAAAGTGGAATTGGGAAAATAATAGAAACAGTAAATATTTACTGACCAAATCATGTTTTTGCAGACAGCAAATTGTTGGATGTTGATTGAGAAGTTACTTATGACCTATACAGTACAGAAAATATTGAGGCAAAAAAGGAAATATTGAAGCTGTCGATACAAGGGCACATTAGCACCCAGAAAATAAAATCTAGGCCCGCTAAGAAGTCTTCGCACATTCTAGAAACACTTTTTTTAAGTTAAAACGCCTTTACACCATTGTTTTGAGTTGCTGAAATGCATTTACCTTTACTTGTACATTTATCAACATTCATTAAAATGCAAATCAATACTGCTCATGTTTAACGGCATTTAACTACTACCGGTATTATGCAAATACATGCTATATGACATTAAATGCGATGCAACAGATAAGAAGGGGTAAAAACATCATGAATTCATAATTTCAAATGCAAACCCTATGTTATATATTGGTTACTCATTTGAATTGTCTCCATGAGACAATTAGTATCTACTAAATAGAGTTTTAGTAAATTTTACACCGCATTTTGAAAAGCCATCACCCCATCTTAACTGCACCTCTGAATAAATGAGTTATCATCAAAATGCAAACAATTTTACAAATGAAATGTAAAGGGTCCTTATTTCATTTGTTCGGAAAAGGCTACATACCTGGTACATTATATCAGGCTTTTTACTTTGGATATACAAACACTGTTTTAAATTAGACACTGTCTTAAGCATTTTTTCATTCATATGGAAGCACAAAATGAGTCGTTTTGAACAAGCTACATCTGTGACAAAACATGTTGAAGAAAACGAAGAACACAAAACTCTTAATTATTTGAAATTGGATAAAAATTAAAATATTATAATCAATACTGGAATGTTACAAGTGAACTTATAATCAGAACTTAAAAGCAAAAAGAAAGTACATTTGTAAATTGACAGTGTTGATTGGTTTTAAGTTTTAACCCTTTCCCAAACAGGACAGGATTTTGTTGCCCCTAAAAAGAAATGCTTTGGAAAACTTTGAGGAGAAAAAGAAGAAAATGCTGATGATCAGCATTTTCTCCTTTTGCCTCAATATTTTCTAGCATATAAAAGCCTATAATGTGCACAGATCTTATCTGTAAAATTGTCTTTTTTGTTGCCTGCAATATCTTTCAAATTGGAACACCCTAAAATGTTGGGAAGGGATGAATCAGGTTTTACCACACTCTAATCTGCATTTAGTCATCATCATATTGGCCTGAACTCCAAACTAAGGATTCCTGGTATTTTTTCTCACCAGTACTACCACAATATCCAATCTGAGCCTCCAGCTGCTTTCTTACTTAGATTATTCACACCCATTTGCCAGTGGCAAAATGAATTATGTCAAATGTTAGAATTGATTTTGGCCACCAATTGTAACCAATGACACTTGGATTACCAACTGAGCTATCTTGGCTTTGCATATTTACAGTACAAAAGAGACACAAGTGCAGAAAAAAGAAAATGATTCAAATGAAATAAAAGTCGAGAGCATGTACCATGCATGGTGCAAAATCCAATCTGTAAAATTGCTGTCTATTTTTTTTTCACATATTTTCTTTTTTCCCTCATGTTTAAAGCTCTATTCCCTAAATATTGTGGTAAATATTAACCCTTAAATTCCATGAATGGTTTTAAAATATTGCAATTTTCCCTCGAGGTCTGTCTAGTAGTCACTATTTTGCTCAAGTTGCTTCCACTCCTTTACTTTCATCAGTGTCCAAAACCATTTCTGATCCAATAGCACAATCTTGGACTGTGCAATCACTTTCCGCGTTATTTCTTGTACCCATTACAACGCTGTCCGCTGACAGTGGAATCAAAGGTGACGGTAACTGATCAAGACTTTCCGAGTCTTCATCGAGGTCCACTTTCACTTTACGAGGTTTAATAATTAACGGAGCTCGCTCTAGAACACTATCCACTTGCTGTTTAAAGTTCTCCTTAAAGTCTTTAATGTCTTGTTGGAGCTGTAACGCTTCCGCCATAACCTTTTCCTGACGTTGTCTGAGATCGGCGCGAGTTTTCATATTGTCATACATGAGTCGGAGTCCTTCACACATATATTGGTTCCCGCTTGATGGGGGGATTGCCTCCCCTGACATGTACCGATCGAACTCATGCTGGGTCAAGGCCAGGGATTCAGCTGTTATGTTCTCGATGAATGATACTGCACAGCACTGAAATGATACAAGTAGAAATTGACACTTTCCCAAACAAGACCTGGTTTTGACGTCCCTTATAGAAAAGGCTTGAGAAAACATTGAGGCAAAAGAAGAAACTGCTGATAACCAGCAGTTTCTCCTTTTGTCTCAATATTTTCTGTGTCATATTTTACACAAATCCCATCACTAATAACATCCATTTTGTCATTTGTGGCAGTTTTTGAAGTGGATCACCCTAAAATTTTGTCGTTTGGGAAAGGGTTAAATCAGATTTAATAGACATAATTTGAAGTGATTTTGATAAGATAAAAGGAAATGCTGGTAAATCAGCACTTTCTTCTTTTATGTCAATGTTTTTCAAAGTGTTCTCTTAACCCATTCCCAAACATGACCTGGTTTTGACGTCGCCAATAGAAAAGGCTTGAGAAAACATTGAGGCAAAAGAAGAAAATGCTGACAATCAGCCTTTTCTCATTCAGCATTTGCCTAAATATTTTCAATGCCTTATTTTACACAAATCAAATCTTCATCAACATCTTTTTTGTAATCTGCTTCAGCTTTGAATTTGGGCAACCCTAAAATTTTGTCGTTTGGGAAAGGGTCAATAAAGATATCAAACATCTTTCAAGATTTGTAATACAGTATCCCATCTCCCCTTTCCTAGTCAACTTCGATTCCAGAACACTGTTATAAACTACAAGTTAAATTGCTATAGTACTGGAAGGTTTGCTTTCAGTATGATGTAATTTTGAAAGGAAAATATCAACCCATTACCAAACAGCAAAATTTTAGACTGGTCAAAATTCAAGGAAGTTACATAAAACATTTTCAAATTTTGAATTTTAACTCGTTTTTGGGTAAAAACATTGAGGGACATGAAGGAATTGCTTGTTACACAAGCAACTTCTTCATTGTCCACATGGTTTTCAAAGCCTCTATCTTATGAGGAGCCAAATGTCCTTTACATAAAGAAACTAGAAATCTATCACTGAAGGTGATAATAATACCCCCGCCACCACCTTTGTTCGGACAAGCGTTTTTGTTGAATCAGGAGCCATACTCAGAAATTGTCAATCCGATTTTCTTGAAATTTGGTCCAATCTGGGGCCATAACTCAGAAAGTATCGTTCTGATTTCCTTGAATTTTGCATCTTGCATATATACAGGTCCTAATGCATACCTGTGCCATGTATGAAGCAAATCATTCAGTAACTGTAGGAGGAATTGTCCGGACAAGCATTTTTGTCAAATCAGGGTCCATAACTCAGAAATTGTCGGTCTGATTTTCGTGAAATGTGCGTCTTGCACATCTACAGAAGTTAATGCACACCTGTGCCAAGCATGAAGCAAATCGGACAGTAACTAAAGGAGGAGTTGTCCGGACAAGCATTTTTTGGTAAAATCAAGGGCCATAACTGAGAAAGAATTGGTCAGATTTTCGTGAAATTTGCGTCAGGCACATCTACAGGTCCTAATGTACACCTATGCCAAGTATGAAGCAAATCGGACAGTAAAAGTAGGAGGAGTTATCCGGACAATCATTTTTGTGTCAAATCAGGGGCCATAACTCAAAAAGTAATGGTCCGATTTTAGTGAAATGTGCGTCTTGCACATCTATAGGTCCTAATTTACACATGTGCCAAGTATGAAGCAAGTCGGACAGTAACTGTAGGAGGAGTTGTCCGGACAAGCATTTTTTGGGTCAAATCAGGGACCATAACTCAAAAATTATTGGTCCAATTTCCGTTAAATTTGTGTCTTGCACATCTTCAGGTGACAATGAACACTTGCGCCAAGTATGAACTAAATCGGTCCACAAGTGTAGGAGGAGTTATCCGGACAAGCATTTTTTGGTCAAATCAGGGGCCATAACTAAAAAAGTATCAGTCCGATTTTCGTAAAATTTGCGTCTTGCACATCTACAGGTCCTAATGCACACCTGTGCCAAGTATGAAGCAAATCGGACAGTAACTGTAGGAGGAGTTGGCCAGACAAGCATTTTTGGGTCAAGTCAGGGGCCATAACTCAAAAAGTATCAGTCCGATTTTCGTAAAATTTGCGTCTTGCACATCTACAGGTCCTAATGCACACCTGTGCCAAGTATGAAGCAAATCAGACAGTAACTGTAGGAGGAGTTGGCCAGACAAGCATTTTTGGGTCAAGTCAGGGGCCATTACTCAAAAAGTATTGGTCCGATTTCTGTGAAATTTGCGTCTTGCACATCTACAGGTCACAATGAACATTGTGCCAAGTATGAACTAAATCGGTCCACAAGTGTAGGAGGAGTTATCCGGACAAGCATTTTTTGGTCAAATCAGGGGCCATAACTCAAAAAGTTTCGGTCCGATTTTCGTATAATTTGCGTCTTGCACATCTACAGGTCCTAATGCACACCTGTGCCTAGTATGAAACAAATCGGACAGTAACTGTAGGAGGAGTTGTCCGGACAAGCATTTTTTGGTCAAATCAGGGGCCATAACTCAGAAAGTAACGGTCTGATTTTCGTGAAATTTGCGTCTTGCACATCTACAGGTCCTAATGCACACCTGTGCCAAGTATGAAGCAAATCGGACAGTAACTGTAGGAGGAGTTGTCCGGACAAGCATTTTTGGGTCAATCAGGGGCCATAACTCAAAAAGTATTGGTCCGATTTCCGTGAAATTTGCGTCTTGCACATTTACAGGTCACAATGAACATTTGTGCCAAGTATGAACTAAATCGGTCCACAAGTGTAGGAGGATTTAATGTCGGGACAAAGTTTTGGAGACAGACCAACAAACAAACAAACCAACCATCCAACCATCCAACCCACCACTGGACCGACAGGTTGATTCCAGTATACCCCCTCCAAACTTCGTTTGCGGGGGTATAATCAAATAACTTACTAAATTTGTAAAATAATATCCAGCCTCCCCTTTCATCAATCGGCTTGGATTTGAAAACCTTGTTATAAACTGTATATTGGATTGAAGTAGTGGTGGATTCGCCTTAAGTATGATGTAAATTAATGCTGGTAGAAAGTCGTCGGCATTTGCTGGTCCCTCTTTGGAAAGTCGTAGAATTTCAAAAATATGTTTACAACATTCTACAACACAGGCTAGCTTGTCTTGTGGTGCCTTCTTGGAATTCATTTCTATTATTTCTGGAAAGAGACAATACAATGTGTTTGAAAATAACAAAGTGCATCTATTAATATCTAAATTATATTTTAGAATGATGAGGCATAAATTTTTATCTTGGTCCTACCAATTTTTGTAAAACTGGTGTACAGTATAGCTCACGTCCCGAACCCACCCAAAATCAAATCCCAGGGATGCATGAAAATAGCCAAACAATAGCTCACCTTGAGCACTTTGTGCTCAGGTGAGCTAAAAACATGCGAGCTGTACTGTATCTGTATTTCTGCATATCCATTGAGAATAATGTCAAAATTCATTCCAGTCACAGATCAATTATCTCCCATTAATGAATTTGAAGAACCTTTTTTCTTTCTTTCTTGTCAATATTTCATGGAAAATCTTCTAGCATTTAACCAAGTGAGTTATGTTAATAAGAAACTTGTTGAAGGGTTGATTTATTCATCGACCCTAAAATATTTTCAGGGAAAAGGTATAGCAATCACCTTGCTTTCCTACTATAATCCATTACCAGATAACACAGTTTTAGACTTATCCAAATTCAGAGATGTTGCATAAGACATTTTCAAGTGAATGAAATTTGACATTCATTGGTCTTTCCGGGTAGAAAACATTGTGGGGAATGAAGAAATTGCCTTCATCTTGTTGCAGTCAAAAGGCATCATTTTGTGGTCATGGGATAGAAAGTTGCCTACAATATACTTGTTATCAAATATATACTTCTCTTTCCAAACTGATCCCAGATTTCGCACAACATTGTGGATTTGAATTTTGAACATTCACAAGTTTTTGTTGTCTGGGAAAGTTCTAACACTCATCCTGTTAAACTGTTGCGAACAAATTACCAAGTTACAGCCATTTCAATCAGTTTGTCTCATTTTTTAGCTCAGTAATTTAGTAGAAAGGTTAACCCTTTCCCACACATTGACGCTTTTGGACACCTCACAAAATAAAGGCTTTGGAAAACATTGTGGAAAATGAAGAAATTGCTTGTGACAAGCAATTTCTTCATTTCCCACAATGTTTTCTACCAAAAAAGACCAAAAAAAGTTAAATTTTGTTCAATGGAAATTGTCGTCTGCAACACCTATGAGTTTGGATTAGGCTAAAATTGTGTTGTTTGGTAATGGGTTAAGCTAGGGTGTACAACATACCAGTTATGGACTGATCCACATGTGTTCGCGTCTCCACATCATTTTCGTTCATCAGCGTTTCCAGCTGTTGAGCCGTGACCCAGTGTAAACTACGAATCTGATGCTGTATTTGTAAATCTTTTGTCTCGTCGTCAGTTGTTGGTGGACAAAACAAGTGGTTGTACATTTTGATGGTTACATACTTCTCTGCATAATCCAACAGGCCTTCAGCAACTTCAGGGCTTACATCTAGAAATAACAAAGTATGTTTGTGAAACAAGAATGCCTCCAAAATGACCAATGTTCAGTTTTCTGACAGAAAGGCGGACAGATAGATGGACAGACATCTGGAAATGAGTAAACCAATATGCCCCAAATCTTCGATACAGGGGCATAAAAAAAATATTGCATAATATCTTCATTTTCTACACATATGTATTTCCAATTAGTAATAAATAGAGTAACAGAAGAATGAGTGTACCAGTAATGGTATCAGAATTTGTCATTTCAATTCCAAATCCTACACTGATAATTTTCTCCTTTTGCCTCAATATTTTCTCTGTTAAATTTACACATACCAAATCTTTATTGACATTTATCATATCATGTAAATCACCTTTCAAATTGTCACCCTAATATTTTGCTGCTTTGGAAAAGTTTCCCATTACCAAATAGTGACGCCTTAACGTCCCACAAGATAAGGCTATAGAAAACATCATGGGAAATGAAGAAATTGCTTTTGGCAAGCAATTTCTTCAATTCCCACAATGTTTTTCTATCCAAAATGACCCACAAATTTTAATTTTCATTTACTTAAAATTGTCGCTTGCAGAATCTTTCAATTTGCACCACCCTGAAATTTAGTCGTTTGGACTAAAAGCTTTTCTTCCATATTCATTTGCATACAACCTCACCTTTATATGGGATTGGACTCTGTCTTTTCTAACAAATCCGGGTAGAAGTTGTGGACAATTTCTTTGTCAATTGATAAAGGAGCCTTAAGAATTAAAGCAGCAGAGAGCCTAGTCAGACAGTGAGACTACATGAATATGCAGGCTGATCTGGATCCATACTGCTCTCAAATGACACAACAGACTTTTTTCAGATCTAGTTTCACATTTTCTCACCTTTGTATATTGGATTGGACTCCGTCCTTTCTAACAAATCTTGGTAAAAATCAAGAACCATTTCCGACAGTTCCTCCACCGCCACATCCAAATTCTGGTACAATCTGTCGACGAGTGTTTGGGTCTGTTTGACAAAATCTTGTGCCGTAGACTTCCGTACTTGTCGTAAATACTCGTACAACTCCGCCTTCACCTGCTGTGTTTCCTTGTTGACATGACGATTGGGGTCCTTGCGGGGCCTTGTTTCTGGGGCTGTCTCTGGAATATAAATCAATTTTTGTAACCCCCCGGTCCCACTGAGCCCGATTTCCGAAATATTCGTAGTGCCTCGGGAGAGCGCATTGTCACCGATTTACTACGACTTTGAGGCGACTTTTTCCGTCCATCCAAAGATGGGGCATATAGACCATTTTGTTCCGTCACCGCAGCTCATCGCTGAGAATATGGAGTATTCGTAGTGCATCGCCGTTATTCGGTGTTCAACACCGAATTAAACATAGCCAAATAGGCAAAATGTGTTGCCGAATAACCCCAATATACTAACCCGAACAACAACGACTTAGTACGAGGTACACCGATTTTACCACGATTTTTGAAATCGGGAGAAAAATTTGCGCATGTTGAAATTTTTGTCCCGATTTATTTTTGATCCCGATTTGGTGCCGACTTTTATCAGGATGAACTACGAGTCTCCCGAAGTAACCCGATTTCCGGCCGATTTCTAAATTTTCGAAATCGGGATCAAATCGGGCTCAGTGGGACCGGGGGGTAAATGTTAATCATTTCCCAAGCAAGATATTTTTTAACTGATATAAATTCAAAGCAGCTGCACATGGTTGATCTAGAAGGCCCTTCTTTCCGCATACAAACTCATTTCTATTATAAATCCTTCAATAAGCGAAAGCAAACCCAATCTATATCTTACAAAAATCATTCATAGTCCTTTCTTAACCAACAATATTTATTCAGTCAGATCAAATTTCAAAGGTAATCTTTAGACAGCAAAACTGCTTCTTACACATGGATGCAAATGTATGTGCTTGAAAGTAATCAGGGAAAAGAGAGAAAATGCTAGTTATAAGCATTTTCTTGTTTTCATTCATTATTTTTTGAAACCTATCAGTAATAGGCAGACCAAAGTCAGAGCTTGTTTGGAAAAAAAGTACATTGATGGCTCAGCACGAAACGGTTGTAACTGCCTATATGTTTATAGGCAGTTACAACCGTTTTGCACTGAGTCATCGAAATACAAGCAGATATTCATTTTCACATCTCACCTAAATCATGTACAATACTCCTAGTTAAAATAATTTGTTGCACGATGATCCGTAATCGAGCCACAACTTTAATTTCCATATTGTTCAATTTAAGACTGCAACAGTTCGATACTTCCTGAAGTTAATTCATGAATGGTGATTGTATAAGTCTATGCGCAATTCTGACTCATGAAGTTATTTCAAATTAACAAAAGAATAAATAGAAATTTAGTCTCAAAATATGACTGATATGATCAAAAATAGATAGAAAAAGTAATTTTACTGTTATAATTAGCAAAGATAAAACATTCAAAATTTTAACATTAGATGTAACCGCAGTAACTTTTTATTAAGTTTTTTGAGATAAAATCACATTACAAGCTTTTATCATATTTTTCATCTCTCTTCTCTTCTCTTCTATAAAGTTATACAAATATCTAACTCAAGAACGAAAAGAGACATCTGCACTATTATGTAAGTGGTGTGCACAACTAGACACCATGGAGATGCATTGCGACAAGTTTGTCCAAATTCCGGTAGAGACTGTAGGAGGAGTTCCAGACAGATAAAAATTGAGCTCTTTTCCAAACAAGGCCTGGCCCCAGTTTCTCGAAAAAAACTTATGCACATTCATGAGTACATGCTCAACTTCAATACTAGGATAATCTCCAACATTAACCCTTTCCCAAACAAGATCTGGTTTTGACGTCCTTAATAGAAAAGGCTATGGAAAACATTGAAACAAAAGAAGAAACTGCTGATAACCAGCAGTTTCTCCTTTTGTCTCAATATTTTCTATGCCATATTTTACACAAATCCTATCTTTAATAACATCCGTTTTGTCATTTGTGACAGTTTTTGAAGTGGATCACCCTAAATTTTTGTCGTTTGGGAAAGGGTTAAAGGGTATTCGATTGAAGTTCACTTGGATTTTGTGTATAGTGGATTTTGTGTGATTTGAGTATGCTGCTCAGATTTCAGTCTGCGAAAATACATAAGTTTTTTCAAGAAATCAGGGCCTGGTCATAACAACTCTTGTATTAAAAGCTTGGAAAAACAATACCGTATAGCACTTTATTTCTGCGGGGACTTTATTTCTGCTATTTCTGCGGTTGTGGACGGCACCGCAGAAATAAAATCCGCAAAATATTAATCCTGTAATTTTAGTCAGTACATGGACAAGTTACCATGCACCTGATGGAAAGAACAATATCATAACAATGGAGCGCTTTCCTATTCAAAAATGGTATAACTACGGCTTTAACTTAGGTGTAGATAAGACATTTTAGTATATCAATAAACAAAGATTTAACAAGTTTGACTGATTGGTAACAGTTTGACACGTCTTTCTTTTCACACCTATCTGTATACGGCATTGTTTCCCATAACGCCTTTATAGATACTGGTAAATGAGTGGGATTATCCCTGTACCCAAACGGAATTATTAGAATATTTGGTAAGCATCGTCTTTCAAACTATGTCTGATACTGACTAAAACTGATTTGATAGCGCAGAAATAAAATCTTTGATTTTGAAAAATGATAGACCGCAGAAATATGTTCCGCAGAAATTTAACCCGCCCGATTTCTGGGAAAACCGCAGAATTTGGACCCCGCAGAAATAAAGTGCTATACGGTAATTATTGAGGGAGAAAAAAATGTTCATGTTGGTAAAAGAATTTTCCCTTGTGTTTACCATGCTGATGTATACAAAATTTCAACATTTGGCTATGTAATTTGTCATCTGCAACACCTTCAAAATCATTTGGACTGACAATTTTTTGCCATTTGGGAAAGGGTTAATCCTTTCCCAAATGAAACATTTTTAGGGTGATCCACTTCAAAAATTGCCACAAATGACAAAACGGATGTTATTAAAGATAGGATTTGTTTTAAATATGGCACAGAAAATATTGAGACAAAAGGAGAAACTGCTGGTTATCAGCAGTTTCTTCTTTTGTTTCAATGTTTTCCCAAACCTTTTCTATTAGGGACGTCAAAACCAGGTCTTGTTTTGGAAAGGGTTAATCAGTTTGGTCATGTCAATCAGTCACTTCTCTAAAACAAGTTAAAGTTGTCAAAAACACGCATTTCTCAAGTTATGTATACCTATCATCACTCATGGTAAAGACTTTAATTCACTGAGTTATTATGTTTATAGTTTTATAATGAAATACAGATCTAATTTATCATTTCTTTCTTTTGTAATTCTCTATATCTAGGATCATTTTTACTTACTTATACTTCTTACTTCTGTGTAGAAACCGTCTATGGGCTCGGCTGTTGCCTCTTTGGTCCTTTTTTTTTCACACAAGTCAAAATTGAAAGTGTTGCAAATGACAGAGATAACATTGTAAGCATGCAGATCGACCATTACAGCATGGGAATCGTTGATGAAAATAAGGAGAAAATTGACAGCCCCTCAAATTTTTAGACACTGGCCAAGACAGGGGCTTGCTCCACTCCCACCCATCCCCCACTTCTCTATAAAATTGCTTCCTATGGGCCTGCAGGACTTGTTGGGCAAGGTTAGATATACAAATAAAGGCTATTTTTCATTTTTCTTATCGGTTAAAGGTGATCAAAGCTTCATTATAACAACTCACCTAACAATAACTGATAGATGTCAATGGTTTTAGTTTCAGCATTTTGTTCCAGGGTATAAACTGTCCCAGCAACATTACTGATTAACACAAATTCATCGCTTGGGTCATCCATCCCGATTTCTTTTGACTTATCCAATTTTTTCTTCATTTATCAATTTATTTCCATTTATTTTACACAACTTAAAGTCATTTGTAATAGATCTAATAATTTAATTATCCATATTTTTCTTTATCTAACACATTCAAAACAATTTTTTGAACTTAAGTCATTAGTAATAGATCCAATATATAGTGTAAGTTTTTGGGATTTCAAAATTGTATACTCAGACTTTTATAATACTGCATTATACATAACAATTTAACAAAGTCTTAAATTACTTTAGCACTGTTACAATCAGTTATAGCACTATAATTCAATAATAACAGCAATACACTATGTATAACATGTCATCAATTAATCTCAATTAGTCACCAAAAGTTATTTCTAATTTGCGCACATTTTTGTCCGTAACAAAGATTCTATATTTCAACAGTGATGCAATATTCTTGTTCCTCATTCTGATTGTTCAGAAACAAACACTTAGAAGGCCCCTCTAAAAGCCATCTTTTCTTTAGTTTAAGTATTTCTTTTCTTCTATTGTCATAAAATGTTATTATTTATGTCCGTATTTCCTGATCACTTTTCCTCGCATAAACAGTACATGAATACAGCACACTGTCCGTCAGCTGTAAGCTTTAACCCTTTCCCAAACGACAAAATTTTAGGGTGATCCACTTCAAAAACTGCCACAAATGACATCACGGATGTTATTTAAGATAGGATATGTGTAAAATGTGGCACAGAAAATATTGAGACAAAAGGAGAAACTGCTGGTTATCAGCAGCTTCTTCTTTTGTTTCAATGTTTTCCCAAGCCTTTTCTATTAGGGACGTCAAAACCAGGTCTTGTTTGGGAAAGGGTTAATTCAACACCATATGTAACCAATAGTAACTAGCTTCACAATTATATCGTCCAATCACAATTAACTGGTCCAATCTACTAGGTCACTAGTTCAATGTGACCTAAACGTAAACAGGCACAAGTTCACTCAGTTTTAATACAAAATTCTGCACAAATCCACTTAAGGTTCATTTAACCTTAATAAATCAACAGAGATTAAAGTATAATGTTTGCAAACAAATGTTGTATAATATCACTAAGCTTAACCTATGTTATATAATAATGAACTTATTGCTCCCAAATAGGAATGTCAACTATGCTGCCCAGTTGCACTTCTCCGAAAATGCACCCTTACTATAGTTAGCCAATTGATTTTTGTATGTACACTGTGCATAAAACACTGCAAACTTGCACTTAATAAAGGTAGCCAATGAAAATTTCTGTTGGTATAGTACACTGTGCAAAAATCACGGAAACCTTGCACTTTGCATCCTAAATGTCAACACAATTGTTTATGCCAATCAACTCATGAATAATTCAAAACTGCGAAAATGGACAATATGAATATTTGTACCATGAATGCACTGTGCAGTGAAATATAGGTGAGTATTAAGGCAAAACTGTTGTAACTGCAAATAGAATTATTTGCAGTTACATCATTTTTGCCATAATACCCACCAATAGTCAATGTTATATAAATGGACAACACAATAGGTAATCAATATTTCAATACAATCACCAATTAAATCTAAAGGTACATTCAAATTGACCAATCCGCAGTGTGGTCAACACAGTAAAGCTGTCAGATCATGCCCCTCTAACAATATGATGCAATTATGCAACAAAGTGATGCAAGAAATTACTGACCACAAAACTGACCACTTCATGATGCAATAGTAACAATTTGACCACCAAAACATACTGCACAGGCTGCAGAAATTGTACAGGTAAAACTGACCACTCCATGATGCAAGAGAAGAAAGTTGCACCATAATTGTACAGGACTGGCAAGAGGAGTGCACTGCAGCATCGTGATGCAATAGTAATGCACTGACCACCCAAGCAAGTTGTTATGTGAATGAGTAGCAAACTTGTTATAGTATGTTGCCTATGAAAATGTCTGTACAACTTCAACAGTCCAGTCCCAAAATGTAACAATGAACTTCCAGATGATGCAACTATGATAACTGAGTCTGACCATCTTTTGGCACTTGGTAAATAATCATATCCATCATAAGTAAGAAATAGCTATTAAGGCAAGACCTGGGTAACATGCCATGTGACCAGTTATGGAAGGAAATATGTATGGTGTGAATAGACAATTTCAAGGGAAGTAATTTCCATTGCTCTGAAATTTTGAATTTTTGACTTTCGCTGTTTTTTTTTCCTTACTCTTCATACAATTTATTAACATTTTCACAAAAATTGTTTAGAATATTTCCCCCCAAAATCTGAGCACGCTCAATTATTTCTGTTGTTACGAAAACTGGTGATATTGCATCTACTTTTTGCATTCAGGTCCATTTTTCCGTGACGAAATTCAAATTAAGAACATTGAAAATTGCTTCTTGGGAACATTTCGGGAAAGTCATAGAGGCAGTTATATTATCTGAACACGAAACTGTCATTGCACTTTGTACAGATCTACTGTAGTTATATAACTTTATTACATTTTATTATGTTAATCTGATGAAATCCTCCCTAAATATAACATCTTTTTATGAATGTCTATGATAAACAAGAGGGCCAGAATGGCCCTATATCGCTCACCTGAAAGAAGTTTGTGACACGCCCACTTTTTTTACAAATCAAAAATTCGTGAACAAATTTTGAAAAGGGTCACTCAAGGAACATTGTTGCCAAGTTTGGTTCAAATTGGCCCGATGCTTGATTTTTAAAGAGTTTTCTTATGATTTCTCTAAGTCCGATAACCCTGCCCTGCCAAACCCACATTTTTAGACGACTAAAGCGGCCCATACACGATCAATATCATTGACAATATTATTGAGTCATAATACTGACAATATTTTTCTAGCCACCCATACACGATCAATATTATTGACAATATTAATATAGAGAACAATCAACCATGGGTTACATAACGCCAATAAAAATATTGAAGAAAATATTTCAGCGATCGCAGATATTCGTCAATAGTATTGACAATCCTTCAATATTGCCCATTCACGGTCAATATTATTGTCAATACCAAATATTGACAATAATATTGTCAATAATATTGATCGTGTATGGGCCCCTTTAGGTGACTCTCTTCAAAATTTGTTCGTGAATATTTGATTCGTCAGGAAAAGTGGGCGTGGCAGGGTGTGACTTATTGGACTTAGAGAAATTCTAAGAAAATTCCTTAAAGATATATATTAAGATATTGATCGTGTATGGGCCGCTTAAGGAACATTTCTGCTAAGTTTGGTTCAAATTGGGCCAATGGTTGATTTTTTAAGAATTTTCTTAGGATTTCTCTACGTCCGATAAGCCACGCCCTGCCACGCCAACTTTTTTTGACGAATCAAAAATTCGCAAACAATTTTTAAAAAGGGTCACCCAAGGAACATTTCTGCCAAGTTAAGTTCAAATTGGGCCAATGGCTGATTTTTAAAGAATTTTCTTAGGATTTCTCTAAGTCTGATAAGCCACGCCCTGCCACGCCAACATTTTTTGACGAATCAAAAATTGATGAACAAGTTTTGAAAAGGGTCACCCAAGGAACATTCCTGCCAAGTTTGGTTGAAATTGACCAAATGGTTTAGGAGGAGAAGATGTTTAAAGAAATGTGAACGGACAGACGGACAGACGGACGGACGACGGACGGTGAGTGACCACAATAGCTCCCCATGAGCACTTCGTGCTCAGGTGAACTAAAAATATCAAACATTTTGGTAAAAGAAGCAAGAGCTTATGAAAACCGTTTGCTCCTTTTGTCCTATCACTTCCTTTGCTATATTATACAGAAATCCTATCTTTATGAACACCCATTCTGTCTCTGCAGCATCTTTCAAATGTCAAACTGTTAGTCATTTGGACAAGGGCTAATCAAATGCATGGACCCTAATATGATAACATTATCACACATTATTTATCAATACACCAGAGCTTCAGATTTATTTGAAGATTGGTGGGTCGAAATGACCCATGGCAGGGAAATTGATGGGTCATTTTTGGAAACAAGAGGACCATGATGGTCCTAAATCGCTCACCTGAATCAATATGACAAGAGTGATAATGGCAATTTTGACATGAAACTTCTAAGGACTTTCTGTTTGGAAACAATAAAGTAATAATTTTGTTCCAATGGATCCTGTAAAGTTTGTTATGAAGAAAGATCTCCATCTGATAAGCTAGGTTAATCCCTTCTTATCTGTTTACATAAGATAAACATGGGGCCAGAGCAACAGATAAGAGAAATAGAAAAGAGAAATAGGAAAGCCTTTCCTTTTTTAATTATTCATATCCAAACCTCATGTAGAATGTATTAATCTTTTCAAGCAGATGACTGAAATGATCACCAACAACATAGGGTTTGATGAATATTGACACAAAATGTTGCTTTTTAGAAAAGCAATTATCACTCAATCATCACTAAAAGAATTTTTCAGGCAGGTTTGGTTCAAATTAGCCCAATTGTTGGTTTTTAAAGAATATTCTTATGATTTTTCCAAGTCCAATAAGCCCTTTCCTCCCTGCCAAGGCCACAGTTTTTGACAAATATAAAAATTTGTGAACAAACTTTGAAAAGAGTGACTCAAGGAACATTCCTGTAAAGTCTAGTTCAAATTGGCCCAATTGTTGATTTTTAAAGAATTTTCTTATGATTTCTCAAAGTCCGATAAGCCCCTTCCTCCCTGCCGCGGCCACATCTTTTATCAATTGTGAAAATTTGGGAACAAATTTTGAAAAGAGTGACTCAAGGAACATTCCTGCAAAGTTTGGTTCATTTGGGCCCAATGGTTGATATTTAAAGAATTTTCTTATGATTTCCTTAAGTCCGATAAGCCCCTTCCTCCCTGCCACGGCCACATCTTTTGACAAATGTAAAAAATTGTGAATAAACTTGAAAAGAGTGACTCAAGGAACATTCCTGCAAAGTCTGCTTCAATTGGGCCCAATGGCTGATTTTTAAAGAATTTTCTTATGATTTCTCTAAGTTCGATAAGCCCATTCCTCCCTGCTGCGGCCACATTTTTTGACAAATGTAAACATTTGTGGATAAATTTTAAAAGGGGTGACTAAAGGCACATTCCTGCAAAGTCTGGTTCAACTGGGTCCAATGGTTGATTTTTAAAGAATTTTCTTATGATTTCTTTAAGTCCGATATGCCCCTTTTCTCCCTGCCACGGCCACATTTTTTGACAAATGTAAACATTTGTGGATAAATTTTGAAAAGGGTGACTCAAGGCACATTCCTGCAAAGCCTGGTTCAATTGGGCCCAATGGTTGATTTTTAAAGAATTTTCTTATGATTTCTTTAAGTCCGATAAGCCCCTTTCTCCCTGCCACGGCCACACTTTTTGACAAATGTAAAAAATTGTGGATAAATTTTGAAACAGGTGACTCAAGGCACACTCCTGCCAAGTTTGATTCAAATTAGCCCAATGGTTGATTTTTAAAGAATTTTCTTAGGATTTCTCTAAAATCCGATAAGCCCCGCCCTGCCACGCCCACATTTTTTGACGAATCAAAAATTCACGAACAAGTTTTGAAAAGGGTCACATAAGGATAATTCCTGCCAAGTTTGATTAAAATTGGACCAACGGTTTAGGAGGAGAAGATGTTTGAAGAAATTGTGGACGGACAGATGGACAGACGGACGGACAGACGGACGGACGGACGACGGACAAAAAGCGACCACAATAGCTCCCCTTGAGCACTTCGTGCTCAGGTGAGCTAATGATGGGCCATAGCAATGAAATAAGTGATATAAAAAATTTGTAAAAGCTTGGGCCACTTGGCCCCTGGAGTTGAAAAGTGATGGGTCATATTTGCAAATAGTGTGTCAAATGGCCCGGGCCCACTGTCAATCTGAAGCTCTGATACACATGGTAAAAATCGTGACAAATTTATTTTTGTCCCGAAAAATAATTGAGCATGTTAACCTATTTCCACATGATGAGGCCTTCTGAAACCCCAGATGATAAAGGTTGTAGAAAAACATTGTGGAAAATGAAGAAATTGCTTGTGGCAAGCAATTTCTTCATTAGCCACTATGTTTCCTACCCAAAAATTCCAAAAAAGTAATAACTCATTCACTTGAAATTGTCGTCTGCAACATCTTTGGATTTAGACCAGTCCAAAATTTTGTTGTCTGGTATTGAGTTGATACAGCTGAATATCATAATGTTCTATGAAACATGGCAAAGAAAGTGACGGATACTTAAGTTAGAATTTCAGTTCATGAGATGGCTCAAATACCAGAGATAATACACAGTATATACTGTTGCGCACCGTTATAACAAAAACCTTTAAACTGCAGCAGCTGAGCTTAAAACAAGCTGCAGTTACGAGGTTTTTGTCAAAAAGCATCGAAATACTGTTGCGCACCAGACAACAAAATAAAGGACAGAATAACAATAGAGGAATGAATCAGCATGGGAAACATCTGCTCTCGCTGACATATCATCCTTTTCTCAGACACAGGTTTTAAACCTTTCCTTAACAGGCCCTGCTTTTGATGTCCAATTCTATTTTTCAAAAGCTGCTGCAGACAACAAAATTGATGCCGATAATTTGATAAAAATTGGATTTGTGTACAATATAACAAGGAAAATATTGAGGCAAAAGGAGAAAATGCTGATTATCAGCATTTTCTTCCTTCGCCTCATAGTTCTCCCAAGCCTTTTCTATAAGGAATGTCCAAACCAGGTCCCTGTTTCTCGTAAAAACTTAAGTATATACTCATGAAATCGGTTTAATCCCATTTCGTCTACTCCCAATTCGTCTACTCCCAATTCGTCTACTATTTTTGACATAAGTCCCATTTCGTCTACTTTTCTATACTTTGTATATCAATATGATATTATATGATTTTTATCAAAATGTTTGCATTTTTATTTCATTTGTATATGTTGACTTAATTTCTTTTCTTAAAACAAAAATAATGTTGTTAATTGATGCTTTGGAATGAAAGTAGACGAGTTGGGACAGTAGACGAATTGGGACTCAATGCACTTAAAAAATAGTAGACGAAGTGGGAGTAGACCAATTGGGATGTTACCATGAAATCATGCTCAACTTCTATTGAATACCAATCAACGTTGATTGATATTCAATTGAAGTTCACGTGAATTTCATGCGATAGGAGCACGGTGCTCAGATTTGAGCATGAGAACGTACTTAAGTTTTTTCGAGAAACCGGGGCCAGGACTTGTTGGGGAAAGGTTTAGAGAAAGCTTTGAAAAGTATACAGATAATTTAGCATTTGAGACTGTTACAACCATGTTTCTAGATCAGTATGTGCCTATCTTTAACCCTTTCCCAAACAAGACCAGGTTTCCACATCCCCAATAGAAATGGCTTGGGAAAATATTGATTCAAAAGAAGAAAATGCTGATGATCCGCATTCTCTCCTTTTGCTTCAATATTTTCTGTCATATCATACTCATATCTAATCTTTTATAACTGTCCATTGTGTTGTAAGCAGTATCTTTCAAATTGGGACAACTTGAATTTTTGCAGTTTGGGAAAGGGTTAAGTACAATGTGATCAATATCCACAATGCTCTCTTGCAGATACGACAGGTCATGAAGAAGCTCGTAGACGCAGGCTGATCAGAATATATTTTGTCCGAAATGCCATAACACTTTCACAAACAACAAATTTTAGGGTGGTCCAATATGAAAGCTGTTGCAGACGACAAAAAAAGATTTTAATAAAGTCATGTCTTGTATAATATAGCACAAAAAACATTGATGCAAAAGGAGAAAATGCTGATTATCAGCATTTTCTTCTTTTGTCTCAATGTTTTCCCAAACATATTTTCTTAGGGACGTCAAAATTAGGTCTTGTTTGGGAAAGGGTTAAGGACCCTTTTTCCAGATGCTGACTAATTTGGAACACACCATGATAATAAGGTTTAGACTCTTTGTTTGTTGTTAATATACTGCGTAGCAACCGTTTTTTCCAATAATTAACCCAATTTATCACAATGACTAATTTTTACATAAACTTGCATAAATTAACTAATCTACGCACTGCCAAATAATATTCAAAACAAGATAATTTCAGCTATAATGATCAAATGCCAAACAGTACATATTTTTCTAATAGAAATTCTGTTGTTTTTTTATTTGAAAGCAGTTACATGAATAAAATGAATTAAAAAGAAAGCATACTTTTATATGTACAGGTAGAAATATATTTAGCTATAAGGAGATATTCCTGAACATCAGCTTTTTACTTTCCTAAAATTAATTCAATAACTTTCTTTACTAAGGATATCATAGTCAGAGATTCAGTTGGAAAATATTAATCCATTTAGCATTAAAAACATGTCTATTTCCTTACTTATCGTTTATGCCATTAAAATGGCACTATAATTTATGCACAATTAGTACCGTACATTGCATTTTTATTACAGCATTTTTCAATTTGAGTACATGTAGTTTATTGTTGGAGGGGAGTCAAAACCTCGTAACTCCAGCTTCTTCAAGCTGTAGTTACGAGGTTTTGACTCCCCATCAATGTTATATGTTTGCAGTCCTGGAAAGGGTCTGATACAACCCAACAACAACAAGGTGACAGACCAATTAGCCGATACATGCGATAGTATGACCTAGACAGATGTTGTTCAATATCTGTAATGTTTGGGTTGTGCATTATTTATGCTTCATAACTGTACATAAAAATCTTGCACTATTAAATTCATATACCCAAAATTTCAACTTGAGTACTTAGTAGTTTAACATGTTAAAGTCTTTAAAACTCTTGGAAATGGTTTGGTAAATGACAGACCAATCAGCCAAAACTTCAATTTGAGTACATCGCAGTTTAAAATTTTGAAGTCTTTACTTTTGGATAAGGTTCAACAAATATGACAGACCAATTAGCAGTTACATATGATAGTGTGACATAGACAGATGATATTTCATATCTGTAATATTTGGTTTGTGCATTATTTATGCTTCATTCACACTTCTAAAAACCTTACAAATATCAGTGTAAAAGTGCCCCTGCATTTCAACATTGCACTGTTAACTCACCAAACAGTGACACCTTTAGACACCTCACAAGATAAAGGCTTTGGAAAACCGTGATTGTGGTGGAAAATTAAGAAACTACTTGTGCATTTTCTACAATGTTTTCTATAGGCGTTATCTGGTTGGGTATCAAACGGCATCACTGTGTGGTAATCAGTTAAAGCTGAAGTTGTGGCAAGTATTCTTGTTCACAGAATGTCACAGGGTTCATAAAAAACAAAATATACAAAATAACAAGCTAAACAACTATAAGAATTAGTCTTCTTTTCTTAAAATGCTTATTGAGACTCTCTTTCATAATAAATGTCAACGAAAAACAGAACAGACTCTTTGCCAAAGGCTTAACTTAATTGTCTTTCCTTTTTATCAAGTTAAAATTTATGACTAACCTATCATTTAATTGAGATTTTATCAATAAGCTACCTGACATGAAACCTGTCAATTATAAACCTATAGTTTCTAATTATCAGAATTAACCCTTTCCCAAACAAAACTGGGTTTTGACATTCCTATTAGAAGAGGCTTGAGAAAACATCGAGGCAGAAGAAGAAAATGCTGATAGTCAGCATTTTCTCCTTTTGCCTCAATATTTTCTATGCTATAATGAGCTCAAATTGTACATAAACTACCACCGATTTTGTCTCCTGCAGCAGCTTTTGAATCAGAGCAGTCTTAATTTTCGCTATGTGGGAAAGGGTTAAAATGTCCCCAAAGGCAATTCAAAGTTTTGTAACATTGTCCCATCACTATGTTACAACAAATGTAACAAAACTGACCAACCATAGATGTCAATCAAAATTGATTGACCATTCAAGATCTAATAGTGATCTCCCCAGCCTAATAAGCCCAAAATGCTGCTATTTAACATATCCCTCTTTTTAATCATGATCTTCTAAATCAATGATCTCCAGAGTTGTCAAAATAAAGGTTTCATTTGGGAAAGAGTTAATGTACATGCACTTGACATTAAAATGACATGTACCTAAGTGCTAGACCATGACTAGGCAATTAAACTTTGACATCCTTTGACTAATTTACGTAGTTGATTCAAATGAGAATGTGATGAACCCTGGTTTTTAGCCCATTACCAGACAGCAAAATTTTGGACCCGTCAAATTCAGATGACAATTTAGGAAGGAGGAAATTTTACATATTTTGGTCATAAAGGGTAGAGAATATTGTGGGGAATGGAGAAATTGCTTGTTACAAGCAATTTCTTCATTTTCCACAATGTTTTCCAAATCCATTATCTTGAGGGGCGTCAAAAAGCATCATTGTGTGGGAATGGGTTACAAAACTTTACCAAACAATGATTCTTTTAGGCACACCTGATGAAAGTGGCTTGAGGAAACATTTCTTACAGACAAAGCTTAGGAGTTTGAGTTTGAGTTTATTGGGGTTTTACGCCGTTTTCAACTACCAGGGTCATATTGCGGTGGCTGGAGCACCTACCCATGGATTCCTGTTGTTTCTCAAACCAGTACTACCACAACACCCTTACCGAGCCTCCAGCTGCTCGCCCACTTAGGTTAACGATTTCAAACCCATTGGTGGGAGACAATTTTGTCAGAAAGGGTATTAGCCGCGGCCGGGTATCGAACCCGGGACCTCTCGAATGAGGGTCAGATGCGCTACCAACTGCGCTAAGGCCGCGGCCGACAAAGCTTAGGAAAAATCAAGACAAAAGATGATAATACTGACAAAAAGCATTTTCTCCACTTGCCTAAATTTATTCAATGCTAGATTGCACACAAATGCCCTTTTATTTTCAAACATCCAATGTGTCCAATTCGTCATCTGTACCGCATAAAGTTGGTCCAACCTCATATTTTGTTCTTTGAGATAAGAGTACTTTAATACTTTAAGATGTGTTCAAAAGTTAAGATAGTTTGGGTGGCAGCGTTTTTTTTCCTTCTTGAACGGGTCAGTAAAACGGACCCGTTCCCAATGCCAAAAAGTGACCATTTTTCCCAAAGTCCGGAAAAAAAATTCCCAATTCCATCAAGGATCCCAATCGTAATACCATCGGCAATGAATAAAATTCGATAACTCCTAATCCGAGTCAAGGAAACAGAATAAAATTATCTGTGTTACTCATATGCGATGATTTGTGCGAGATCAAAAAACGCCGCAAACACAGTCATTTGATGACGTAGTCATTCCAGATTCAATGTAATCACGTGATTTTCCCAATCCAAATAAGGTTACGTTTTACTATGATTCGTTTATAAAAATCGCGCGTGCCATGCAAGCGCGGGAAAAGTGATGAAGCGATGAAAACAATACGCTATCTACCAAGTAAATACATTGACGTTAGATGGTTTTAACACCGACGCGTTTTCTCTTTCTGTCATGCCACCTCGCGATTTCACAAAGGAAGTAGGTCACAGTCAGTTGCACATATTAAACTTTTGTGCTTACTCGACCGTTTAGACAGCCAATCTATCCTTTGAATTAAACAAAATGTAAGTGTTGACAGTCATTTTAATCGGCGATTGATTTAAGGTAAAAAGATGGAGTCAAGTTGAGCCACATTCGATCTTTTGACCCACTTTAAAAATATTTTTTTAATTAGCGTCTATGACTCTTGAAGTGTCGATCACCAGCCCAGCCCTGTCAATCATTTATACCGAAGAATCAAAACTAAATGCATTTCTTTGTGCATTTTAATACGTTTACGGAAACTACCGAAGATTCCCGGAAAACCGATATCGTCGGCGAAGCACATCTGAATAGTCGATGATACCGCTACCCACTACGACCTAAGATATTTCCAGTAAGTTAATAAATTAGACTTATTGTGCTTTTCTATCGGGAGAAAACAGCTCACATTAAATGCCTAGGAAGTCAACAAAAGTTAATTTCACGATAGGCTGCCCTAATAAAAATTTAATCAGGAAGCAGGATAATCGTTTTTTCTCCTTTCCCAAACTTGTTAGATGTAGATCTTTATAATTGGTAAAATACGATTTTTCCGGCGGGGGGGGGGGGGGGGGGGGGGGGGGGGGGGGGGGGGGGGGGTATTATAACAACAAATCAATAACAGAAAGTTCTATGTGTCAATAGATCTTAAAGATTGATTTTTGAAACAAATATTAGAAAATAAATAGATCTATCTATCTTGATCTACAGTAGATCTATTCATGTTTTTCCCTTAATGTTTTTTCAAACCTTTTCCGAACAGCAACATTAAGACTATTCTGAAGCTGTATCAGAAGACAAAATGGGTGTTAAGTTTTGATGGGGATAGATGCACTTTATTGTAGATCTACATCCATCCCATTGTATCTAAAATCACTTTGGTCAAATATAGCATTCAAATTGGAACAGTCTTAATTTTTTTCTGTTTGTTAATAGTTTCTAATATTGTCCAGGAAGTACAGGAACCTTGATTAAGATAGGTAATGGTAGAGAAGACTTAATTCTATGTCTGAAACAATTATTTTAATGATTTTCCCAATTTTTGAGAAAACGACGCGTTTTTCCCAATTTTTGAGAAAACGACGCAATTTTTCCCAATCTGTCCGGTACCGGACCCGTTCCCAAAAGTGAGAGAAAAAACGCTGGGTGGGGTTTCAAGTTCAACACTTCAGTCACATTGAATTGGCACTGGTCACATGTATATGAATAAGATTCAAGCGCATTGCAACAGATAACAGAGGGTGAACATATTCTAAATTTGTTATTTCAAATCCAAACCCCATATTTTTGGTACTAATTTAACCCTTTCCTAAACGACAAAATTTTAGGGGTGATCCACTTCAAAAACTGCCACACAAATAACAAAATGTGTGTTTTTAAAGATAGGATTTGTGTAAAATATGGCAGACAGAAAATATTGAGACAAAAGGAGAAACTGCTGGTTATCAGCAGTTTCTTCTTTTGTTTCAATGTTTTCCCAAGCCTTTTCTATTAGGGACGTCTAAACCAGGTCTTGTTTGGGAAAGGATCAAACAGGATTATTCACCTTTAGTTGGAGTTTTCCTGAATATAGACTTGACTGTGTGGGCCCTCTTGTTGACCTGCTGTGTCTTCTTCTCCGCAAACTTGGAAAACAATGGAGCCTTTTCTGGTCCTTCATTGAGACTAGAATTAGAAATGAAAACAGGATGAACATGAGCTGCCTACTGTAATTGTATAGACATGTTTTTTTTTCGCCACACAAGATAAATCCTTGCTTTTTAGACACCATTTTTATGTGACAGTCAAAGAAGCCGAAAATTGTCACGGAAGACCACTGCTTTGGCAAAAATTGCCCCACAAGGCTATCCTCGTCAAGATGGACCAACAGACAGATGGATGGACAACAAACAGTGAGCGGCCACAATAGCTCACCTTGAGCACTTTGTGCTTAGGTGAGCTAAACATGCTGATTATCAGCATTTTCTTCTTTCACCTCAATGATTTTTCAAGCCAAATTGTTTAGGGACATAAACTGAATATAGACTTGACTGTATGGGCCCTCTTGTTGACCTGCTGGGTCTTCTTCTCCGCAAACTTGTAAAACAAGAGGGCCAGAATGGCCCTATATCGCTCACCTGAAAGAAGTTTAAAGACACGCCCACTTTTTTGACGAATCAAAAATTTGCAAACAAATTTTGAAAAGGGTCACTCAAGGAACATTGTTGCCAAATTTGTTTCAAATTGACCCAATGCTTGATTTTTAAAGAATTTTCTTATGATTTCTCTAAGTCTGATAAGCCACGCCCTGCCACGGCCAATTTTTTGTCCAATACAAAATTTGCCAACACTGTAAGTCCGATAAGCTACGCCCACTTTTTCTGACAAATAAAAACTTTGAGAACAAATTTTGAAAAGAGTCACCCAAGGAACATTTCTGCCAAATGTGGTTCAAATTGGACCAATGGTTGATTTATAAAGAATTTTCTTATGATTTCTCTAAGTCTGATAAGCCCCTTTCTCCCTGCCACGGCCACGTTTTTTGACGAATCAAAAATCTGCGAACAAGATTTGAGAAGGGTCACTCAAGGAACAATTCTGCCATGTTTGGTTCAGATTGGCCCAATGGTTGATTTTAAAAGAATTTTCTTATGATTTCTCTAAGTCTGATAAGCCCCTTTCTCCCTGCCACGGCCACGTTTTTTGACGAATCAAAAATCTGCGTACCAGTTTTGAGAAGGGTCACTCAAGGAACAATTCTGCCCAGTTTGGTTTAAATTGGCCCAATGGTTGATTTTTAAAGAATTTTCTTAGGATTTCTCTAAGTCTGATAAGCCCCGCCCTGCCACGCCCACATTTTTTGACTAATCAAAAATCCGCGAACAAGTTTTGAGAAGGGTCACTCAAGGAACATTCCTGCCAAGTTTGGTAAAAATTGGCCTGTTGGTTTTGGAGAAGAAGATGTTTGAAGAAATTGTTGACGGACGGACGGACGGACGGACGGACGGACGGACAGACAGACAGACAGACAGACAGACGGACGACGGACGGTGAGTGACCACAATAGCTCACCTCGAGCACTTTGTGCTCAGGTGAGCTAATAATGGGGCCTTTTCTGGTCCTTCATTTAGTCTAGAAATAACAAGATGTGTTTGTGAAACACAAATGCCCTCGAAATGGCCATTTTTCTAAAATGTTAAGTTTTGGTTTCAAGGGTTGATAACGATAAGCAGATGACCTTGAGGAAGCTCATATTGCATAGCGCAGATAAATATCATTGAAAGAAAGTTGCATACCATTTCAGCTTTGTATGTCGAATACTTTTGGAGAAACAGCAAATGTTAAGTTTTCTGACAAAAAGATGGACAGAGAGACAGACAGGGGTAAAACAATATGCCCCCAATCTTTTGATACGGGGGCATAAGAATACAACAAGGTTTTATTACAGCTGAAAGTTACAGTAAAGCCTCTTTTACAACCAGTCTTACATGCTCCTGTGAGCAGTCTGCATCTAAAATTAAAGCCTAGTTGTGTGTTGCACACACATTCAATGCATGTACAAAGTACTTCTTTGGTAAATGCAAACACAATGCAGAATTATGTAGCTAAGAATTTACCAAACAATTCTTCGCTACAACAATTCTGCATCTTTTTAGAACGCCAGGTGCAGGCAAGAGCCTCTCTTACACCCGTTGTGGGTCTTTATAAATCGTATGTCTTGAAATCTCCGAAGGAGCACCATTTATAAATTGTAGGAGTGGGGTAAGCTTAACAATTCAAATGACTCAAAGTGGATAAAGAAGCATTAATTTGCCTGAACCCTGTTTACAAACTGATTGAACGCAGGTTTTATATCTGTCGTAATAATAAGCCGCTACAGGTCAGAAGGAACCCAAAATTTCGCACATAGAAAAATTTAAGGCCACATTTTAATTATGTATGGCTGTTTCTGAAGAAAGTCACTCAAAAATGGACGAGAATGCATCTTTAAATTCAATTCAAACCTTGCCCGAAACATAGTCGACTCAAGCATAAAACAAACCGTGTACTTACGGTTTAGAAGCATGTCTATCTAGGTCCTGCATGCTCTTTGATTTCTGTACTTTCTCTCTATAACATTTGGTTTCATTAACCCTTTCCCAAACAGCCATTTTCGTTCTTGTTTGGAAAAGGATCAAAACAATCACTGTACTTACGGTTTAGAAGCGTGTCTATCTAGGTCCTGCATGCTCTTTGATTTCTGTACTTTCTCTCTATAACATTTGGAGCAGTACCCCTGCCACATTTGATTACCGTAAAAACCACATCCCATCTTACACAGGAGCTCCGACTGCTCGACATGGAGCTTGGTTGGTTTCTTCGCGGTCATCATGATCGGTCTTTAGCTGTTGACTTCCAAGTCAGAGAATTGAGAAACTAGCAGCTTCCTCCTAGTAAAGATTTTACCTGAAATCAAAACAAACTGCGTTTCTTAATCAAATCTCATTTACAATTAAAATTGTAGAAATTGTAACAATCCTTAGCCTTTTCCCAAACCGCGAAAATTTGGATTGTTCGGATTTGAAAGAAGCTACAGACGAAAAAATCAGTGTGAATAAAGAAAAGATTTATGTACAACATATTGAGGAAAATGTAAAGGCAAAAGGAGAAAAAGCTGACCATCAGCATTTTCTTCTTTTGCCTAAATATTTTCCGAAACATTTGTTATTAAAACATGTCAAAAGCAGTACCGTTGCCACATTTGGTTACTGTAGAAACCAAATCCTATCTTCAGTGTGACCAGACCTTTATCTGTAGTACTGTCAAAGTTGTTTTTATGCTCCCCGAAAAAATTTCGGGGGAGCATATAGTCACCATGCTGTCCGTCCGTCCCGCTGTCTGTCCGCGTGTCTGTCCGTCCGTCTGTCCACAGCCAGATCTCAGCAACCCTTAAACCAAATTCAATGAAACTTTACATGTGAACTCCCTGGGATAATACCTAGGGATCTTTCTCTCCGTTTCTTAATTTGAGGCTACATCATGGAAAAAGGGGCCTTAATGTAAAAATTAGTTTTTCTCTAGTTTCTCTTCACCTAAAGGAGAGAATTTATTGAAATTTTGTACTTATGTAACAAATAGGATGTTCTAGACCATATTCTATAAATAATGTGTGTACAAAATAAGCTGTCATGGGAAAAGGGGGCTTAATGTATGATAGTTTTTATTTTGTAACAAGCACCCATTCGGGGAGCATAATCCGTCTATGACGGCTCTTGTTTAACCTTTGGTATTGTTGAACCAAAGTTACCGTGTGCTCACTAATATTCGGAAGGATATTGACCAATCAGGTTGCAAAATTTCAATGAACCGAACTTATTTTGTTTCCATAATATGTTTACATATCTTGGCTAAGAGGATTTAACTAATTTTAATACCATTTTTGAATAACCGTGTATTGGCCGAGAGGTTAAGGCACCTGACTCTTGTGCTGTTTGAAGATGAAGTCCTGTGTTCGACTCCCGACACCTGCCTTTTTTTAGATAATTATTTATTCATATGTTATAGTATATCATATTAAGCAATTAATTTGGTTTGCAATTATATTTTTCATTGGGATGGAAATCCTTTTTTTGTATTTTTTGTTTTACAGTAATATAGAAATACCGCGGTTTTCGGCGAATGTAGTTGTTTCATCTTCGAAATAAAAATGCTATGTAACAACTGAACTCGGGTAAATTCGTAGATGTAAAAGTATCGTGCAGTACAAGATTCGCTTACTTACTCGATCACGATTATCTCGGGAATATCAAACTTTTAAATATGATTTATATTAAAAAAGTATTATAAAAAGTATAAGGATATGGTAGGGTTTGAACCTAAACGACGGAGGTCATAGCGCACAAAGCGAACTACTGTTTTACCAACTGAGCTATTGGAACGTTAGAGCAATAGGGGTATAGGTACACGGAAAATTGTCTTATTGGCTTACGGAATTGGCCGATTACGTTTGTTTATAAATATTCACAGTGCACAGTTACTTTGGTTCAACAATAGAAGAATCAAAAGTCCAACAGCTGCTTCTGGAATGCAGACAATATCCTTTTCCTGGTTTATTCCATTATTTGTAAAAACACTTTAAAAGTTACCATAAATTGACAAAAAGAAGAAAATCCAAGAATATCACTAAATTACAAAATGTCCCATATCTGATCCAGCTTTGACTAGTTTTCGCAAAACTCATGAATGACTTAATCAATTTTCATTAATCTTAAACAAAGTAATAACTTAATTTTTGTTATGTTGACCCTTTCCAAAACAAGACAGCCTTAGACAGGGTTATGATATCCCTTCAAGAGAAAGTTTTGGTAAACATAGGGAGAAATTTTAATTATTTACTCCTTTTCTCTCAATGTTTTTTTTTTTTTTTTCAATAAAATTCACATCAAATCCTCATAGATCTATTTTTCATCTGTAGCCACTTTCAACTTTGACTAATTGAAATTTTTGTTTGCTTGGGAATGGTTTCCCAAAAATTAATGTGAACATTCTAGGGTCGTCCAATTGTAAAGCTGCTTTAACCCACAAAATATGTGTTGATAAAGATATCATTTGTGTAAAATGTTGCACAGAAAATATTGAGACAAAAGGAGAAACTGCTGGTTATCAGCAGTTTCTTCTTTTGTCTCAATATTTTCCCAAACTTTTTATTACAGACATCAAAACCAGGTCTTGTTTGGGAAAGGGTTAAATTGTATATCTATCTTTATCTTTGTTGGATATACCATGATGCTTGTCATGTGTACTTAACCCTTTCTCAAACAAGACCTGGTTTTGACGTCCCAGGAAGAAATGGTTTGGGAAAACATTGAGACAAAAGAAGAAACTGCTGATAACCAGCAGTTTCTCCTTTTGTCTCAATATTTTCTGTGCTATATTTTACACAAATCCTGCCTTTATCAACGTCCATTTTAACGTCTGCAGTGGATTTTTAATTGGAAAAGTTGAAATATTTGTCGTTTGGGAAAGGGTTAACCCTTTTCCAAACAGCAGTGTTTTAGGGTGGTCAGAATTGAAAGCTGCTGTAGACGACAACATAGATGAAGACAAAGATTAAATTTGCATAGAAATGGCACAGAATATGTTGAGGCAAAAGGAGAAAATGCTGATTGTCAGCATTTTCTTCTCTCGTCTAAAAGTTTTCCAAAGCCTATTCTGTTACAGACATCAAAACAAGGTCTTGTTTGGGATAGGGCTAAACCTTCCCAAACATTTTCTCATTTTGATGACATTGAGAGATAAAAAGCGTTCTAAAATTATCACAAATTTAGCATTTTTCTTTTCCTCTTACTATTTCTCACACACAGACAAAACAATTATTTGCTATTTGTGGTAAAAATTCCAAAAAGAAGATACAATGCCACAGACAATTTTCTCCATATTTAATTAGAGTGAACATTTTGAAAAAGGTCTCTTTGGTTTTCTTCGCTTCATAATTGACCAAACGCCGACTGTCAATCAAAAACATCGATTAGCCAATGGACGATCACAAAAATGTCATGCCCTAATTGATCATTGTTGCACGTGGTTTTGTATCGATTTATCGACTGACAATCAAAACAATCGACATACCAATGGCAAAGAATTTTGTGCTAACAATAGACTAGGTTCAATGTTATGTTTTGATAAACCGTTGGTTTTGTTATAAAATCTCGTAACTACAGGTAAAGTCAAGCCGTAGTTACGAGATTTTATAACAACAACCACGAAATGCTATTTTGTTTATCCGAATTTAAGTCACGATAAACTGGATAAAATCGATCCCTATTAATGACCACATGCCCATTGTTTGCCTTAAATTCTATGTTGGGCGGAGCTATCTGTCGATTAGCGTTTGGTCAATTGCATGTGTATTGATCACAAAAACACAATGTGTGACAGCTTTACATTGTATTATTTGAAGGATCAGCAAAAAGGGGGAAATGGTGTTTCAAAATGCAAATTTACAATGTTGACATTTTTTTTACTAGAACCTTATGTCATGCAGGGATAAAGACTAGCAATGGCCCAGTCGCCCATGGCTCCTAGATTTTGGGCTGGGCCACTGAATACTTAGAGAAAAAGCCCATAACCTTGCTGTTAAGTATTGAATATTGATATTCTGGTTAAAATCATCAGACTTTCTCGCTGCAATGTGTACAATTTGGAATCATCTCATAGTTGTAGACAATTCAAATGGCAAGCAGTACTCTGCAGTTACTCACAAGTTCACAACATAGGCTTTCCATTGGAAATAACAAAGTTAGAATGCTGATTATTGTTCTTGTTCTTTAGACTTTCACTTGAACGCATCTATTTTACATCGATTGGGAAGCAAGTTTCATCAACTTATTTTAATCCCTCTCGATTGAGCTTCCTGGAAATCCACCAGTACTCGCGCCGAATATCAGGGTCAGACACTAACTTTTTAAGCAGGTGTCCCGAATGCATAATTTAGCAAAATCAAGGACACTTCACTCTGTAAAATACAGAATTTCAGGGGTCCCTGCTTAAATTTTGGTGTCCTCGGAATCCCGGGACACTGTTAGTGTCGACCCTTGAATATGTGGGCTAATAAAAGCCTTGAACAACCCCCGCTACCGGGGATCGAACTCGGAACCTCTTAGTCGCAAGGCCGACGCCTATTTATGTAGCCTGGCTAGCCTGTACTAATGATAATTTGTCATACAAGAGCTGTCCGAAGACAGCGCGCTCAACTTTCTAAGTTGCTTAGTATAAAGGGGCATAACTCCAAATAGAGTGGTCCCAGGGTCATGGGCCCTGATAGTAAGGTAGAGGGTGTGATGGTGAATAAGTATTCCAAGTTTGGGTTGAATCCCTTTGATAGTATACAAGTTATTGATGTTTGAAAAAACTTTAACCTTTGTTGCAACGCCGACGCCGACGCCAACGCCGACGCCCGGGTGACAGTATAAGCTCTCATTTTCTTCGAAAAGTCAAGCTAAAAATGTACAAGATTAATCTTTTCCCAAACAATCCAGGTTTTGATGTCCTCATTTGAAAAGGCTTTGGAAAACATTGAGACAAAAGAAGAAACTGCTGATAACCAGCAGTTTCTCCTTTTGTCTCAATATTTTCAATGCTTTAATATTGTACACAAATCCAATGTTTATCAACACTTTTTCTGTCATCTGGTGCAGCTTGTGAATTGAATCACCCTAAACTTCTGCCTTTTGGGAAAGGGTTAAATCAGATATTCACTATCAGCATCCTGGTAAAGTTGTAATGGTTTCCTTAAAATGTGTACAATCCTGTCTTACCACTATCATTACCCTTATTCACTTATTCATATTTTTTGTAATAAGATTTAACCCTATCTCAAACAAGACCTGGTTTTGACGTCCCTAGTAGAGAAGGCATAGGACAACGTTCAAACAAAAGAAGAAACTGCTGATAACCAGCAGTTTCTTCTTTTGTCTCAATATTTTCTATGTCATGTTTTACACAAATTTTATCTTTAATAACTTTCATTTTGTCATTTGTGAAAGTTTTTGAAGTGGTTCGCCGTAAAAATTTTGCTGTTTGGGAAAGGGTTAAGAAAGACATCCTATGTAACTCAATATTTTTCAACCTTTCCCAAAAATACAACTTTTGAAAGATCTGTATTCAAGAGATGCTTGCTGCCGGGTGTAGTATAATGGGTTACCTTTTACTATCTTGCCATTAATGCATGCGCGGATCCAGAGGCTGGGTCAGGGGGTCATGACCCCCCCTGGAATTTGGCGAAAAAATGGGTCATTAAAAAGATTACTGTTTGTGTCCCAAATAAGCTGTGTCATTCGTCCCTGTGTCCCACAACAAACTGTTGTTATATTTAGTCCTTCATGGTATGACATGTATCTGCAAGCACAGATCCAGAGGGGATCCTGACCCCTCCCCCCCTCTGGAATTTGGCGAAAAAAGGGGTTAAAGATCGGATGACCCCCTCCCCCCTGGGTGTCCACAGTTTGAGCAAAGCAAAATTCGCTGACTTTTCCCAGACTTTTCCCTGACTAAAATCAAATTTCCCTGACTGATGCTTACCATATTTTGCATGTTAATTTATGAAAATGTTGGCCTCCTCCACCCCTACAGCCACCCCTTTCCACCTCTAACTTTACTAACTGTAACTATTACTATTTGTATGAATATTTTTTTTTTTCTTTTTTATCTTTTTCTTCATACATACATAATGCATGTTTTATGAACTTAACCTAAACTGCTGGGTGTGGGTTTTGAAATAAGATGCATACCAAAATGGACAAAAAACACAATATTATCAGTATTATCATTATAGCCAATCATGAAGAAACTGTCTTGGCCTTTATTTTATTTTTTTATCTTTTTATCATTCATACACCAACTATTTCAAAATTCCCTGACTTTTCCCTGACTTTTGCTTAAACTGTAGAATTCCCTGACCAATTCCAAAATTCCCTTACAATTCCCTGACCTTGAAAAAATATTTTTTCCCTGACCTTTTCCCTGACCGTGGACACCCTGTAGGAAAAATACCTGGATCCACACTTGCATAATGACTAATGAGCTAACTTTTACAGCAACACGATGGTAGACTAGAGTATTCGCATAGGGACAGACAGGTCCTGGGTTTGGTTCCATTCTAGAGTCAATATCTATTTGCGAGACTTTACATTTGGCGCCCACCATAATTAAATAACAATTTAGCCAAAATATATTAATAATCTTCACCTGGTCTTAATAAGAAACTGATCAGAGATCATGTATCTTACATCAGATTCCTGTCATTTCTCTCACCAGTACTACCACAATATCCTTTCCAAGCCTCCTGCTGTTAATTCCATAAATATATATAGCATTATAAATAAATACCAATTCTCAAAGACAAATTTGTCGGAAAGGGTATTTTAATTAGAAGCAGCCAGTAATCAAACCCTAGCGTTTGGTTTAAAATCACAATTAATCATTGGTTTATAATGTAACATCAGTGATCTGCCAAGGCTGCGTTTAAGTGCCAGTGTCGCTAAAAAATTGTAAATGTCGCAAGAAAATACCCACAGATACACAGTTTATGCTGGAAGCCTCTAAGTAAACTCTAAATATACTGGTACTTATTTTCTCATAAAAACTAAAAGAATAAATGTCCTCCCTGGCCATTTTTATGCCACGGTCTGTCTCTTCTCCATGCGTTTGATTTCAATATAACGCAATCTGGAATTATTTTCTAAGTAATCGAACATGCTTATTTGCATGCCTGATTTAATAAGCTAAAGCAGATGAAACAAGTCTAACAAACATAAAAAACTTAATTGTAATTTCATAACCATAAAGGGTCGTCAATAATGACTTTAGGATGTACTAGCAATTTTACCCGTCTCGAAATTTGACCTCGATGACCTTGACCTATCCGGGGCTGACCTTTGACCTCGATGACCTTGACCTATCCGGGGCTGCACTCCACCTAATCCCTTCCCGTAAGCAATCCCGTCCCGTAACCCGTAAAAACGATAAATTTGACCATTGACCTTGATGACCTTGACCTTTCAAAAAATGAACCCCTCAAGCTAATATCCATGGCTGCCCTCCACCTTCCCTCCAAGTTTGGTGAAGATCGGCCCAAGGACCTGGGAGGAGTAGGGGAACAAACAGACAAACAGACAAACGTTGCTCAAATTATAGTATGGTTTTTCAAATTATTAAAATGGTATTTCAAGCAGTTAAAAAAATGATTTTTGGGTTCGAATTTCGTAATCCAACACGGCTTTCACAGAACCTTATAGGAACAACAATAAACATTGTATTTTCCAAAGTGTACTGCGCTGCATCAAAAATTCACAAAGGCGACGTTTGCACCGGCAATTTGGGGGCTTAATCACAGTAATGTAATGTCACCTTGGATACCTGGACGATTATTTTTGGATTCATATGGAAGGAGACTGAACTCCCTTTTAAACGCTCTACTAGTGCTGCACTTCTATAGTGCCACCACCGACCTTGAGACTCAAATGTACTTTTAATTGTTGACTAATCCACGTGAGAGGGGTTGTATGTTTATAATGTACGGTGTATTTTTGTCAAAATGATTTAATACTGCGCCGTCAACACAAAGTAACCGTGGTCGAGTGGTAAAACAGCGTTACCAACAATTACAAGTTGGAAGATGTGGGTTCAAATCTCATATAGTCGCGTCTTATTTACCATCTTTTTGTTTTTATTCTTTTTATTATTTTATTATTCATTTTTCCATCACCTTAAATACAGTTCTAAATGATAGCTTTGCACGTTGTTCTGAATAATTCAATTAAAGTAATACAATTTGTTAAATCATAAATGTCAGACATGTCTGATTTGTAGGCTTATATAGATATAACCCTGATGACAGAGAACTCATTTGAATGTATACATATTTTGTATGGACGAAACATATGAAAAGAAAAAGGCACACTGCAAAGAAAAAAGAAAATAGATCGAATAATAAAAAAAATAAATCATGAAAAAATATAGTGGAGTTTTCTGGTATCGAACCCTGGCTAAAATATTGCATTAGATTAGGAGACCGTCGCCTTTCCCACTTTGCCACAGAGACTATCTGTCAGTGAGTGACTTGTTTATAAATTTAATATAATTGTAACAACGGTCGAATTTAAACAAAGGTGTTCCGAAAACCTGTTTTACCTTCTTAGTTGGACTCGTCTGTCCAGGGGTCATGGTTTATTTATACGGTACTGCAAAACATTAAATGGGTCCACAATAAACACTGATAAATGAAATCGAAAGATGTATTTTTCGTATGATGTTAAATGAAGCCCTCTATCTAGAAAATGAATACTGGGCAGAATGTTGAAATAGCTTGGAAAATGTTAAATGTGTGTCACTTGATGCCAGACTAGACTCACGGTGCGTCAAAACGGGCCCTTCAAAACAAAACTCGAAGAAAAGCAAAACAAAACACTGAAACAAAGGATGGAAATACTTACAAAAGTAAGATCCGCAACCTGCCAGTTTAACTTCTCGATGTTAAAAAGACATATTTTCTTGAAATTTTGAACGATTGAACGATAAAAGTTTCAAATAAGTTGAATAAATAGAAAAGTTTGACAGTCAGAATCATACGATCGATAGGAAAATGTATTTCCGGTTTAATGTCAAGGACGCAATTGAAGGGAAGTAACTCTAACGAACTTTTACTTTTTCCACCAGCAGATCCAGCAGCTTTTTAATCCAACGATTGGGATGTTTCAAATGTGTCAGTCTTTGTAAACATCAACATTGATAAATTAAGGTAATAACCGAATGTTCATCTTACTTATTTATTTACTTATGTCGATTTGTTTAGAGAGAAAATCCAAAAGGGGGCGTGGCACTTTCACTTGCATTTTGAAAGTGAAAGTAGGTCAAGAGACCTGTCAAAATTAATGGGAACAGTTGGTTATCAAGTGAGAATTTTAGAAATTCTGAATCATTTTAGATCTATCAAATGAGTTTAGAACATGGCACATATGTTATGATATACATTGGTTTGTATCACAGTGTCATTCTTTATTGTCAAATTAATTCATAATAGTTATTTAAAGCAATTATGATTAATTTGTAGATCTTTACTTTGATTATATAACTCAATTGGGTCATTTTTCAGGAGATCTGCCTCTAGAAGTGTGTTTTCCATTTATTATCAACTCAAATTAGATATGGTCCTTTAGTGCTAATTAACTTTAGACAGAGTTTCATCTGTTTGTTCTTAACTGACTCTGTCTTAAAGCTCAGATTGCAATTGTACATTAATTGTGCATGAATTATTTGTGTTGCTTCCAATCAGTTAAAAACAGACAGGAATATTCTGAGATCAGTATGACAAGGGAGAACTGCAATAACATATCCTAAAACGTAAGTTTCACTACAGTGGCGGATCCAGAGGGTTCAATTATTACATTTTCATGCAGAAATTCAGTCAAAATTGTGCAATACTTGTAAAACGAACCCCCCTTTTTGTAAAAACGAACCCCCTAACAGAAATCCTGGATCCGCCGCTGCACTAACCAAGACCAATTAAACCTTGGACTCACAGATGGAGCCTGTCAACCTATTTATGGCTAGAGATGCAATATCCCAGCTAGGTGGCCCCAGCTAGGCAAGGTTGTCAAAACATAGTTGCAATAGTGTAAATCATACAACCTTTTTTCATATCTTGACCTGATTTTAGCAGCTAAGAACAATCAACATGTTTGTGGTTATAGAATACTGTGTCTGTGAGGCGATCAAGGTGATATTTATGCACATGTCTTTATCACTCGCAGATGGGGTGAAATTACAGTATCCGGCAGGCCCGTAGGAACAGGGGTTAGGAGGGCTTAAGCCGGACCCTACAGTTGGCCAAAAATTTTACGCTGAAAATTTAGGGAAAATCCAATTTAGTCCCCCAAATATTCAGACATAGGGGCTTGATTCCTGCCCATTCACCCAATATGAATTTGCTTTTGTAACCCTTTCCCAAACAAGACCTGGCTTCAAATGACGTATCTTATAAACAACACATGGGAAAACATCGAGACAAAAGAAGGAAACTGCTGGTTACCAGCAGTTTCTCCTTTTGCCTTAATATTTATGGGCTTTTTTGTATGTAAATTCCTTCTAAAGTTATCAACATAAATTTTGTCGTTTGCAGCAGCTTTTGAATTGGACCACCCTAAATTTTCGGCCTTTGGGAAAGGGTTAATGGGCCTGTCGAGAGATCTATAGATGTCTAGCAAAGATGACAGCTATTATCTTTTTTCTTTTGCAGTGGTCTCTAAATGAGTTAAAAAATCCACATTCAGCTCTGATAAAGGAGACCCAGATACTCACGATGGTAACGCTGAGTGCAGCCCTGCAGGCTCCGATACAGGCATTCCTGAGACCTGCTATGTGCTTGCCTTGTTTCCAGTTTTTAAAATCACACAAAGAAAAGTAAGCAATTTGTTTCCAGTTTTTAAAATCACACAAGGAAAAGTAAGCGTTTCTTTTAAAACCCATTGTAACCACACATTGATACCTTTTGATTCCTTTTGACTCCTAACGCTGAGTGCAGCCCTGCAGGCTCCAATTAATACAGGCGTTCTTGAGACCTGCTATGTGTTTGCATTGTTTCCAGTTTTTAAAATCACACAAGGAAAAGTAAGCAATTTGTTTAAACCTTTTCCCAAATAAGACATGGTTTTGACTTCCAGAAAGAAAAAAAGTTTCGGAAAACATTGAGACAAAAGAAGAAAATGCTGGTGACCAGCATTTTCCACTTTTGTCTCAATATTTTCTCTTACAGTAATCATATTTTTATAAAGGAGACCAAGCTACTCACGATGGTAACGTTGAGTGCAGCCCTGCAGGCTCCGATACAGGCATTCCTGAGGCCTGCTATGTGCTTGCCTTGCTTCCAGTTTTTAAAATCACACAAAGAAAAGTAAGTGATTCTTTTAACCCATTGTAAACCAGACATTGACGCCTTTTGATTCCCTACAAGATAATGGCTTTGGAAAACAATGTGGCATTATGGCATTTCTACAGAGTGTCCCAAAAAAAACGGAACCCATCTTTGAAAGAGCATTCCTCATGTATCAAGTAATATTTCTCCACCAAATTTACATATGCCATAGCAACGACAGTTTTCTATAATCACTTAAATTTTGGCTGAAAAATAGCGATTACTTTTGAAAATATACGCATTCAAATGAATGCACCCTGAAAACCATTTTAACACGATATCGATTTTTTCGTTTTGCAGCTCGCACCTACACTCATTGAATTAATTAACGCTTCACAATTGGTTAATATATTCAATACAATACAAAAGTGATTTTGAAACATTGTATTAACAAAAGTGTCTTTTTGCTAATAAATATAATAAATAAACTGATAAAAAGAGCTGCGATGTAACTAAAATGAATACAAACAAAATATCCAAGTGCATCACAGACTCATGAATAATAATCATAGGCACTCTGTCTCATTTTATTTCTGACCAACATGCCGGTCAGCGCTCAAATGAAAAGTATTACGGGTTGCATAATGACCTGACACTGCCTTTCATGCAAAACATGTTCATATAAGACAGATAACAACAAAATCACCAAAAAAATCACAGTTCACAGAAATGTATACTATACTATACTATTATGACTGGACCAATTTTAGTAAACATCTCAAGCTTTCAATTTATGAAAATAAAAGTTAAAACTGCGCCATGTGAAATGAATCACATAATAATTTGAAATTAATTCAAACAACCACCCTATGGACTCAATGTGCACGTACAGCACGTGTACATATTAATTTTTGAGAAAATCAGTACAACATGTACAACTGTACAGAATTCAACAGCTAACCGTTAGTGCGCTTTCACGAACAAACAAGACGCAAAAATCAATATCATGTCAGATCGGCGTTTTAGTGTCATTATTAATTTGCTTATAACTTTTGAAACAATGCATATTTTTAAGTGAAATTTGGAACACAAATGCAAAAATAATGTATCTTCAGTACTGCAAATTCAAAAATTAGATTCTCTGTTTACGCTTTAAAATATTTGACTTTGAATTAGGGTTCCGTTTTTTTTGGGACACTCTGTACATTTCTCACAATGTTTTCTTTGCAGAAAGACCAAAATTTTGCTGTCTGGTAATGGGTTAACCCTTTCCCAGATGATTCATGGTTTTGACGTCTTTGAGAAAAAAAAGTGATCAAAGGAAAATATTGAGACAAAAGAAGAAAATGCTGGTGACCAGCATTTTCTCCTTTTGTCTCAATATTTTCTTTTACAATAATCATATTTTTATGAAGGAGACCAAGCTGCTCACTATATTCCGTTTGCACAATTAGAATTACCTGTACGAAAAATTCTGCCTGTAAAATTATCAGGCAGAAACAAGACGGAATTTATTATTAGACGGATTCTGTCTTAGTTTACACTAGTATTGCTGGCTTATTATACTATGTCATATACTCATTATCAACACTTAAAAGTTTAACTAATTGTCTGCAACTCATTTAAAGGGCGACGGTAACAGATGGTCTAATTGCAAAAAATGAAATTTTTTGAAAAAATATGCAAAACTTTTGTGTTGACAACCTCGGGATGGTTAATAATATGCGATTCAGACAGAGAATGAGCAGAAATTACAAGACAGATAGCTGAATTTAGGGAGAATCCAAACCTAAATTCAACCCCATCACTGATGGGGTTAGAATTATTTTGAAATTGTTGCACATGCGCATACAGCGCGGACCATGATTCAAACGAGATTCATACTTGAATTTCAATATGACGTCATCATGTATGTTGTGACGTCATTTAAGAAAGTCGCATGTCCCACTGTTTTGACCTACTTTCGATATCGCTTCATGAATTTGGTATCAAATTGCGAAAAAATGAGTCGTTGCTTCAATAGTTTGTCGTAATCATTTAATCAGGTCATATAAAGCTTAAAAAGTGTACATTTCGTTTGTATTTGACAATTTTTGGGTCCAAATCTGGGAAATAGTAGCTTTAAAGGACTAGTCCAATAGTATTTTTGGCACAATAGGTTTATGTCATTGCAGACCGGATTCAAACCCATTCCATTTCAGATAAGAAACTTTTTTTTTTCATTATTTCTTAGGTGGAGGTCATCTGTCTCAAAACAAGAATTCAGAACAGCATTATTGGTTGCCATAGAGACTGTGATGAGAAGTGAGGCAAATACGGAAGAATGGGAAGTACAGAAGGTAAACTTATTGTGATGCATCAAGTTTAATCCATAACCAGATAGCATCATATTAGACTGGTCCAAATTCAAAGATTTTGCAGACGACAATTCAAATTGATCGGAATTTGGAACTATATAATATTTTTTGGTCTCCTTGCTTAGCAAACATTGTGTGAAATGAAGAAATTGCTAGTCACAAGCAATTTCTTCATTTTCCACAATGTTTTATAAAGCCTTCAAATTTTGGGGCCTCAAAAATCGCCATAATGTGGGAATGGGTTTTAAAGGGACAATATTGGAACTTAACAACCAAAAAATGTTTTCTTGACTTTATTATGCAAAATCCTGACTTACTCAACATTACTAAAGTTTTATTCTCTTCAGTAGCTTCCCGTTTTGGTCAGTTTCTAATTTTGGTGACAATTTCAAGTGAATCAGACCTAACATTTTGTTTGTCTTCAAGGGTAGAAAACATTTTGGTAAATGAAGAAATTGCTAGATCTAGATGTTGTTGGCACTTTCTTCATTTACGGTATTATTTTACCACAATGTTTTCTGAAGCCTTTATCTTCAGGGGCATCAAAAAGCGTCACTGAGTAGGAACGCGTTAATTGTTTTTATGGTTGCTCTTCAACGAAAACCATGTAACTACAGCTTGTTTAAAGCTTTGGTTACAAGGTTTTTGTTGAAAAGCGACGATATATTTTTCACAGGAAGACAGTGAGGGTGATTTTATACGAATCTTGGCGTTTACCAAAGCTGAATGGTTAGATGTGATGGAAATTAAATACAAAGATGACTACTATGAAGTAAGGAAATTATAGATATGAATTATTTAGATCTATCATCACCAGACAGTGAACTTTTAAAAATTTCACCCCTGTCATTTTAAAAATGTTGCAGACAATTATTTCAAGTGAATGAGAATTTACGCATTGAAATGTGTCAGCATGTGGATATAGGTAAATTAGTGTTTTGTGTAAGGTATGTCTAAACTAGGTATTGATCGAAAAAGAAAAAACAATCATAAAGAAGCGTATTAAATTTTTTGTCAATGTGACACCATATTAAAGGGACATTTCATTCCAATTTCAATTTATTAAAGTATGTCTTGATGCCAAGATTGGTTATTCTAATGAGTATAAATGCTATCAGTTTTTTGAAGTTGCTGCTAATAAGCGAGAAACACGCCTTTAAAGTTTAGACAGAATCAACAATTTCCATATAAATCTGAACTGTTGTCCACAACAATTTGTTTAATTTTAGCACAAAAATATATTTTTCTCGTAAACGGTTCAATATTTTGGCTTGAAATTTTCAGAATTTCCATAAGAAAATATACTCTTTCAGATAAAAATAAAAGTAAGATTTATGACAAAAAATTCTGAAATGTCACTTTAATATGTTGTTTGAAACCATTTGGACATTTCAGGTTAGATCGTTTTCCTCTGGTCTGGTCCCACTCTGTGTTCCATGTGCTTGTCTCTGCAATCTTGTAAGTATAGTTTATACAATTATAAACCCTATATTGTGGGTACTCAATAGAATCATGTTTATATCTATTTTTTACACAAGATCGTTTTTGTATGGGTTAACCCATTACCACACACTGACTCTTTTTGACTCCCCACAAAATGAATGGCTTTGGAAAACATTGTGGAAAATGAAGAAATTGCTTATGACAAGCAATTTCTTCATTTCCCACAATATTTTCTTCCCTAAAAAGACAGTAAATGTACTTTTTCATCTACATGAAAATGTTGTCTGCAACATCTTTGAATTTGGACAAGTCTTAAATTTTGTCGTCTGGTAATGGGTTAAAACTTTTGTGTTATGTCACATGAGGCAGTGTTATATCCAAAATACCATTTACTGTTTCCAAAACCTTATAAATGTATTATGTTATTTTTATGGTGTCATCTCATGGAGTACCCACAACACTGGGTTAAAATTTGGGTTTAAAATAACAACAAAAAAATTACTTTATTGATTTTAATCAGTTACTCTGTTATGAATAATTGTGATTTGTATTTCAGTTGTTGTGTTTTGCACCCTTCTCAGACACTGGGTTGAACAAAAGAAGAATGGACAAATTACGAGCAGCCATGTCAATTGATATTACAGTGGAATAAAAGCACAGAACGTGCATCCAAAATAGGGAGGTCCGATGGGTGGATTTTTTAACTCTTTCCCCAACTGGCAAGTTGCAAGACTGTCCCACATTTAATCCTTTCCCAATTTACTGCTTAAATTTGAACTTATCCTATTTGGAAGTTGCTGCAGATGACAAAATTGATGTAAATTGATATAGAACTTATGTATATCACAGCATGGAAAACAATGAGGCAAAAAGAGAAAATGCTCAGGTCATCAGCATTTTCTTCTTTTGCCTCAATGTTTTCCCAATCCATTTCTAATAGTGAAGTCAAAACCAGGTTTTGTTTGAGAAAGTGTTAAAGTTGTTGCAACTGACAAGACTTTTATCATTCATCATAGCATAGAAACCTCTCAGGGAAAGGGAGAAAATGCAAATCTTTTGTTTAGGAAAGGGTCCATCTTAATTTTGTTGACAATAATTTTTTTTTTTTTTTTTTTTTTTTTTTTTTTTTTTTTTTTTTTTTTTTTTCAAATTTTATATTGTTATAATCTGTTGATATGTATTGTTGTTTTTTCTATAAGAACCTTGTAACTGCAGCTTAATACAAGCTGCAGTTATGAGGTTTTTGTTGAAAAGGATATTGTGATGTGCGTTGCTTCTCATTATAATTGCTTCATTATAACGTTGCTTCTCATTATAACAGGACAAATGGATATTAGAATTGACTGAAAAGCTCTTGATTTGGAATGGGTTTGTCCCTTATCAATTCACAAAATGTATAGGCTGGTTGAAATTCAAATTTGTTCCCGACAACAAAAGTGTTAGGAAAACTAGGAATATGTAGAGCATCAGCTACTAAGCTGTTGAATTTTAACTGATTTTGAATCCAATGCTATTCACACTTTAACCCTTTCCCAAACAGCAAATTTTAGGGTTGTCCAAATTGAAAACTGCTCCAGACAACATATGGCTGTTAGTAAAGATAGGATTCGGGTACAAAATAGCAAAGAAAATATTGAGGCAAAAGGAGAAACTGCTGGTTATCAGCAGTTTCTTCTTTTGGCTCAATGTTTTCCCAAATCATTTCTATTAGGGACGTCAAAACTAGGTCTTGTTTGAGAAAGAGTTAATTGGCCCTTTTATATTTGATGCTACAGTTATATTGTTTTGTTTTGTATAGTCTGTGATATTTGTATGCCATTAGTCCCATACTTAGGGATTGCAACCTGACCCTTGATTACAAAATAATAAATACTTTGTGCATCTTTGGACATCATCCATGGCAACAAAATTTATGAGGGTATCTCTCGTTAATTTCCGTTGTCATGGATGACACCCGAACATGCACAAAATGTTTGGTATCTAATGATTGGTTGTAATCCTCAGACCAGGATCAGGAAAAAGGGTCCCCAAACTTGTTTAGACCAACATGATTTCATTGCATTATGTGCCAACATGAAGTCTGATCAGGAGTCAGGACCCATACTGCTATTTTACAATTGGTTTGTGTTATTGCAAAACATTGCAGCAATTTGTTGGTATTGCAAAACCCCGTAACCCCAGCTTTAATCAATGTTTTGCAATAACACCAACAAATTGCTACATTTCGTGAAGAATATATCATAGAACATCATGTATCTTGATCAGACTTCATTTATATGCTGGATGATCTGGATCCATGTTGGTCTCAAATGCTATGAAGACCCTTTTTTCCAGATTCTGGCTCACTTTGTTTATCTTTTATAAAATACTCAATTAACATGTACATCATGTATTGACTGCATAGGTTATTTCTCAGGAAATCCAGAAATGAAAGTTTAACCCTTTACTGCATGGTGACGCCTTTTTACTCCCTCACAAAAAAAACTTTGGAAAACATTATGGAACTTGAAGAAATTGCTTGTGAAAAGCAATTACTTCTTTTCCAACATTATTTTTTACGTAAAATAACAAAAAACCCAAAAAAGTTTCATTCGTTTGAAGTTGTCGTCTGCAACATCTTTGAATTTCGAACAGTCCAAAATTTTGTCGTTTGGTAATGGGTTTAAAGTTTAATCGGTGGATTTGAATCAGATTGGTTATGTGACAATCTCCCAATGACAATCATTTCTTTGGTTACTATACCACAGTGGTTAATCACATGACTCAGAGTTTCAGAAAATCATCGATATTTTTGTTAATAATTGACCAATTTGAATTCGGTTTGAAGTAGAGCAAGCGGAAATATGCTAGGAATAAGTTGGGCGTGGTGGATTATTGAAATATCAACTGATAAAAAAGTTATTGAAGATCAACCAAAATGTTGGTTGATCTTCAATAACTTTTTTATCAGTTGATTTTTTTTCAAAAATCCACTACGTCCATCTAATGCGTGACATCTGTCACCTTTTCTGCTTCAAACCAAATTGAAATTATTCCCATATTAACAAAGTTATTAAAGGTTTTCTGAAATTGTTGTATCACATGATTATACACCGTACTAGTACATGCACAAACAAGCGCACATACATTTGTATCAAATTTTGCTTTCACGGGCTTTTCACCAAAGTATTGTCAATTGACAGGGCATAAAACTTTTATGTGCTTGAGATAGTTTTATGCTAATCCCTCGATTTATTTCTAGTAAAGATTAAGTCAAAGGGGGAAAAACATTATTGCAAAATATGAGTACGTTGTATAATTAATGTACTATTGAAAACATGTGTACTTTCAATAGCTATAATTGCTGGTAGGGCTCAAAACCTCGTAACTCCAGTTTTGTCAAGCTGTTGTTACGAGGTTTTGACACCCCTCTAACAATTTGCTATACCCTCTTTATTAGGCTTCCAGATGAATACTCCTCTTATATACATACAGTTTGCAAATGAGCTGAGATTATCTACTCTATGTAAAGCCTCTCTTACAACCGGTCGTACGTGCTCCTGCATGCGGTCTGCGTCTAAAACGTACGTTTAGTCGTGCAATGCACGCACGTGCAACATACGATTTTGGTGGACGCAACCACGACACAGACTGACCGGACAATTCTTTCCTACGACCATTCTGCGTCTATTAGAATGCCAGGAGCAAGCAAGACAGAAATACGTAGCACGTACGACAGACGTGCGTGTGACGCAGTGATATACTGAAATTCCATAAAACTCACAAAGAATGCGTACTTTTCTCGAAAAAGATTCATACTTTTGACCTGCTTTGAATGTACAAATTTTGAGGCGCTCTTACAACCCGTCGTGCGTCTTTATAAATCGTGCGATTTTGAGGAGTTTTAAAACATACGATTTAAAAAGACGCACGACGAGTTGTAAGAGAGGCTTAAATCTTATTACAATCAAATACAAATAAAATTAATATTAAAGTAATCGAGAAAGGCTGCCTGTGAACAGATTAATTCATAATGTGCAATTTTGCTGTATTTTAGTCATGTATTGTATTTATATCTATATATTTGTAACAGAAGTAATATATTTTATTAAAATAATTTTATGCGATACATGTTTGCATTTTGTTCGTTTTCAGCTGACACCTCAGCATGATAAACTGATCGAGGTAGCAATTGTTGTTGTGCCACGTGAATCCACATTTTCTTAGTTTGTCAATGCATTTCACACTTTGATGAAATTGTACCAATCGGAATTTGGCAATTTAGCGGCGGATCCAGGATTTCTGTGAGGGATGTTTGAATATACAAATAGGGGGTTCGTTTTCCTTGTATTACACAATTGTGACTGAATTTCTGTATGAAAATGAAATAATCTGGCTACAGAGGGGGTCGTTTGAACCCCCCCCTCCGAACCCCCTCTGGATCCGCCCTTGGGCATCTGAAAACATTAAGGGCCACTAGATCACAGCCAAAATGCACAACGCAGTCATTGGCAGTTTTGTTTATGAAAACCTCGTAAATGCAGCTCAAAACAAGCTGTGGTTACGATGTTTTCGCATAGAAATGACGCCTTATTAATAGTTGGTAAAGGATATCGTCGTTGTAAATGCAAAACCTCGTATCTTGTTTTTGCAAAATTTTGAAGGGGAAGGAAAAACGTGCAAAAACTTTTCCCAAACTGAAAGGTTTTACCTAAAATTTGGACATATTGTTCACAAATAATGTTTCATTAATATATCTACTGATTAATAAACAAATTATCTCAAAACGGACTAGAATTGTCTTCACTGAACACACAATGTTTTACTTTGAAAATCACAAAAATCGACACACGAGGTTTTGCATTTACACCTATGATATGTCACTTTAAAGATCTACTATAAATATAATTATCTTAGTAGGTAATGTTATAATATCCAATATTATTCATCTATTTCTATAAAAGAAAAAGAAAATATTGAGCCAATTTAACTAGTAACCCTTTCCAAACAAAACCCGATTTTAACCTCTATGGAGAAAACTTGGTACAATATTGAGGCAAAAGAGGAATATGCTTTTTTATGTTGTCTCTGCTATATTGTACATAAACGGTCTGTTTAACAACATCCATTTTGATGTCTGCAACTGCTTCCAAATTATAGTACCCTAAAAATCAGTTGTGTCGGATAGGTTAAAACAAGCTGCAGTTACGAGGTCTGTGTTGAAAAGCGACGATATTTAATATTAATGCACTATAAGTCATAATAATAATGTGGTCCACACAAGTTAAGTCTAATCCTCTCTTTAAATGAGTCTGAATAAATGTAAGGTTTCATCATGTACAGTTCCCTCGCTTCCCTGTCATTGGGCTGCCAGGACTTGTCCGGAACGGAGCAGGCATTAAATCTCTGTAAAATAAAATACACCAAAATACATGTGAATCGTTTCTTTTCACCGAAAACCACGTAACTGCGGCTTATTATAAGCCGCAGTTACAAGGTTTTCGATGAAAAGCGACAAAATGTCAAAATATGTAGAAAAAGAATCACTTGGGTATTTGAGACCAATATGGAGCCAGATTCGCCTACAAGTTGGGTTAGCAAATCACTGCTTTTCAACAAAAGACTCGTAGCTGCAGCTCAAAAAAAGCTGCAGTTACGAGATTTTCGTTGAAAAGCGATGATTAAGCTGGCCTGAACTCACGCAGCTTTCTGCGAGGAGCTAAAGGTTATGAAGAAGCTATATTGGAGAACAACAATGCTTTTCAACGAAAACCTCGTAACTGCATTTTGTTTTAAGCTGCAGTTACGAGTTTTTCGTTCAAAAGCGACGAAGGATCTTGAATTCTTGATCGGGGGGATTACGGAACAGAACAGAACAGAACATAGTTTAATACAACTTAAGCATATACAGCTCATCGTTGACAAACATACAATATAACATTTGCGTCAAAATGACGTATACATATACACAAATTTAACAACATGGAAAATCAATCGAAATACGAATCTAACAACAATAAATTAAAATGGTGAGACTGTTAAATACATTTTCCTATATAACTAGTGGATATTAAATATTTTCTTGGCGTAATTTGAATGCTTTTGTGCAGTACAATGACAAATTATTTAGGGTGGTTCTTTTGTCAGAATTTAAAAGCTGTACAAATTTAAACATGTTAGGTCTATTTATATAGTAATTTTCAAGATGACTTTTTCTAATGTCGTTATAAAAAGGACACACCAAAACAAAATGGAATTCATCTTCTACTTCATTTGAATTACAAAGAGTACATATACGTTGATTTCTCTCAATTTTTTCATGTCTGCCAGTTTCTATTTTCAAAACATGTGAAGATAGTCTCAATTTGGCTAAAACATTTCTATATTTAGAACAGTTTAATATTTCTAAATAAGAAGATCGTTTAAAGGTCGGTTTCAAATTTATGAACAATGTCAATGATGGGTAATATTTAACATTTTCATGCCAATTGCTAATGTACATGTCTCGTAAACGTTCTCGCAATATAGGTATGAAAATAGTACACTTTACTGATTCTGGGTACATCCAAACATCGGGAAATCCTGCAGACTGCAGGATTTCACGAACCTTGGATGACCAATTTACAACATTTTCATTACAATCAATGAGAATCCTTTGCTCATTTGTCAATATATTTAGAATACAATTTTGCGATTTTTCGTGGTACAACTTCAGCCAAAATTTAATGATACGAATATTTCTAGAGATATAAAGGGGATATCTTTCAAGTTCTGCATATAAGGCGAGAGATGAAGTGCTATTTTTGACCTGCAAAATCCACTTGCAAAATTTTCTATGAATTGCTTCTAAATTTTCGGCCTTCAAGTGTCCCCAAACTTCACACCCATAATTAAGAACAGAAAGTACCTGTGAATCAAACAAATTGAACAAAATGTTAATTGGAGGATCGAGATCTCTTGTAGAACTTAGTAGTGAATTCATTGCTCGTAGAGCCTTACTACGTATTTCATTTGTCGCTTGAACAAAGGAGCCATTGCAAGAAAACAAAATGCCAAGATAATTAAAACTGTCTACTTGTTCGATAATATTCCCGTCATACAATATATTCATTTCTTCTTTTATGTTAGCCCTTTTCCTGAAAACTAGGATTTTCGTTTTCTCTACATTAACTGTAAGTCCCCACTTCCTGCAATAATTTTCCAAACATTTTATTTGCTCTTGCAATGCCTCCCTTGTTTCTGCACAAATAACTGCGTCGTCTGCAAATAAGAACAAATAAATGGAAATCTGGTCTATTATAATACCTGGATTATTACTATTTTGCATGGATAACTCTATATCATTAACAAAGAGAGAAAACATCATGGGCGATGTTATCTCCCCTTGGAATAACCCCACCTCGCTATTGAAGTAGTCTGACAATGTGTTAAGGTGGCTTACGCACAACTTAACTTCATCATACATAGAGCGAATAACTGAAAAAAGTTTACCGTTTACTCCCAATTTTAACAATTTATACCAAAGTGAGCTTCGATCAATTAAATCGTAAGCCTTTTTAAAATCCACGAAACAGCAATATAATTTACCTTTAGCTTGAAATTGACGTTCAATCAACATGTATAAACTATAAATGGCATCGACCGTTGAATGGTTTTTTCTAAACCCGAATTGCGAATCTGTTAAGATATCATTTTCCAGTGTCCAAATTTTCAATCGTTCATTTAATATAACTGTAAAGAATTTTGCAAAACAACTGGTTATAGTAATTCCTCTATAATTGCTGGGATCTGAAGTTTCCCCCTTTTTATACAATGGTTTTACTATTCCTGTAGACCAACAGCGAGGAAAGGATTTACTATCTAAAATATAATTAAACAACAAGCATAGTGAATTACTTAAACAATCAATATTTTGCGTAAAATATTCATACATAATGTTATCTAATGAGCATGATTTATTATGACCTAACTTTTTGCTGGCAGACTTTATCTCACTAACAGTGATTGGCTGATCCAATTCGTCGAAATTATAAGCACTTTCTGGTTCATTGTTATGAAAATTTTGCATAAATTCCCTGCCTTCTTCGTCCAAAATATCAACCTTTGACCCAGACAAATTTCTAAAATGTTAAAAAAATTCTGAATTCGAAATTATGTCACCTTTACTGTCACACTTCTTTTTCTTAAATATTGACCAAAATTCACGAGGACTCTTTTGCCTCATATCATTCATTTTTGAACATAATTCTTTGTTAAACATTTTCTTATTTTTACGACAACAATACCTATAATCTTTTTTCTTTGCATACATATTTTGTCTGTTTTCTGTTTACGTATTTACCCCCATAATGACCCATTTTCCATGACATGGCTAAATCGCAGAATAATTCATTTTCATTCAACTTTATGTAGATCTTTATACTTTCATTAAACGATTATTTCAACTGCAGTCGTTGAAACTTGTTTTGTCGACTTTCGCAGGCAGCTAAAAGTGTGATACAATCGGAATTCAACTGTTCAAAACACCAGCCATACAAGACCACAGTCATATCGTCGCTTTTTATCAAAAAAACCTCGTAACTGCAGCTTGTTTTAAGGTTTTTGTTCAAAAGCAGCGATATGACGGAACACTTATAGAAATAAGCACATTACCTCCACAAAACTTCCTTTTGCCTTCACCATTGCACTAATAGCTACAGCAATTGTGGCAATATTGGGGATCAAACCCACGGCTATACCGATGATAATAACTGTAGCACAAAATTCGTGTCAATTTTAGAAGTATTTGTGAACAAAATAGTCCAGATAATATTGAGGCAAATGGAGAAAATGCTGGTTATCAGCATTTTCTTCTTTTGTGTCAATTTTTTCCCAGGCCTTTTGTACTAGGTACCTCAAGGCCTTGTTTGAGAAAGAGTTAGATTTGATACTAATAGATAGAATTTATCATCTTACTTCCACAAAGCTTCCCTTTGCCTTCGCCATTGCCCTTATAGCTACAGCGATTGTTGCTATATTGGGTATTAAACCTACGGCAATACCGATGATGATCGCTGTAGCACTAAATTCGTGTCAATTTTTGAAAGATTTGTGAACAAAAAAGTCCAGAAAATATTGAGGCAAAAGGAGAAAATGCTGTTTATCAGCATTTTCTTCTTTTGTGTCAATTTTTTCCCCAGGCCATTTGTACTAGGGACCCCAAGGCCTTGTTTGAGAAACAGTTAGATTTGATACTAATAGATAGAATTTATCATCTTACTTCCACAAAGCTTCCTTTTGCCTTCACCATTGCCCTTATAGCTACAGCAATTGTTGCAATATTGGGTATCAAACCCACGGCTATGCCGATGATGATCGCTGTAGAACTATACACGTAGCCGTCACCGTAGGCAGGGGTGGAATACCGGGACAGCATCAAAAAGAAAGTTATCTGGAAAGAAAACATTGAGATAAGATAAAAAAGATAACGTTTCAAACACAAATGCAAAAGTACAGAATCGACAAGATGTCTTATTTGCAGCATCGTCATGATGACAACGTAATTAGGCCTAAGAGTATCTTTTGTAATTTACTGTGACAATAGCGTTTTTATGGAGAACCGCTAAAAGTTGTACCAAAGTAAATTTATATTATAACAGCAGTGTTTTCAGCTTTAACTATTTGCAAATATTGTACACAATTTCAAATGCGTGTCTTCTTAATCTTAACATGTTTTTGTATCATACTTTGTATAATGAGCCGATGGCCTGAAATACGGAATAAAGTTTATGTTATGTTATGTTACACAATGTCGAAAATAATGTTTGCTGAGGCACAATTTAAATCCTTGAAGGCCATACAGTAAATTCTGTAAGAAAGCATGTAAGTAATCGCACGGAAAACATCGACGGGAAAGAACAACTTGTCGGTGTTATTGCCAAACCTCGTACCTCCAGCTGGAGTTACGAGGTTTTGCAATGACACAGACGAACTGTTGGTTATCAGTATTATATGTTCCCTGAATCTCTTCAATTTTTTTCCAAAGCAACCAGTGGCATTAATGGTTAATAAAAACAGAATTCATACTTACGGATACAAAGACAGGAATGACAATTGACCACATAATGCGGAGTAATGGTGACACTTTTCTTCCTGTCATTAAAGCTATATCTCTAGCGAATCTATCTGTGCCTACATGAAAAGAAAATATTTTTGATATTCAAGGTTATATATATGTTAAACGTATTTGTTTTACAACATAGATGTACAGGTTGTGGGCAATTTTGGATTTTGAGCATTTTCAAAATCGCTTATACCTAACTTTGAGCATATTCACAAATGCTTTAAAACCTTAAAAGTGCTTAAATACGTGTGATCCATACATTATATAGAAACATTCGTATGATATTTCGCCGTCGAGCATAGAGAGTACATCGATCAACTTCAAAATAACAATAGTTTTGCTATTTCAAGCGAATTAAAAATTGATCATGAAGAGCTCTGTAACATTTAAGCGATTTCAAAATTGCCCAATACCAAAATTGCTTACGACACACACAAATGAAATGAGTAGAGATTCTTTCTTGTGTTCGAACTTATGGAATTTCGTGCAATGGTGAGACGAAAATTCAGCATGCAATTCCTTTATTTATTGAAATTAGCGAGTGATTAAAAAAAGGCAACGAACTCACGTTTAACGCATTGCTCTTGTTCTTACAAGTGAGCTTACGAGTTTCTGGACACGGGCCTTGTTGCATTTGAGCCAACCACAAATCAACACAGTCTTTACCTAAATGGAATCCGATTACTCGTATTACCCAAGCGTGCTCTCCAAAGTTGCTACAAACGCTCTGGATGGTTTCCGCCTTTAGTAGCGATGATGTGGAGAAATACATGTATGCATGTAGGATATTGATACGTTTATGTTTGTCTCAAATGACTTAGTGTTCGTCTTAGTTTTTGGACCAATGAAATTTCAGTATATTTGAAAATTTCGGCGCTTTATTTCACATAAACGCACTGCCGGCCAGATAATGTCACGGATGTACATGGCCACGCCCACGTTTCCTGTGCAGTTATGAAAAATGATGTAATTTTTGGGAAAATGATGTAATTCCAGTAAGATCCAATCGATAGTAGCTCCGGTCGGAGGCGTGGTTTGAAGAATGACTGTAGAAGCGTATGTTTTCATTGGTTGACGAACACTAAGTCAGATATAGAGTCTGTATAGTAGATTCTACGCGACATTTATATACGTTCAAAGGCTGCGCCTTTTGAACGTTTATATCGCATAGAATCTACTATACATGTACAGCCTCTATCTTATACATAGGGGCATAAGCTGCTGTTCCAGATCCTGACTCCCATATATATTTTATTGCAAACTTGGGTAGGTTACTACCTACACAAGTTTGCAATAAAATATATATATGGGAACTCACCGTATATCCAACAAACTGCGACACATTCAAAGAAGGAACCAAACAGGAGAGCGAACTGTGAAAAATACCAGTCTGCTAGCTGAAATACGTAGATCCCACTCTGAAATAAAACATAAACATCATGAGAAGAATGACCTTTACAAAGAGATAAAAGATAATGTTGTATCCAGACCAACAGTCTGCTGGCTGTAATACGTAAATCCCGCTCTGCAAAACAAACACAAACATCGCGAGAACATTCATCTGTACATGTAAATGTCATACATGGGAGTGTGCGAGTATTATTTGCTTTTCTAAAATAAAGTTGTTTTTTACAATACTTTTTTATAACAATTTCGCATCCAAATCACGTCAAAATCGCGTCCAAAAATATACTCTACTGCTGGTCATTTTGGACGTGTTCCCGCCGTGATGTGGAGGCTGAGTTATGTGAGTGTGTGACCTGGCCAATAGATGTCATGCGTTTGCATATGTGTAATTGGGCTCGACACAGAATGGGCTGATGAAACACTTAAACAAGGTATAAGCGTTCTATCTACTTTTTGGACAAATGAAATAGCAGTATATTTAAAATTATTTAAAATTTCGCATAAACGAGACTGCCGGATAGTTTATGGGACGTACAAAGCCACGCCCCGTCTCCAATGAACCGCTAGCGAACACTAAGTCAGAAAGAGTCTGTATATTAGATTCTACGCGATATAAACATTCAATGCGCTAGGCGCGTTTGAATGTTTATTTCGCGTAGAATCTTCTATACAGCCTCTATTTAATACTTAGAATACATCAATACGGTTCATGAATCTGAGGCATTTGCTCAAATTATAAAATTGGGAGGATAAGAGCATGATTTTAATGTATTTTCATTTGTACTTACATTTAAACAAAGCGGTAGCCCAGTTACGGCCATAAAAACACCCACAACGATATTCACAATGATTCTCTTTGAAGTTAGATATTTCGGAAAGAAGTCGATTATCCCGCTTGTAATTGTTTCCAACATGCCGAACTGAAACAAAATGTAGAATTGCTTCCTATGAGCATGCATTTCGATGCTTTTCAACGAAAACCTCGTTACTGCAGCTTCTTTTTAGCTGCAGTTACGAGGTTTTCGTTGAAAAGCGACGATTTATTATTATACTTACATTGAGGCACAGTGGTAGCCCAGTTATTGTCATAAAAGCACCGACATTAAAATTTACAAGGCTTCTTTTAGAAGTGAGATATTTTGGAAAGAAGTCAATTATCCCACAACTAATTGTTTCCAACGTTCCGAACTAAAACGAAATTATTAGAAATTATTGGACTTGAATTATTTCCAAATCGACGGGGTTTTAAGGCGATTTAATTTGAAAGCTGCTGTAGACGACAAAAAGGGTGTTGATAAGGGTAAGCTTTTTATACAATAAAGTATGGAAACAATTGAGGCAAAAGGAGAAAATACCGATTACGTATCGGCATTTCCTTTATTTGCATAAAGCATTCCCGATCTTTTTACTGAGGTGCGTCAGAAAGCATATACAAAATTTTAATGTAAATGTTTTTAATGTCCGTAGAGTTGTCCATCCCATAATCATGCACACGTACATAACTATCGCGGGTCCCTTTAATGAACACAAACCCTTAAAGAGATATCCCACTCTGATTGTACTCTTGTACAGTAAATTTAAGGAAAAAGTACAAAAAGGTGTGTTTGTGAAACACCTATGCCCCCGAAATGGCCATTTTTCTAAAACGTTAATTTTTCGTGTAACGATGACCTTGAGGAAGGTCAAATTGCATGGAACAGATAGATATCATTAAAAGCAAGTTACATACAAAATTTGAGCTTTATAGATCAAATAAGTTTTCGGACAGACAGACAGACAGACGGACGGACGGACACGAGTAAAACAATATGCCCCCGATCTTTCGATACGGGGGCATACAGAATAAGTCAGATAAATCACTTAATCAATTTTTGATAAGAATATTACAAGAAAACAGATCAACTGTGAAAATTTATAAAAGAGTTCTACTTACGATACTATCGAAGACGACTGTTGTCAGCATAAGAAAGAACAACACAGACCATAGTTGTGGAAAGGGCATCTTACTGAGGGCTATAGGGAATACCACAAACGTCAACCCTGGTCCTGATTAATAAAACAGAAATGGAAAATATTAAATGAGTACCAGAAAATATTGAGACAAAGGGAGAAAATGCTGTTTCTCAGCATTTTCTTCCTTTGTCACAATATTTTCCCTAGCCGAACTACAGAATATCACTGTTGTCAGCATAAGAAAGAACAACACGGACCATAATTGTGGGAAGGGCATCTTACTTAGAGCTATAGGGAATACCACAAACGTCAATCCTGGTCCTAATAAACGAAACAAAAAATATGTATGATATATACATAAATAAAACAGAATTTGAAATATAAATTGTACAGGATGGAGTGTTATTTTTTTTTACCAAGATGCTAATTTTCAAATTCGGGCAAAGTTCCATGCCCGGATTCGAAACTAGGCATATCATATTTTGAAATCGGGTAAAAATCCAAATTTAAGCACTACATATGAATACATTGTTTTGTGGACAGGGATCACGTTCGTTGTCAGCATAGAGGAAGAACAACACATACCATAGTTGTGGGAAGGGCATCTTACTTAGGGATAAAGGGAATACCACAAACGTCAACCCTGGTCCTGATGAATAAAATAGAAATGGAAAAATACATTGTTTAGGATGGAGTGTTATTTCTTACCAAGATGGTAATTTTCGAATTTGGACAGAGATGCTAATTTTCGAATTTGGACCCAGATTCGAAACTAGACATGCCCTATTTTGAAATCGGGTAAAAAACCAAATTTAGGCACTACATATGTATACATTGTTTAGCGCATAATGGACATAATGTCAGCATAAAAAGAAAAACACAGACCATAGTTGTGGGAAGGGCATCTTACTTAGAGCTATAGGGAATACGACAAACGTCAATCCTGGTCCTGATTTATGAAACAGAATTGGAAATATACATTGTGGATGGAGTGTTATCGTATTTTTACCAGGATGCCTAATTTCGAATTTGGACAGAGTTCCGTGCCAAATTTCGAAACTAGGCATGCCCTATTTTGAAATAAGGTAAAAACAAAATTAGGCACTACATTATGTATACAATGTTTTGCGCATAGGGACCACTAGGGACGACTGTTGTCAGCATAAGGAAGAACAACACGGACCATAGTTGTGGGATGGGCATCTTACTGAGGGCTATAGGGAATACCACAAACGTCAACCCTGGTCCTGATAAACAAAATAGAAAACATGCGATATATTAAACAATGCTATCGGAGGCAAATGTTGTGAGCATAGGAAACAAAGAAAGAACAACAAAGACCATAGTTGTGGGAAGGGCATCTTACTGAGGGCTATAGGGAATACAACAAACGTCAACCCTGGTCCTGATGAATAAAACAGAATTGTAAATATACGTTGTGGATGGAGTGTTACCGTATTTTTGTTTACCAGGATGCCGAATTTCGATTTTGGGCACAGAATCCGTGCCCAGATTCGAAAATAGGCATGTCCTATTTAGAAGTCGGGCAAAAATCCAAATTTAAGCACTACATATGAATACATTGTTTTGCAGATAGGGATCTCTGTTGTCAGCATAAGAAAGAACAATACAGACCATAGTTGTGGGAAGGGCATCTTACTGAGAGCTATAGGGAACACTACAAACGTCAATCCCGGACCTGATAAACAAAATAGAATAAAAAAATAATAATAAACACCAGAAAATATTGAGGCAAAGGGAGAAAATGCTGTTTCTCAGCATTTTCTTCCTTTGCCACACTATTTTCCCCAGTCGAATTACAGTAGATCACTGTTGTCAGCGTAAGGAAGAACAACACAGAGCATAATTGTGGAAAGGGCATCTTACTTAAGGCTATAGGGAACACCACAAACGTCAACCCTGGTCCTAGTAAACAAAATAGAAAACATGCGATATATTAAACAATACTATGTTGTGAGCATAAGAAAGAAAGAACAACACAGACCATAATTGTGGAAAGGGCATCTTACTTAGAGCTATAGGGAATACCACAAACGTCAATCCTGGTCCTGGTTAACAAAATAGAAAACATGCGATATATTAAACAATACTATCGGAAGCAAATGTTGTGAGCATAAGAAGGAAAGAACAACACGGACCATAGTTGTGGGAAGGGCATCTTACTGAGGGCAATAGGGAATACCACAAACGTCAATCCTGGTGCTGGGAAACAAAAGAGAATTGAAAAAAATAAATAGATATTAGAAAATATTGAGGCAAAGAAAGAAAATGCTGTTTCTCAGCATTTTCTTCTTTTGCCACAATATTTTCCCCAGCCGAACTATAGAATATCACTGTTGTCAGCATAAGAAAGAACAACACGGACCATAATTGTGGGAAGGGCATCTTACTTAGAGCTATAGGGAATACCACAAACGTCAATCCTGGTCCTGATTGATAAAATAGAATTGGAAAATATTAAACAAATATTAGAAAATATTGAAGCAAAGAAAGAAAATGCTGTTTCTCAGCATTTTCTTCCTTTGCCACAATATTTTCCCTAGTCGAATTACAGAAGATCACTGTTGTCAGCATAAGAAAGAACAACACGGACCATAGTTGTGGAAAGGGCATCTTACTGAGTGCTATAGGGAATACTACAAACACAAATCCTTGTCCTGATTGATAAAAGAGAAATGGAAATATAAATTGTACAAGATGACAGGTTGTTTTTTTAAAACCAGGATGAACAGGTTCGAATTTGGGCAAAGTTCCGTGCCCAGATTCGAAACTAGACATGCCTATATTGAAATCAGGTGAAAAACAAAAGAATAGGCACTTCATATGTATACATTGTATTGCGGATAGGAACCCTTTGTCAGCATAATGAGGAACGATACAGACCATATATGTAGAAAGGACATCTTACCGAGAGTTATGTTGGAACATTACAAACTTCAAACCTAGTCCTAATTCATAAAACAAAACTGGAAATATGCCTGAATAACATATGCAATGATTCTTGTTTGAAACAAGCATATTCGAATACAGAATGATAATGTTTCCATAATAAGTGGCCTTAACGTATGTATACAACCATCATGAGCACTAAAGAGCCAGAGACGAAATTTGAAAAGTGGCAGTAATTCCTGAAATATGTTACATTTCCATTCCAAATACAAACATAAGCATTTTGAACGGTTTAGAACTTTGAACTAATACATACTTACGGTAATATTTGACAAAAATGTTCAAAATTACCTCCATTGCATATGAAAATAGAGTAAAACAATATTTGTAAATTATTCTCTTCTTGAAGCATAATATTGAAACCCGGCACGGTGAATCAACTTATGTGAAGTGTATTTACCAGTGTGTGTAATTTGATGCATTTCGTGTGACTAGAAAGTGATGTTTTAATGATGGGTCATATACCTTAAAACAAAATTTACAAAGCTCGCGAACAATAATTGTTTAAGTTGCAGCACGCTTGGTTTCCCTAATAAGGTTCTTGATAATCATTGAAGAATGGTGTTTCCACAGTAAATGGGTTCGTTGGAAGAACTTCCGAAATTTTTTGTCACTAGCATCAAACACGCGTATTGAGACTTGATAATCTTACTTTCCCGAGGAAATGACTCGGTTTCCACTGAGAAGCTTAAACAATGCATTCGTGTATTCTTCATTGTAAAGTATACTAAAAGTAAAGGTTGGTTTTAAGTATGAAATCTACAACCCTAATCGCATTCAACAGACTTTCCACTTTAATCATACCCCACAATCATTGGTACTTCACGATCATTGAGTTTCAAGTCGGTAGTCTACACTCGGCGCCTCTTGCAGCCAGCAGCCAGAACACTTTGGCTTTCAACTGAACTACCCATTTATACACATGGGTGAAGAGGAACAACGTTACGCTAGTAGGGTAGTCCTACATTTTGTAACTTTTGCTCTGCAAAATTCCTGTCGTACATGCGAGGTATAAACTCAGTGCACATCGATCCCGATGCTCGCGTCCTACTACTATACCACGGCGTCCTACCACTACACCACGGCGTCCTACCACTACACCACGGCGTCCTACCACTACACCACGGCGTCCTACCACTACACCACGGCGTCCTACCACTACACCACGGCGTCCTACCACTACACCACGGCGTCCTACCACTACACCACGGCGTCCTACCACTACACCACGGCGTCCCACGAAATTAAATAAACTAACCTGACTGGGTGGCGACTTCTTGTACCGTCAGCCCAGCGTCCTTTGCCATAAACCCAAGGATCGTGAACACAACCAAACCATTGAAGAAAGAAGAGAAACCACTGATCATCACACATCCCGTAGACGACCTGGGAAATATGCGAATCATTGCTATAAATAACTGAATTTCAAATAAATAAAAATAAATGAATAAATAAAATTGAAATGAATGAATAAATAAATGAATGAATGAATGAATGAATGAATGAATTTCAAATAAATAAATAAATAAATAAATAAATGAAATAAATAAATAAATAAAGGAATTTACTCTATTTCCACTGCCGAATGTTAACGACGTCGCCCGAACAAACGTCGACGTCGCATGAATCTCAATAGGGCTGGATAACCTTAATTAATTATAAATTACAAGGACTGCCTTAGAGCTGCCTTTTTTTTTTCACAAGTATGTCTTAATCGGGTCATTTAGTAATTAATACAAACAATGAAATTCGTTCGCAAAATGGTAGCAAATTATATCCTTTTATTCGTTCTTATTATTTGAAGAAGTATTTCCAGTTAAAAAAAATACTATTTTTTAACTTACCAAAATGTTTTCTGGTGAAATTTATTATAACTTGCCATCGTGATTACACCACCCCATGTCGGTCCTAGCGAATAAAACACCTGGATACCTGCTTCCAGCCACATCTACAAGACAGAAAGACGTCGTGAACGTCTTTCCCAAACAATGGCCGATTTTGATGTCCTTTATAGAAAAGGATTGGGAAAACATCGATACAAAATAAGAAAATGCTGAAAATCAGCATTTTCTCCCTTTGCCTCAAAATTTTCTAGGCTATATCGTATACAAAGGCTAACCTTTGTAACATCACTTGTGCTGTCTCAAGCAGCTTTCATATTGAAACATCCTCATATTTTGTCGTTTTGGGAAACGGTTAAACCCCTTCACGCAGTTATAGCTGCTTTTAAGGTAAGAAGAGCCAAATCAAAACACCACTTTCTAACCATAAAGTGCACCAAATTACACACATTTGTTAATACACTTCGCATAAGTTGATTCACCATGCCGGATTTCAAGATGTTTCAGGAAGAAAATAATTTACAAATATCATTTACTATATATATTCATATGCAAGGGAGGTAATTTTATACATTTTTGTCAAATATTCCCATAAATATTCATTAATTCAAAATTCTAAACCGTACAAAATGTTTATGTTTATATTTGGAATGGATAGACAAAGTTTAGGAGTTACTGGCACTTTTCAAATTTCGCCGCTGGCTCTTTGGTGCTAATTAGGCCCTTCTTACCTTAAAACCCACTTATTCGCGATCTGATGATGAACTCTACAACAATCGATTCAATTGTTTACCCTCTTCTTCGCAAGCCATGTATGCTAGGATCCTTGTAGAATACTTGGCTTGCGAAGAAGATATAACTTGGTCTATTCATGCCTCTACAAATATCACGTATTGATCTCGTATTTAATTCGATCACTTTTTTAGGCAATTTAAGATGAGAACCTTTCTCTCTTACCTACTTACAAAATGTCGGCATTTCAGAAACATGCACCTGACTGTATAACAAGGGTTTGTTTTGGGAAATAGTTTAACTTGCTTATTAGCATTTGGTATGGGAGGGTTTACCTGAGTCGTAAGAAGTTTCGAGAAGTCCGGTTTCAGATAGAACAATATCCCACCCATTGCCCCATCTAGAGTGATTCCTCTTATAAACATGATGATCAGGAATAAAAACGGTGCGGTTGCTGTCACATAAACAACCTGAAAAATAATAGAATATCCTAGCTTTTCAACAAAAAACTCGCAACTGCAGCTTATTTTAAGCTGCAGTTACGAGGTTTTTGTTGAAAAGCGACGATATATTGAACAGTGCACAACTAGCTATGGAATGATTGTCTGTACTGTTAGTAGTCTAGTTTAGAGCAATTTGGTTTCAGATAGAACAGTATTTCATCCATTGTCCCTTCTAGAGTGATTCCTCTTATAAACATGATGATCAGGAATAAAAACGGTGCGGTGGCTGTCACATAAACAACCTGAAAAAACAATCACTTTATGAAGATCAATTCTGGATGAATGAAAATACAGTCACACTACATTGCTACATTGCTATAGCGTGACTTTGTAGAAGAACATTGTCTTGCAATGAACACTTTTGATAAGTGATACGTTATTTCGAAATTTTATATTATTTTACAGACAACTATCAGTAGCAATTTCACCTCCAGAACAAAATCATTTTGTGCTAGATTTAAGAAAGGCTCTTTTTCCTGTAAACATTGATAAATTGTTGATCTTATTATAAAATGTCGTAACTACAGCTTCAATCAATCTGAAGTTACAATGTTTTAGAAAACACCGACGCTCATTAAGCGCTTGCCAAACAAGCATATGTTGTTTTGACGTTCAAAAAGAAAATAAACATAATAAAAGAAGATAATGCTTGTCTCCAGTATTGTCTCATTTTGTCTTAATAATTTCTATGTTTTGTTATAAGTATCACTAACCAGGTTTTGTCGCTTGCATTAGCTTTAAAATTGGACCAGTCTGAAATTGCATCGTTTTTGGAAATGGAAATTTATGTGATAAATACTTTTGAGCGAATATCTTTGACGTAACGTCAAAAGTTGCGGACCAACGTTGTAACACGCATATCGTCCGTTTTCCGACGTTAACGTTACGCGAAGTTGTAAAGAAAGTTATAACTTCCCCAAAACATGAGAAATGGCATTTTTAATGTTTTACCAACTCAGCTCAACTCAATTCAACATTTTTTATTCAGCATTTCGGCACATCCTGTATCTCTGGCCAAAAGAAAACATTTTCACAATAATACCAATACATGCATACATGAAAATAGCACCGTACAAAATTAATAATCTCAACTATCAATAGATAAACAACAGAATAATTTCGTAAGTATTGAAAAATCAAGCTCTAATGAATATTGAAAATGAATATTAATTTTTTACACCTGTAGGAGAAATGGAGCCGTTTCATACGCTAAATATAACTTGTCAAGTATTGTTTATTTTTTTATTAAAATATTTCTATTTGCGCGAATGTCAAAAAAATATGTGAAAATACTAAAAAATCGTCTTCAAGTTTACTCGTTAACAGACAAAAGATAGAATATCCATTTAAATAACCAATGCATTATAATGTAAGAAAAATGAAACTCCGAGACCAAATGCTGCAACTTATTAAATGAAATCAATGAAATGCTTTACTTATAAATGTCTTCTATTATCTCAACGTGCTCTTATGCCTTGGTCAATGCTTTTCTTTCTTTCTTTTTTCTGTTACGGGTCTCAAATTTTAACCTTAAGTTGCGTAGACCACAAATAGCAAGATAGTCAAACAAACAACGATAAAACAAGTGGATCTAGAACATCGATACATGATCGTAAAACGTCATGAATAGTTCATAAATCATCATGACGTCAAATCGCCAAAAACGCGTTTTTGTGACATTTTTAAGACGCTACATCACACTCTTTATCTTCGCTAGTTGAAGAGATATTGACAAATGCATTTATTTTTTCAAATTTTATCCGAGATGTATGTCGAAAATCAATTCAAATTAAAAATATTTGATTTTTTTTTAGAAAAAAAGCTATATATGAAAAAATCACCCTTGCATTTGGGACCGTTTTATTAAAAATGTAAGACGCTACAAACACAATAAAATAATGATTTTCTTCAACTCCAATCAAGACATAAAATTAACTACAAAAACTAGTGCTCAGATGTATGTCCCATTTTTTTTATATTGATTTCCAATCGCTATTGGAAAAATTAATTAGATTTAAAAATTAGACATACCGAAAAAATGACGTTTTTTTAACAGCGTGACGCTACTTATCTCTTTTTTTTCCCATTCCTCCATAGTTTGATTACACCATCAAACTGCCGTAAGATTTACGCTATATCTTCTGTGACATCACTGACGTAATTTGCCAAAATTGGCGAGCTTTAAAAAGTTTTACTTTTTATTCTATTGGGATTCTCGCAAGTTTGTTTGGTAATTTCTGTTACACGTGACGACGTCATTTTCTGCGTCATAGTTTATTTATTTTGTTTATAAATTGTCTGTATTCAAACAATGTTGAAATTCGACATATATTAATAAATAACAATTCAATATCTTTTATATGATACCAAATACATGTGTGTTTCTCAAATGAAAATAACAAATATACGGTTTTAAACAGAAGTGCATAGCCAATTTTGGCTTGGTCCGCAACTTTTGACGTTACGTCTTTAAAAGGGTTCTTTACAGCATTTTAGAAAGCCATATTTATTTCAAGATCAGCCGGTACACAAACGGAGACTGGCAGAGACCCATGCTGATCTTTTTATAGTTACTGCAGGTCATGAAGAAGCTATTCGTGAACAACATGAATCATGATCAGACTGCGTGTTTACCTAGTCTGATCTGGATCCATGCTGTTCTCCAATGCCTTAATGCATTTTTTTTCCAGATTCTGGCTCATTTAATCATTCTAGCTCTACCAGAAGCTAGTAGCTTACCAACGATCCGGGTACCAGTAAATTGTGGTACCCCTACCTTTCCAAGTAATTTGCACCACTAATAATCGCTAGTTTAGCCCATGATAAATGGCCGGATAGAGCTAGCTATTAGATGCTCTGCCAGGTCATTTATCGTGAGCTATACCCCTACCTTTCCCAGTGTTTTAGCACCGTTTATAACCGCCAATACTGTCAAGGTCCACGCAATAAGCATACAGATGACGGCATGAGGTTGTAGATGCCCCATATCTTCTAAACCACCAGATCGACCGATCACTTGGTACCTGTACAAAATAACAAAAACATGTAGAATTGTGCTCTGCCAGGTCATTTATCGTGAGCTATACCGCTACTTTGCCCAGTGTTTTAGCACCGTTAATGACCGCTAGTACTGTCAATGTCCATGCTATCAACATACAGATGACGGCGTGAGGTTGTAAGCTTATGAAGACACTATTCGAGAACAACATGGTTCCTGATCAGACTGCGTGTATACGCAGGCTGATCTGGAGCTATGTTGGGCTCAAACCCTTAAAGGAACTTTTTCAAGATTCTGGCTCTAGTCGTGGTACCCCTACCTTTCCCAGTGTTTTAGCACCGTTAATAACCGCTAGTACTGTCAAGGTCCATGCTATAAGCATACAGATGACGGCGTGAGGTTGTAGATTTCCCATATCTTCTAAACCACCCGATCGACCGATCACCTGGTACCTTTAAGAATAACAAAAAACTTTAAATTATGCTCTGCCAGGTCATTTATCGTGAGCTATACCGCTACTTTGCCCAGTGTTTTAGCACCGTTAATAACTGCTAGTACTGTCAGAGTACATGCTATAAGCATACAGATGACGGCGTGCGGTTGTAGATGCCCCATATCTTCTAAACCACCCGATCGACCGATCACTTGGTACCTTTGAAAATAGGTAAAACTAAAGAATGAAGTTAGATAGAGTTGCATGTATAAGATAAAATTTAGTTTCATTGAATAAATAGCGAATATGACTTGTCGTGATTTTGCGCAGATCTTCCAAAGGGAACAGGCACAACTTCAACTTTCATCGCCCTCCCTTATAAGAAGTCGGTAAAATGATGGTCTATCAATCGGTAGTTTCATTTACATCAAACATTTGTGACTCGTTCGTGTACAGAGACGTTTTTCTCCTGCCCCACTATAATTGAAAATCCCAAATACTCTCTAGTTTATGGCGATTTTAGTGCTGAAATCGACAATATCTTGCTGATAGCTTTTCCAAAAGATTTAATGAATCTAGAATTTAAAAAAAATCCGCCTGTTATAAAAAATTCCAGTGCGATTCAATTAATATCTAAATTACTTTAAAAACTCATTTTATCGGACTGTGGAGAAATATAAAAAGAACCAATTGGATACCAAAAGGTGCACAAAATTTAACGATCCTTTCAATGTCATGGGCTGTAAACTCTTTCCAGGGCGATAGGTCGTTCTGATTTTGATATTTCAAAAGAATGAAGCTTTTGAAAATCTTATAGAAAGGGCAAATGCTGATTGATATCAATTTCTCCTTTCCCCCGGAATGCTTGTGGGTTAAAATGTGCATTTCTGTTTAGTTATCATATACTCAGTTCCAAAAGTAAGTGTGCACCTTCATTCTTAGACTGTCTTATCTTTTTCCTTAATCACATTTTTACAAAGTTGACAGGAATCTAGGGAGTTAAACTGACCAGTGCCATACTTCAGAATAGATCTTAAGAAAATGCATTAAACATACGTAGATAAAACTGGGAATAATTAGGGTAAGGAGGGGCAAAACGCCCCCCCCCCCCCTTAAGGAAAGAGCGCTGTAGCACAAAACAAACAAAGTATAATGTAAATGTTTCAACGTGAAATTAAACTTTGCCCTTTGTCCCAAATGTCTATACACAAAACAGCTTTGTCATTTGATATAAAAAATGACTGTCGTTAAAACAATTTTTATCGAAATTTGGCCTTTTTGCCCCACCATCGGGGCAAAACGCCTTTGGGGGTGGGGCATAAAGCCCACCGCTGGACTTTATGCCCCATATGAAAAATAAAAACAGTATTTTGAAAATATCTGGGGGAAAATAGGAATATAATTAGTTTGTAATTAATATACTAGGAAAAATATATTTTGGATGGGTTTTATCATAATTTCAACATTTTTTATCAAGCGTAAAGGCTAGATTTGGGCATAATTTACTTGTCTATAAAAGTGGTTACGTGTTACTGTCCTTTGTCTGCAGCATCTTCATATCAGTCAAATTAAAACATACTGATGTTATGTTCTTTATAAGGCCCCTTTAAAGTAGATTAAAAGGTCTTATTGTCTCATTTTAACACAAAATCGACGTTTCATGGGCGTTTTGCCCCACATGGATCCATCAGGTGACATAAAAGTTTGATATATTCGCGAAAAGTCGGTCTTTTTGCCAGTTTTTCTTTTGTAGACAACGAAATGTAAATGGATTTTGTCATATGTATCAATCTTAGTCATTCTTTGAGTTTAAAGGAAAATTTTAGTACTTCTGAATACCTATTTATCCATACAAGGGCAAAACGCCCACTATTTAGCCCTTGGAAGGGGCAAAACGCCCAGTCTGGGCGTTTTGCCCCAAAGCAGCATAGGCGTTTTGCCCCAAAGGGGGTGGGTGATTTAATTTGGCCAGAGAAAAAATATGTTGATATTTTTTTTCTTTTTATCTTTTTGTGAAGGCGACCAATTGGACATATAAAATTATAAATATAAAATGCATTTTGGTTGATTGAATACTCGGACTGAAATAAGATACACAAGAAAACCCATTACCCAAATATTAGATCAAACATATGTAAAATAAACAATTATTCGCATACTGATAATTGAATGACGTTTAGATGTAAAAATTGCATGGACATCTTTCTAAAAGAATACTTCAAGTGTAAAATCAAGATAAATATCAATTGACATAATGAGTGGCGAAATAATAGGGGTGGGCGTTTGACCCCACCTGGGCGTTTTGCCCCTCCTTACCCTATGTCTTCTGCATACACAGTCCAGTCAATCTATGTTTCTCCTGTTCACACGTTTGAAAGCCTTCGGGACAGCAAGCCTTCACTAAATTACGATTTGTAGATTTTTATGGCCTTATCAAATCCATTATCACCTTATTAAACCCACTATCTTGAATAAAAATCGACAAGTCGAATCATCAATAATGCAATAACTACGTTCATTTTTTGGCCATAAATTTAGAAAGGAGGTCATGGTTACTCTCTGAAGAGCAATGGCACACCTAGTGCATTCAGTTGATTTTTTTTTTTGCAATTGTATTCTTTTCACAATCAACTTCTTTGGTTATGTATGTTCCGCAGGCGAACGCAAGACACATGCGAATATAAATCACTCTACGTTTGATACCGTACCTTAATTTTTGCAATCTCCCTCGCAGTAAAACTGTTATCTACCCTGAATTGAATTGGGAAAGATCTCTGCAGGCACAGCTTGATTTACCAAGATTTTAGGTAATTGAACTTATTTTTATTTAGATTTTTATTTCAAAAAGTAAACTCGTTATTAGTAATGTTTTAAGAATATGAGGTGTCAGATATGAATCCAATTAAAAAATAAAATTAGATTAAAAATGACTTCAGAAACATTCATAGTATCTTTCCGCTATCTTTAGGATATCACGTGACTTTACCATGGTCACGTGATTTATATGCCTGCAGTGATAATGTAAGGCATTGTCGCTGTGTGAAGTTTGTAATTTTTGTCGGTCGATGAATAGATACTTTTGATCCAAAATGTGCACCAAACTAGTGATTGAATGATCTCATGGTTCCATGGACAAAGATGTAGGGTTAGGTAGTAGGTACCATGACTAGCGATTAACCCAATCCCACACAATGACGCTTTTTTGACGCCAATAGGGTAAATGTTTATGAAAACGTTGTCGAAAATGAAGAAATTGCTTGTCACAAGCAATTTTTTCATTTTCCACAATATTTTCTTTCCTAAAAGATCAAAACATGCAGAATTTATTTGACTGCAAATTGTCGTCTGCTGCATCTTTCAATTTAAACCAGTCTAATTGTTTTCTGTCTGGTAATAGGTTAACAAGTACTTACTCCCAAAATTCGAAGGCCGCTGACTGGACATTAAGCGTGACGTTGGTCAATGACGTCATATTGTACGTTGTTAGGTTTGAACCAACCGCCCGCGTCAACGTCTCATCGTATACTAAAAGAAAAAATGGATGATGCATGCGAGTGATAACACAGAATCATTTGAGCTGCGCCAAGACCATTGTGGCGTTTAAAATTAACACGTATCCAGGTCATTATCATAACCAAAGGGACTAGGCCAAATATTCTTAATTAATGATCGGTGGATATATACATGTTCAAAGTTCATGTTCACCGATCATTAATTAAAAAATATTTGCCATAGTCCCTATGATCATTAACATGAAAGATTTTTCACGATTGAAATTACTAATTGATAATCAATTTGCATGATTTGCATAAACTTTAAAGTTTAATTTTTTATAGCCATAACATTAAAAATGATTAAGATAACGAAGAAGATAACAACCACCGGAAAATTTGAACAACTAGAACATCTCTATTACTACCAGCTATTATTTTGATCCTATTAAATAGTTCACGATAAATGACTTGTCCGAGCATCTCCAGCTACTAGCTAGAGACTCTGTGCCAGGTCATTTATCATGTGTTATAAGAATTCGCGCGTTCGTATTTTTAAAAGGGTTTTGTCATCTTACCTCTACATGAGCCGGTGTTCCAGGTGTTATCCCACATAGCCCAGGGTAACTGTGCGGAGAAGGATGAGTATAAATAATAGAGGTAATTTCTGCATTTTCCACAGTGTTTTCCAATGCCATTTTCGCATAGGCGAATAAAAATGGTCAATCAGTGGTAAAGGGTTAAAAGAGTTATGTCATCCTACCTCTACATGAGTGTGTGTTCCATGTGTTGTCACACGTAGCCCATGGTAACTGTGCAGAGAAGGATGAGTATAGATAATAGTAGACCCAGACACAGATCAAGATCAGATACCACAACACGGTGAATGATAGGGTCACTTGTAACAGCCCTAGACCTGTATGTGAAATAAAAAAATCGTAATAGATTACGTTGAATTAAGGTCCGGTCACATACGATTCTGTGTTCATATCGCGTCAACATCACGTTCAAAATACTGCATGGATTCCCTGATTTAGACGCGGAAGGTGTATGTGACCAGGCCTTTAAAAGCTTTAACAACATACTTAAAATTACACTCTTCCATTGCTCATCCATGGTGTATAATCACGTGATACAATATTTTCAAAAAATCTCCAATAATTTTGTAATTACTGAACCGATTTGAATTCGGTTTGAAGCAGAAAATGTGGACAGACGTCACGCATTTGATCGACGTGGTTGATTTTTGAAAAATCAACCGATTAAAAATCTATTGAAGATAAACCAAAATGTTGGTTTATCTTCAATAAATTTTTATCATTTGATTTTTCAAAAATCCAACAAATCCAGCTTATTCTCGGCATTTTCTCACCTTCTCTGCTTCAAACCGAATTCAAATCGGTTAAGTATAAAAAAAGATATTGGAGATTATCGGAAATTCTGAGTCACGTGATTATACATCGTGTCATTGCTTACTACGTTTGACTACGACACTTAACGAGCTCTGTTTCGATCAATACGGGCTATAAACTAAGTAGAGAGTAACTTAAGGTAATTTGGTTAATCGAAAGAAATGACAAAAAAGATCAATACGGGCTAATACACTGTTGTCGAACGATCACGTGAAGGCTCTGAATGGTCATGCAGATCCCGGTGAGGAAATGATTAGTCAGAGTTTCAAAATGGCAGAACTAGAAATAATCGGATGTGACAGGAGGTAAAATTGACTTCTTTACCCCTTTGTATTTATCCTAAGACCTAACTGCTCTTCTTTTGTTTAATTTCCTTCTTTATAATGAATATCATGAAGTCCCCGAGCATAAATGTTCATCGTATGTATCACAGTCCGTCATAATATGCATGCTCATTTGATTCGAAATAAACCGTCTCTAGTCAAAGCTGAAAAACAGTCAAAATCACTGTTGTTTATTATCATTCAAGGTAAGCATTAGAATTTAGGTATATTTAATTATTTTCACCATTGTTCTTACAAAAATCGTGTATCCACTAGGTTCTACACATGAACATGTTGCATAATCAAAACCTACACGAAAACATCTGAACACGGCTTGGTTTTGAGTTCAATATTGCTAAGCGACGGATTGGTTGAGTGCGAGATGCGGATTAGTCATAGAAGAGTTCGGATTGGTTTTAATCACGATAGACTATTTTCTTTCTCTGCATCTTTATTTGTCCTGAATTTGCCGGATTATAGTATTTATCATTTTGCAGAATCATCAACCCATTAGATGAATCATTCCATGGGCCGCCACCTACAGAAAACAAGAGGACCATGATGGTCCTAAATCGCTCTCCTGAACCAAGATGATATGAGCCACAGTTTTGTTCAAATCAATTATTTGTGACTTTAAGACTGAAAATAAACTTATGGTCAACAAGATTGTGTCCAAATTTAGTCTCGGTTTGTCCCTATTTGTGGTTGTTGAGTGTAAACAAAGTCGAAAACAATCAAAAACAGGAATTTTGTCAAATTCAAGAGCGTATAACTCATGACCTTTTGATCTGATCAATCTGAAAATTAAAGTCATACATGATCTTATAGTCCGTAACATTGTGACCAAGTAATGTCTTGATTGGTCAATAATTGTAGATGCTAGAGTGTAAACAAAGTCGAAGACAGTAGAAAATGTCAATTTTGTCAAAATTAAGGGCGTATAACTCACGAATTTTCTAACCGATCAATCTGAAAGTCGGATTCATTCGAGATCATATAATCCTTTACATTGTGTCAAAGTTTTGTTAAGTTCTTTGCTATGGCGACTTCTACACGAGATTGTATTATATTGTCATCTGAAAGTCCTGTCACATTTAAGCGGTCTTCGACTACCTTGGCTAATAAGTTATAGTTTTATTAATACTGGTTCCATGGCTGAAGTTTAGCCGAGTAATTCGCGTTGTTGTTTACTAGATATTTCAAATTCAGCCTTTCAGGAAATTAAAGGAAAATGTGTTTTTCTATTGCTAAAGTGTCTGTTATGTTCTGATATAATAATGTTGCGAGGAAAGCTTAAACCAGTGGCGGGTCAAGAAGGGGTGGGGGCGACCCTAACCTGTATTCTGATTATTTCATTTTACATACAGAAATTCTGTTCAAAATTTTGTGTAATACTAGGAAACGAACCCCCCCCCCCCCCCTCCCTATTTGTATATATCCGAACTCCCGTCACAGAAATCCTGTTTTCGCGCCAGTAAAGAGTAAATGAAATTAATTAGACACCCCTGTTGTGTTGTGATGTAAGCCGATGTAACATGTTTTGATCAGTGACTTCATTAGTTTACAGAAAAAAGTGAAAGTGTGAAATGCTGTGCAGGAGAACTTACTGATAATCATCATTTACTTTATTTCAACCAATGTTAACACTTTCTTTAATTTGGACATCAAAACCACCGAGTATTAATGTAACAGGAAACATTCTATAGAAAGACTACATGAAATAATATATACTGAGTACATTTAATTCCGCAGAGGTACTTCGTTCGTTGATATGATGGAAACAACAAGCAAGGGCTATGAAATGCGAAAGGTAGAAAATGTTTTAAACACACATTAGGTTCAAATCTGATTATTTTAGACTGATAGGGGTCAAATCAATCAATAACGAGTGTGTCCACCTAGAGCTTGAATTAAATCCCGGCATCTTCGTCGCAGAGAAGGGACCTTTCTCGCAATGCGACCTCTTGAGGCATTTTGTTTCGCTCTTGAATAACAGAAATACGAAGTTGTTACAACGTTTTGGGTGGTGCGGTAGGTGAATGGACGCGTGGATCCTCAAATGTTCAAGAAGACGATGCATACTAATAGAATTGATAATCTTTCGATGAAACTTGTTTTTATAGTGTGCCTGTAGACAAGCGTTATAAGCGTATTAAAATTTAACTCGAGTTTCAAGTGCATTAATTTTGCTCAGCGACAACGTGTTTAACGTTTCGGCTACGGCGCCGTAAAATCGACCAGAATTACTAACTCTAATCTTCTCTATTCAGGTTCCAAAACTTTTGGGATATTCGTAACAATTATTTCCATTTCTTATAACATCTTGATTTAAGGCTTTGAAAACTCTGCGTTTAAAATGTACTGAGTATACATGTAATAAAAAGATCAAATATGAGGGAATGAGAACAGTTTACATCTTTCCTCCCAATATTTACCACGAGTTGTTGTAGAAACTATTACGCGATTTGACTGGGGTGTCAAAGGTTTTCTAGGAAAGAATTAAATTTAGTGCCAGAGGATAATTATGTTATTGTTTGAATACCCAATTTTACGTATTTTCTTTCTTTTTTTTCTCTCTCTCTCAACGTTTCCAATGCAATTTTGGTCAAAAGCAGGTATTGTTTGGGAAAGAATTAAGACACAGGAAGAAAAACTCAAATTGATAAACATTCATTTGGTCGTCGTCAGAAGCTTTCAAATACGAAAAGGCTTAAATATTTAACTGGGAAATCATCGAAACATCATAGATCCAATACGCCAAAATCATTTTACTATAGAACTATATCTAATTAACACCATGGCTATTTTGGTGTGGAAAACAATGTGCAGACGTTCAAAAATAACAAAAATGCAATATTGTTCAACGGAAACTGTTTCGTGGACAAGAGCCTATGAAGCGCCACCCAAATGTCCAAGTGTCCAGCATTTCTTAGACACGTCATTTCAGCGCGTAGGTGTTCGTGGAGTTCTTCCATCGCTTCAACATCTTCGCTAGATGTACCAGGGGATAAAGTTATTGTTAGGTCTGCATTGGTCATATCAGAATCAATGATTTCTAGTCCAAGTTTATCCCCAAGATCAACTATTTTTAGCTCACCTGAGCACGAAGTGCCTAAGGTGAGCTATTGTGGTCATTTTGTGTCCGTCGTCCGTACGTCCGTCCGTCTGTCAACAATTTAGTGTTAACACTCTAGCATCCACAAATATAAGCCAATCTTGACATAACTTGGTCAAAATATGTTTGACCATAAGTTCTCGGCTGATTTAGATTTTTGGTGTGATCGAATCAGAAAGTCCGGATATATCTGCCCTTGAATGCGAAAAATAGCTAGTTTTGACTTTGTTAACACTCTAGCATCTACAAATATTTACCAATCAAGATTAAACTTGGACAAAATGTATGTGACAATTAGATCTTGGACGAGATTGGTTTTGGTTATGATCAGACCAGAAAGTCATGAGTTATGTGCCCTTGAATTTGACACAATTGCCATTTCGGCTGTTTTCGACCCTGTTAACACTGTAGAATCTACAATTATTATTCAATCAAGACAAAACTTGGACACAATGTTGAGGACCATAAGATCTTTGATGAGTTTGATTTTCAGTCTGATCTGATTAGAAAGACGAAAGTAATGTGCCCTTGAATTCGACAAAATTGCTATTTTCTGCTGTTTTCCACCTTGTTTACACTCTAGAATCTACAAATATCAATCAATCAAGACAAAACTTGGACACAATGTAGGGGACCATAAGATCTCACATGACTTAGATTTTCAGTCTGATCTGATTAGAAAATTGAGAGTAACGTGCCTTTGAATTTGACAAAATTGCCTTTTTAAGCCGTTTTCGACCTTGTTTACACTCTAGAGTCTACAAATATTAATCAATCAAGACAAAACTTGGACACTATGTTGGGGACTATAAGATCTCAGATGAGTTTGATTTTCAGTCTGATCTTATTAGAAAGTTGAGAGTTATGTGCCCTTGAATTTGACAAAATTGCCATTTTCGGCTGTTTTCCACCTTGTTTACACTCTAGAATCTACAAATATTAATCAATCAAGACAAATCTTGGATACAATGTTTTCGACCATAAGATCTTAGATTATTTCGATTTAAGTCTAATCTGATCAGAAAGTTGAGAGTAACGTGCCCTTTAATTTGACAAAACTGCCATGTTTGGCTGTTTTTGACCTTGTTTACACTCTAGAATCTACAATTATTAATCAATCAAGACAAAACTTATACACAATGTTGGGACCATACGATCTTGGATGATTAGAATTTTCAGTCTGATCTGAGCAGAAAGGTGAGAATTATGTGCCCTTGAATTTGCCGTTTTCGACCTTGTGTACAGAATCTACAATTATTGATTAATCAAGACAAATCTTGCACACAATGTTGGGGACCATAAGATCTCGTATAAATTTGATTTTCACATTTTTATTGACCATAAGTTAGTTTCAGTCTTAAAGTCGTAAATAAAGTCATAAAATATCAATTGGGTTGAATAAAAGTTTTGATCATATCATTTTGGTTCAGGTGAGCGATATAGGACCATCATGGTCCTCTTGTTATGTCTTTATTCATCTGAAACAATGCATCGGGAATGGTGGAGAAATTCATTGTTCTATATGATATTCCATTATCAGTTCTTAGTTCTTGTCTCTGGATCTTTATTTTTTCTCTATTGTAGTGCTGACTGATGTTACTGATGCACGTTGAAAAATAAATGGTCCCAAACGCTCAGTAGTGGTAATTAAATTCCATCTTTATGCCTATTGGTAGAAACCTTACAAAAAAATAAAAGTAGATCTACTTCTTATATGGAAATTCATATATATCAAAATGAATAATTTTACAGCTTTACTGTCTTCTAGAACGATTTAGAAAAAAGCTAAGGATGAAACCAATCCGTTCTCTTGATTAAAAATGACTCTTTCCAATCCGAATTCTACCTGAAACCAATCCGTCGTCAGGCAGTTACCATTCCGGGGCCAGCCAAATGGGTCGAGGGTCATGAAAGTCGGTTGTTTTGACAAGCTATGATTAATCCACGCAAATTAGGATACAATTTAGTACAAGCAACGTTTCCTTGTTGATATGTACATACGAATTGGACTCATTTGTCAGATATGGCTAAATACAGACAACATTTTCTGGGTGATTGATCGCTAAGCATAATATCTTTCTGTGAGCAACACTTTGAAAACAAATTTTTCACAAACAGGTACATGAATGCCAAAACAAAAACAAAAGCTAGTTAGACACAACATTCGGATATCTAATTTTGTAAGATAAACATAATCAACATATCTCATTTACTTTATATGCAACTGTTTTCGTGGTGTGTACACACCTGTGTGACCTATATTGCCATTTTGAAACTCTGACTTATCATTTCCTCACCGGGATCTGCATGACCATTCAGAGCCTTCACGTGATCGTTCGACAACAGTGTAATATGAATATAGACAAAGCCTAAATACGGGCGAAGCAAGCATAAATCTATCTAGATGACATAATTATGCTACGTTTTTACACTGTCAAATGGCAACATGTAACTTCTGAACAGTCGCTTATATGTCTTCAAGTAAGAGAGAAAATGGTTAAATAATGAGAGGCTATGATTGTGAATGTTTTGGTTAAAAGAAGAATGATAAGAGCAATGTCGCAGTGCTTTCATGTCTTTATGAGCGAGTGATCAAAATTCTAAAAACTAGGGAAAAGTTTTGAGAGAAATGTTTTGCTGATACATTCTTAATAGAATGTCTTCTTTCCCCTCAATTCGCATCAATTATCATGAGTTCTGAGTCTCCTTGAAGTGTGTTGTAATTGTTTAGCCAATTGGGAAAGGGTTTAAACGGCGTATCCGTGTCGATTAAACAACGGGACGCGTAGACAGAAATGTACCATCGCGTCGTATAAAACCCCCCGCGTAAGTGCGCGTGACGTTATGCGCAAATATATTGATGACGTCATTTGTGTCATAAAACGCCGTGGATACGAAACTTTTATTTTTCTTTGCCATATCTTATTTAGATGTTGTTCAAACGCGTTTCATCGTTATTGAAACGAAATTTTACGAGAAACTTTGGTCGGTGATGTTTTTTTATTAAATTTTGTCATATATTTTCCCATAAGACAACGTAAAGTTGACTGGTCATCAAACAGTAGATTTAGGGACGAGGAAAACGGCAACCGGAAGTAGTTGTCGAGAGTTAGTCCACGAATGCCCCATGAAAATAAAAACAAAATGGCCGCCACAAAGTTGTATGGGTATGTCAATATTTGTCATCATAATTACCCGTGATCTATAGGCGGGCTTCGTAATATGAAAATAGGCATGGCCTAAATACGGACGAAGCAAACAGAAATCTCTATCTCTTTTCTCGCCGAAACCTTTTCCGGAAAACGAGATCTATCTAATTTAGTCACATTCCTACACGCACCGTTTTGAACATATTAGGTAGATCCAAACTTTGACTGGTCTATTAAAATGAATGTTTTGCGTCTTTTCAAATAAGGACCATGTAGTTTATCCAAACAAGACTTAGCTTTAGGGGCGTTCCAAATTGCGTAGGAAAAAATTGAAACAAAACAAAAACATGTTTTCCAGCATTTCATCATTTTGCCTAATGTTTTGTGCAATATTGACACAAAGTACTGTAATTCTTTATCAACACCGGTTGTGTAGTTCAAATGAAAATCTGGTCTAAAATTTTAGTCGTTTTGGAAAGGATTGAACATTGGGTTAGCTAACAGGCGTGCAGACGGTAGGTAACCATCCTGCTGATTTCAACATTTTCTCTCACCATGTCTATGATTTTCGAAGGTTCACATCGCAGCGACTATACGCAATAATGAAATATAGAAATTAACCCTTTCCCAAACGGCAAAATCTTAGGGTGATCGGCTTCAAAAACTGCTACAAATGACAATATTCGTGTTATCAAAGATAGGATTAGTGTAAAATATGGCACAGGAAATATTGAGACAAAAGGAGAAACTGCTGATTATCAGCAGTTTCTTCTTTTGTCTCAATGTTTTCCCAAACAATCTCTAATAGAGACGTCAAAACCAGGTCTTGTTTGGAAATGGATTAAATGAGTGGGGATCTGGAAAAACGTCCTTCATAGCATTTTTCAAAATTGAGTTTCAAGATCGGCATGTTGTCAAATGGAGTCAAATTTGCTTCAATTCTGCTCTCTTTAAGTTACTACAAGTCATGAAGAAGATATTATTGGAGAACAAAATGGATCCTGATCAGACTCTGCGTATGCACAGGCTGATCTGGATCTATGTTGGGCTCAAAAGCCTTAAGGAACGTTTTTTCAGATCCTGGCTCAATGTTTTCGGGGAGTAAAGAGGCATGGAGAAGTAGACCTGCACTATCATTTCACTTTTCACCTCAATGATTTTCAGCATTGCCTTCCATTGACAATAATTTAAGCTGCCTAGCAGTATGACCTGTAACATCTTTCACTCTTTCAAAAAAATATTTACTGTTCCAATTTGATTGCAGACGTCAAAACGCAATTTAATGAAAATAGGATTTGTTTAACCCTTTTCCAAACAGCAAGATTTTGGGGTGATCCTTTTCAAAAACTGCCACAAATGACAAAATAGAAGATATCAAAGATAAAATTTGTGTAAAATATGACATAGAAAATAGTGAGACCAAAGGAGAAACTGCTGGTTATCAGCAGTTTCTTCTTTTGTTTCAATATTTTCCCAAGCCTTTTCTATTGGAGACGTCAAAACCAGGTCTTGTTTGGGTTTGAGTTTATTGGGGTTTTACGCCGTTTTCAACTACCAGGGTCATATCGCGGTGGCTGGAGCACCTACCCATGGATTCCTGTTGTAACCTGTTTCTCAAACCAGTACTACCACAACACCCTTACCGAGCCTCCAGCTACTCGTCCACTTAGGTTAACGATTTCAAACCCATTGGTGGGTGACAATTTTGTCAGAAAGGGTATTAGCCGCGGCCGGGTATCGAACCCGGGACCTCTCGAATGAGGGTCAGACGCGCTACCAACTGCGATAAGGCCGCGGCCAGGTCTTGTTTGGGAAAGGGTTGAAATGTAACAAAGAAAATATTGAGGCAAAAGGGAATTTTTATCGGCATTTTCTTCTTTTGTCATAACGTCTTCACATGCCCTTTCAAATTCTTTAATGGACGTTGTTTGGAACCAACTCTGGAAAATTCTTAACAATGTAAATTTATATGTACTTTGGATGATGCTAGATTTTGGAAGGAACATTTACTCACGGATTGGAATAAAGCTTGGAATAAGAGGACAGATAAAAGACTTTGGACTGTCCTAAAACTCAAATCTCCACACTGACTGAGTTTTACCAATTTAAATAATTTTGATTCAACCCTTCCCCAAACTAAAATTTTATTGGTGGTCCAATTGGAAATAGGTGGCAGGTGTCAAGTTGTCAACTAAATGTTCATAAAAACAGGATTCGTGAACACTATAGAACAATAAATATTGAGTCAAAAAGAAAAAAAATGTGGTTATCAGCAATTTCTTCTTTTGTCTTAATATTTTCCTTAGCAATTTCTATCAGGCAAATCAAAACCAGGTTTTGTTTGAGAGGTGGTTAATGTGTTTACCAAACACATGTCAACTGATAGTATAAGAAGAACAAATCAAATAAATATTCAAAAATTCATTTTAATTTTCATAAACAAGAATGCCATTTTAGCTGGTAACTTTAAGCATTTTAACCCTTTCCCAAACGACAAAATTTAGACTTTTCGAATTTAAAAGCTGTCGACAAAATTTAGACTTTTCAAATTTAAAAGCTGTTGCAGAAGACAAATTGGTTTAAATCCATATGGAATGTGTGTATTATAGCTTTGAAGATATTGAGGAAAAAGGAGAAAGTGCTGATTATCAGCATTTTTTTCTTTTGCCTCAATGTTTTCCCGCGCCTTTTCTATGAGGGACGCCATCTATTATGATGACATACAATGTTACATTATGTTTTTGGGTGTCTGCACAATATCTCACTTAACCCATAACCAAACTATAAGATTCTAAGCTTTTCCAAATTGAAAGAAGTTGCAGACGAAATATTCAATGTTATGAATTTTTTTTAATTTACATGTACAACTCTTAGGGTAGAAAACATTGTGGAAAATGAAAAAAAGTAACAAGCAATTTCTTCATTTACCAAACTGTTTTCCCAATCATTTTACTTGAATGTCTATACTTGAATATTGTAAACAACACTGTATGGGCCTAAAATAATCCACAAATAGCACAATCAAGTCAAATAGCCAAAGTTTGAACATCTTTTTAAACACCAGTCATTGAGTTGGCAATCATCATAGTGCTCATAATCTTCATTCATCTGTACACCTCATTGATCAACCTGCAATGATACAAAAGTAACAAATGAAAGTATATACAGCATCCTCCTGCTGCTTTTGGAAACATTATCCATGTTAAAAATGGAACTATAAAAATCCTTTTCCTACTTTGCCCTGAGCCCTAGGTGACTTGAACATTTTTGAAAATGGTTTTAACTCTTTCCCAAACAACCAAATTTTAGAACAAAATACTGAGAAAAAGGGAAATAATGCAGATAAGCAATTCCTTCTTTTTTCTCAATGTTCTTACAAACTTTTTTCTACCAGGGACATCAACTTCAGGTCTTGTTTAACCCATTATCACACAATGATTCCTTTTGACTACCTACAAAATAGCAGCTTTGGAAAACACTGAGGAAAAATTTGCTGGTTACAAGCAATTTCTTCATTTTCCATAATGTTTTTTACCAAAAGATACAATATCATTCACTTGAAATTGTCATCTGCAAAATCTTTGAATTAGGGCCAATATAAAAATTTGCCATCTGGTAAAGGGTTAAGAAAGGGTTAAATCAAAAAGATACTGTACAGTGTATATCATATGATGTTCATATGACACTGTTGGTCATGGTGCTGAGATTTTAGTCTTAGATTTATTGGGGTTTAACACCATTTTAAATTGCTGTAACGGTCATATTGTGGCAGATGGAGCACATAACCATGGATTCCTGGTATTTCTCTCACTAATACAACCACAATATCCAAACAGAGCCTCCAGCTGCTCTATTACATAGATGATTCACATCCGTAATTGGTGAGGGACAAATGACTTTGTCAAATGTCAGAGTGAATACGGACTGAGCCGGGGTTTGAACTCACAACCCCTAGATTGACAGACGCCAACATTACTGACTGAGCTATCAGGGCTCAGCCATCAAAATTCTAGAATGACACAGGCAATTTGTGTGTAGAGCTTAAACTTACATTGAAGGAAAAAAGAGAGCTTGTCCCTTTTAATAATCAGAATTTTATTTTCCTCTTGTTTTGTTATCTAGAAATTCTGAACATTTTCAATTTAAAACTGTTTTTTAATTTAACATGATGCAGCAGAAGCCAAATTGTTGCAAATGCCTAGCCTCACCTGACTTTCTATCCCAAAAGTTATGCACCAATGACCATTGTTAATGTACACCAGAATTTAAGTCGGGTCATTCACCTTGGTTTGTTTTCTGCATTTCTGAAAAGATAATGTAATCATATGATTCATAATATAAATTCATAATATTATATTATATATAGATAAAAAATCTACCCTTTCCAATACAGATATGGTTTTGACAGTCAATGAAGAAAAGGCTTGCAACATTGAATCAAAATAAGAAAATGCTACATGTATATATACAGCCTTTTCACATTTCTCATATCACATTTATTCGTATAACCTCCATTTTATTGTCTGCATCCAGCATCTTTCAGATTCAGATTGGACCACCAAGATGTTTTGCCATTTGGGAATGGGTTGATACACATACTGACAAAAAGCACTGCTATGAGTGATAATGGATATTTTTTTGTATAAGAACAACATTGTGACAACATTGTGACAAAGCTGCGGAATTATACAAAAATATGAATTTCTTCTTTTCTCAAAACGTTTTATTCTTATTTTCAAAACACAAATTATGCCTACATCTAAAATAAAATCAATCATTTAGTGATAATTTAACCCCACCAAGATACGATTTTGACCTCCTTTTCAGAAATAGTATCGGCAAAAAATTAAACGAAAAGAAGAAAATCCCGGTGGTCAGCACTCAGCAATAGATCTATTTCCATGTCATTTACGAATTCTACATCCTATTGACATTGATTTTCTTTTCTCATCTCCAACAAAGTTGAAATGGGAACAGTCTATGAGTCTAGATTTAAATTCAGCTGTTTGGAAAGTTGAATGACATTTTTTGCTGGGTCGATATTTATTTGGGACGAAAGTCAAATTCTACTTAATCCTTTTCTATGTTGTTGAAATAGATCTAGTATTTAAAACATATTTAACTGCATAGGATAGGAAGTTCACTTACTCTGAGTTGCATTCAAGACTGATAACAGTGGTCGCCGCTGCATTTTTTGAGTGCAGACGAAACAAGATGGCCGTATTAGGAAATCGTGTTACTACGTCAGTCAGTGCGCGTGACGTAGTTAGACTGGTTATCAAACCTCTGAATTCGGGACCGGTAAAAGGCAAACGGAAGTAGATAAAAGACCCTCACAGTCGACTGTCCGAGGCGTTCCGAATGCTCCATAAAAAATAAACAAAGATGGCGTATTTTTCGTTGAACGGTATATTGATTTGAATGATTTCAATGATTCTAGTTTTTTTTAATTTTATGCGTAACATATAGTCGGCCTTCGCCGGGGCCTTCGGCCCCGGACTTCGTCCGTATAAACTAAGTAGAGAGTAACTTAAGGTAATTTGGTTAATCGAAAGAAATGGCAAAAAAAAAAAACAAAAAAAAAAAAAGAAAAAAAAAAAAAAAAAAAAAAAAAAAAAAAAAACACCACGGTTTTCTGTTAAAAGGAATAAATAAATAAACAAATAAACAGACAATATATATCAAATTATTTGCATATATTGCACCATATACTTCGCGCAACTTAGTGCGTTATCTGTGGCAACGGAAATTGACGACGGTATACCATCGTCAATTTCCGTCGCTACGGATGACGCCTGAAGTTGCACAAAAAGTTTTGTATCTGATGATGCATGGAATACCACAAAGGAAAATCATATATGTCATATAAGGACTATAAAATGTGGACACAATTGTACATTACAAAATTTACAAAATTAATCACGGTGGGTAATCCACGTGACTTTTGGAAAGCGTCCACGCGGAAAAATCGTCAATGTATGTTTTGTTAAATTTCTCAGCTTATACTCTATTGGTTTTGATGCGATAAAGTGCACGGAACGCGCCTTTGAGAGGGCTATACCCGTCTCTAACTCACTCTGTGCCATATTCAGTGGTTTCTTCAAACATTCGAGCCAAAGACTTAGTGTTTGTAAGTGCAAAACGAAAGTGGGAAGCGTTCACGTGCACCGAACAAAACTTTCGCTTGAATGTTTGAAGAAACCACGGGATTCGGAGCAGAGTGAGTTACAAACGGGGATAGCCCTCTCAAATGTGCGTTCCGTGCACTTTATCTCTTCCCAAAAGTCACGTGGGTTATACACCGTGTTAATGTAGGCCTTACTGTCGTTTTTTAAAGCTATATATTACGCAATCAGATTCTATCATCGTCGCTTTTCTTTGAAAACCTCGTACCTGCAGCTTGTTTAAAGCTGCAGTTACGAGGTTTTCAAGGGAAAGCGACATTATTCTCTTACCTTTGAGTAGTGGGCAAAATCCGAAAGCAAGTCCCGCACTTTGACCGGAAAACTGTCCCAAACACACCTCCAAATAGTAGAGAGGTCCACCGGAAGTGATTAACAGGAAGTAAAATGGTATCAAGAACGCACCACCGCCATTTCGACTGTAATGTGAAAGATTCTTTTTTCTTATTAATCTCAAAATCATTAAACGCAAAATAAAAGACTGTAGTCTGAAACATTAAATTATTTACAAGAAGCGTGAACATTATTTTCAAAATCGTACTACAAATAGTTTTAATGCAGTCCTCTTACTTTTTTTCGGGGGTGTAGTGGGTGGGTGTGGGGTGTTATATTACATCCCACTCTAAGGTTTACAACATGAGCAATAGCCCTTCATGGAGAATTCAATTTATCAGTCTTACGGCCTAGTTTTCGGATAGGTGTGTGTTTTGTAGAGGATGGCGTTTAGCTGCCTTGTAAAATAAATTCATCTAGATATATCGTCGCTTTTCAACGAAAGCCTCGTAACTCGGCTTGTTTTAAGCTGCAGTTACGAGGTACTCGTTGAAAAGCAGAGATATGTTCGATGGAACGTTTAACTGGAGGACGTAAACAACGTTGAAACCAGTTTGCTCTAGATTCTTTTTATTTTGTGGCATAAATCGCACGACCTTTTGGTATTACAGAAAAAAATGACTTACTTTTTATGCCAAATTTCATGACACTATAGTGTTATATGACATGTTGTTTATACCAAAATCAAGGTCAAAATGTACAAATATATCATAACAAAAAAGATCACACGCTTTTTTGTTGGCCGTCAACTTTTTTGATCAGATATTTAACATTTTTTGTTGGTCATGAAGTACGTTCATCATTAAAATATAGTAGTAAAGGACAGAAATTGTTCGGAACGAGCAATTTATTTCCCTTTTCTACTATATCATAATGGCTATAAATGCTTCGAAATTGTTTTGTTTTGTATATTTGATATTCATTGATGTGGACGGAAACCACATTTTCTCTTTAACTTCAGTCTATAAGTAGAAATTTGCCTCATCCGATGTCGATTTTAGGTAGTCCATCCTTAATGAGATTTGCGACGTCGGAATTATTCAGGCGACGTCGCAAACATTCGGCGGTGGAAAGTTCCACCGCTGAATATTTACGACGTCGCCCGAATATGTTCGGATACGTAAAAATGTTACCGATATTCAGTGAAAAATCCGACGCGACGTGGATCTCATTAGGGATGGACTACCTTAACAAGTGTCGAATTTTATATTTGAAGCCTATTCACGACTTACCTACAAATGATAGGAAACCTCCAGAAGCTTCCCACGCCGACTGTATAACCAACAATGGCCAAGAAGAACTCGAACTTGTTACCCCAGTGTCCGCGGCCATCGTCATCTGGAGCATTGGCTTCATTTTCCACACTCACGACCAGACTGTCACTCGGTGAATCCTCTATCGAATTATCCGTAGTATCGCCATACTCAGTCTTGATATCTTCTTTAGCCTTGGCCTCATTTTCCACACTCACGACCAGGCTGTCACTTGGCGAATCCTCTATCGAATCACCAGGATCATTCTTGCTATCTTGTTTTGATTTTAGATTAACTAGTTCCTCTTCCATGATTTATGAATGATGTGTCACACCTCTACGGCGCGAATGTCAGGGTTCTTCAAAGCAAACGCTGTAGCTAGATCCGAGTATATGTCATTCAATCATTGAGCTTTTATACATTACCCCTATCTCTTATAATTGCGGACTTGCCAATTCATATTCGATGCCTCAAAATTATTTCCTGTATCTTCTGCAATTTCTTTTACTATTCGTTTATCAAAAGCTACTTTATTTATTCCATAACCCATACCCAAACATAGACGTTTTTTCACGCCCCTTGAGAGAGAAAAAAGAAAAAGAAAACAAAACATTGTGACAAATGAAGAAATTGCTTGTGACAAGCAATTTCTTCATTTTCTACAATGTTTTCTGAGTGAAAAGACCAAGAACTATAAAAATTTCATTATCCAAACTCACTATATCACTTGGGGAACACATGCCACGCTCATGATTACTAGTATTCTTATCATCATGGTTAACATGATTTAGATAAACTAGCTCTTTTTCCATGGTTTTAGAGTTAGAAAGGGTCGCCACTCTGCTACGAAATAGTAATAGTATAGCTTACGTTAAATGACCTGGCAAAAACATATACCCGGTCATTTTTCGAGAGCTATACCAAGTAAAATTCCACTTATCGTATACATTTTACGTATCTTTGAAATCGTTAACCTAAGTGGGCGAGCAGCTGGAGGCTCGGTAAGGGTGTTGTGGTAGTACTGGTTTGAGAAACAACAGGAATCCATGGGTAGGTGCTCCAGCCGCCGCGATATGACCCTGGTAGTTGAAAACGGCGTAAAACCCCAATAAACTCAAACATTTTACGTATTCCATGCATTCCAAAACAGGCAAAATTTTGTTTTGACTTTACCAATAGCGTTCGGTTTTCCGTGCGAACAAATACGTCATCGTCACGCCTCACTGGTCTAAAAATAGATTGGGAATCCCTTATCGTACAAATATGGCTGTGAATCTCGCGAAGTTTTTTTTCACGTTCAACTTGCCGAAGATAACATTCTAAGTGCTTGATTGCTGTAATCATTTGTTAATAAACATTCTAATTCCGAGTTGAGAAGGTTGCTGCACTGTCGTGTATTTTTTAAGATCGGTAACTATGAAATAAGCAGTTGACAAGTAATGTTTACATATACGGACATGTCCTGACTTCATCGTGCCGCTCGTGCGTGCTCGCTTACCCTTTCCAAAACGACATAATGTCATGTCTGGCCAAATTGAAAAAAAATCTGCAGACGACAAAATGGATGTGAATATTTTTAGTGTTTTATCTCGGGGAAAATATTGAGGCAAAAGAAAAATGATCATCAATATCCAAAGAAGTTATTCACACCCATTTTGTCTGCTGTGCATGCCTTTTCGATTTTGTCGATCATCATTTTCTTCTTTTGCCTCAATGTTTTCCCCAAGAATTTTCTGTTGGGGACGTCAAAACCGGTCTTGTTTGGGAAATGGTTAATATAGAAAAAACTAGAATTTGTCGCTGAATGTGATTTGATACCCCATAGGCTTTCACTACAACAATGGGCAATAACTCACAAAATAAGCAAGATAGAGTTATGTTCCTTGTACGTTTCACTTCTCCTTGGTGAGATCTAGCTACCAGAGAAGTTTCATGATCATAGCTACTTTACTTTCAGACTTTTCGATGTTTTTTTCTGGTTAAGCTGCTGAGGAATCTCAAGAAAAAACGTTTGTCATTTCTGGTCTGTCTCCGTATCTGGAAGCAATGTTGCATGCTGCATATGCGCAATGTTTCGTAGTTTTAGTTCCCGCCTGCATTATCTATGATCGACTAATATCGCGCTTGAAAATAATAATTTTTTGCTAACACGGTTACGAAAAATTGTCCGATTCATGACCGATAAACAAATTATTAGACTGGTACCCGGCAAACGTTGTTGGGGGTATTCCCATCGGAAATCTATTTTTAGCACACGAAAGCGGGAAAACCGTTCGCTATTAACCTATTAGCAAACGACATAATTTTAGGGCGGTCCTAATTGAAAGATCATGCAGACGACAATTTCATGTGACTGGAATTTTTAATTTTTAGGTATTTTTGGATGGAAAACATTATGGGAAATGAAGAAAGTGTTTATCACAAGCAATTTCTTCTTTTTCCCACGAGGTTTTCCATGGCCGTTATTTTGTGGGGAGTAAAAAAGAGTCATTGTGTGGTAATGAGTTAAAAAGGCTTGTCATGGACAGAAAAGAACAAAATGCTATAATCCATGCTGTACAGCATTATCTCCCTTTCCTAGTCTTTTTTCAAATATATATATCTAATAAAAAATTCAAGTTTCCGCTGACACTTATTTTTCTCTTTGCAGCGGTTTTCAATGGCAATGAATTTTGTGCTAAAAACAGAATCGGTTAACCGTTATGTTTTGATTAACCGTTGGTGTTGTTGTAGAATCTCGTAACTGCGGCTTGAATCAAGCCGTAGTTACTGGATTTTATAACAACACCTACGCAAATACTATTGTTTGTCCGAAATTACGTCGCAGTTAAATTAGTAAAATCGTTCCCTATTTGGAACAAATGCCTCATAAACCTTCGAACACTGACAGTACCGACTTATTCCACTTCGTGACCTATCAGTGCAGATCGAATACATCCGATTGTTTACGAAGTTGTGAGATAATTTCTGTCCAATCTTAAGATGATGTCCAAAATTTGGGGTAGACTACCATTACCTTGTACCGTTACTCTTTCCATGACAAAATCTGGTTTAGAAGTCCTTAGAAAAATTGTTTAAAATCTTTAAGTGAAAATAAGAAATGTCTAATAATCTGCAATTTCTCGTTTACACTAAATATTTCATTAGTTGCTCCATTAGAATCGTCTCTTTATGACATTAATTGAGTGGTGGTGTGCAACTCTAATCTAATTACAAGACACCAAACCGTTGCCGTTTTGGAAAGGGTTAAATAGTGTTACAAAAGAAATTTCACCATTGCAAAAATTGCCAGATCACTTACATTAAAACTTGCGTTCTTTTGTACCTTTGTCATTTGATCATTTGATGGATATAACTACTTTTTTTGTTTTCATAATTATAATATATGCGCCTCGTCTTATAAATATGTACCTTTTAGGGTATCAACCCTTTACTACACGTAAGCAGCATTTTTAGAGGCAATATATTAAAATGTGATGAAGAATATTTCATGCTAAAAATCATTTTAAAAAATGCTTAACTAGGATGAACACTAAATGGAAAAGAGAAAATACTCGGCTTCATAATTTCCTTCTTTAACCGCAAATTACGAATTCACCCTAAACTGTTTGTGTCGGGGAAACTTAAACTAAGTATAATAGTTGCTTTTCAACAAAAACATCGTAACTAAAGCTTTAAAAAATGCAGTTACGAGTTTTTCGTTAGAAAGGCATTAAGATGTAACATTTTCTGACAGGCTCACATATTCTAGAAAACTTATTTATGTTAGGTCAATATCCTCCATCGCTGCGTTTCGACAAAAAACCTCGCAACTGCAGCTTAAACAAGCTGCAGTTACGAGATTTTTGTTGAAAAGATACGCCTTGTTAGACTGTCAAGGTTCGTGCATTGGAGAGGGAAAAAATGGAAGGGGGGGGGGGTACGGTTGCCTGCAAATTGTTATTTTTCATGAAATCTCGTAGCTATGTACAGCTTTAAGGGGGAATGCTCCAGTTTCCTAAATTTTTTCCCAATAATAGAATTTATTCATATTTTGTATGTTGAAATTACATGTTATTACCAATTGAAAAATAAAATAAAAGTGGGTGGTCAGCGATCTTGTTTGAATTTTATAGGCATTCGTATCACATACCCCTACAGCGAAAAAATGCACAATTTCTGGCACCTGTCCAAGGTCACTAAAATGCTAATAAAAAGCTGTATATTCATCGTTTAGTCCCGAAAACGGATTTAAAGTAACGTCTTACATTCAATACGAACAGAAAACCCAAAATATGTGCTATTATAAATGCGTAAATGTATAAAACAGCATGCTCACGTGTTCGGTTAGATCAACGAAGCTGGGGTGTTTTATGTCAAAATTTGCATATTTTTGGAAATATTTCAAGTTCTACATAATAGAATTTGATAAAACTCCCTCATTGTATTAAGCAACATGTCCTGGTAATAATTCAAAAAGAAAATGTATAGGTCAGCGCACTAACTAGTGAATAACGGCATTTTTTATCAGCTACACATGAATAAAATGACACAAAACAGTGGTAACTGCATACACACTTACGACTGTCTTGCTCTAAATAATCGATTTCCATCTTGAGAAAATCAGTTTCGCATAATAAATACACTTTTACCGTCGTAAAAGGTAAATTTTAATGATGCGTTATATTATTGGAAATCTGGTAGCGAAACATATTGGTACGAAACATTTAATTTACTACAGTAATGTCCGAGTGTTCCGAAAAACTGGAGCATTCCCCCTTAAACATTTACCATGTTGATTTACAACGAATTGGTGAAAAGATATGGTACTTTTGTTCTGTTAGATTTTGTTCAACCTTTTCGAACCATTCAATAGATTCTTCAGAACAATGAATTGTTTCGGAAAGGATGAATGTACTTTTAGGTTTATAACTAGTGCATCAAAAACTGCACAACAATTGTTGTGAAAAATTGCCAAAAATCTCACATTAAAATTCAGAGTTTTTTGCAAGTATTATTTTCACGTGAAACGTTACACCTCCAAATTCAGGCAAAAACTTAAAGTAAATTTAAATTTGAAAACAGAGAAAATCTGCACTGACTTCTCAGTGAGTTTAGTAAGACAAAAGAAAAGAATTGTTAAAAAGTTTATTGGTATAAATCTAAATTACGTGAAAGTGATTCGGAAAAAGGTCTACTATATGTTATGAGTAAAATTCCCCAAGCGGTACAATTAAAAAGAATCTTGCAAAATAATGTAGAAATATTGTCAATAAATAAGCGAATAAATAAATAAATAAAAATGAAATAATAAAAATTGCTCCATATATGTACGATAAAAGATCAAATGAAAATCAACCTTTTTTTAAAACAATATCCAAATTATACGAACACAGTATCCGAGTTAGTCACATGTAATAGTATAGTAACGAAGTCAAATAGTAACTTGTTTTCGGATACTCTTGCCAAGTATCGCGCATCACCGATATTATTTTTGACCGAGCCTGTTAAAAAGAAAGGTGACATCTGGCAAATACACTTTAACCCTTTCCCTAACAATACCAAATATTAATGTGTGTAGTTAAAAGGGTTTTGGAAAACATTGAGGCAAAAGAAGAAAATGCTGATAATCAGCATTTTCTCCTTTTGTCTCAATATTTTCTGTGTTATTTTTACACACATCTTTTTCCTTATCAACGTCCATTATGTCGGCTACAGCAACTTACCAATAGGGAACGATTTTTTTCAGTTAACCGTGGCGTAGGCCTAATTTCGGACAGACAAGTAGTATTTCGTGGGTTGTTATAAAATCTCGTAACTACGGCTTAATTCAATCCGCAGTTATACCTCGAGATAAATGACCTGGCAGAGCATCAAAGACTATTGGCTAGGGCTGCTCTGCCAGTTCAATTATCGTGAGCTATACGATATTCTATGACAATACCGACGGTTTATCAAAACATAACGTAAAACTCACTCTATTTTTAGCACAAAATAAATTGCTATTGGGTCTACCCATAATGTCTTTGTTTGGGAAAGGGTTAAGGACTGGTGCACAAACTATTGTGAGAGTATAATCCGTATGAACTTGGACATGTGGTCGTATTCACAACATTTTTAAATCGATTCTCTGAAGCAAAGTTACATTACGAGCCATCTGGCCCCGGTTTCTCGAAAAAAAAAAAACCCAAGTACGTTCTCATGCTCAAATCTGAGCACCGTGCTCAAATCGCACGAAATCCACGTGGACTTCAATCGAATACCCTTCAACGTTGGAGAGTATTCCTTTGAAGTTGAGCATGTTCTCATGAGTATGTACTTCAGTTTTTTTTTCGAGAAACCGGGACCAGAATGGACGATAAGTCTGTCTCGGCCAATCAGATGGATTGTTGTGTAATTTTAAAGATAAACTTTGAATAAAACTGGTTGGTGAATGTGTTGATACATTGATATGCCTCACGATAAATGACCTGGCAGAGTATCTCATTCGATTAGCATGGACTGCTCTGCCAGGTCATTTATCGCGAGGTATACCTAAACTACAATTTTCACATAATTATTTATTTGTACATGGCTAAACCTAGTTGCAATAATGTAACCGAAACCTTTTTGAGTTTTGATCTGGGTTTCGGTTACATTTCTGTCCTATTTCTTGCAATGGAGCAGGTGCTGGAATGATTCATTCCAGCAAGTTAAGCGTAGTCAAACTACAAAATAAAGCTGTTGAATGTAATAAGAATGCCAACTGACAACAGGTTAAAGTGACATTTCACATTTGTTTCATTTTTCAAAAGTATGGCTTGATGCAAATATTGCTTATTCTAATGCGTAGAAATGCTATCAGTTTTTTTGAAGTTGTTATTTTTAAGCGAGAAATACGCCATTAAAGTTAAGACAGAATTGACCAATTCTGTATAAATCTGAACTGTTGGCCGCAACAATTTGTTTAATTTTAGCACAAAAATATATATTTCTCGTAAACGGTTCAACATTTTGACTTGAATTTTTTAGAATTTTCATAAGAAAAGATGCTCTTTAAAAAATAGTCGTGAAATGTCACTTTAACCATTTTTCTTGTCAATTCATCGTATATAGTTTAATGTTAGAATCACTTTCAAATAAAATTCTGTTTAATATTGAAGCGGACAACCCACCCATTTTATTCTACTGAGACAAGAAATTTCCGTTGGAAAACAAATTCTAAACAGTTTTTGTTAATACTTTTTAACCAAATTTGTGACATGAAATATGTTTTTATGGAATTTACTCCTGATAATGGTATTCAAAAATTTATGCCAGAAAATGTATTTTCCACTTGTTTGCCTTGCTCCAAAGAAGCAAGAGGGTGGAATCGTAGCCACAAACCAATATCCACCATCAAGTTTGTGGCTACGACATCGCAGCTAGGCAAAATCGGATCATAAACTATGCTCAAATAGGCCCTATCGTATAAAGAAGAAAATATGGGATACTTAGCCACATGGCAAATAGATTAACCCTCTCCCAAACAAGACCTGGTTTTGACGTCCCTAATAGAAAAGGTTTGGGAAAACATTGAAACAAAAGAAGAAACTGCTGATGACCAGCAGTTTCTCCTTTTGTCTCAATATTTTATATGTCATATTTTACACAAATTCTATCTTTATTAACTTCCATTTTGTCATTTGTGGCAGTTTTTGAAGTGGATCACTTTCAAATTTTGCCGTTTGGGAAAGGGTTAAGAGAAAAATATCAATTATTGTCAAATTGCAAAACTTTTTTTGCCTGGATTCATAACACTACTCTGCTGAACCGAGATAATAGCAAAGAATTTTGATCTAAAAATAGACAGGATTTACCGTTATTTTTTGATAAACCGTAGGTGTTGTTTCAAAATCTCGTAACTACGGCTTGAATCAAGCCGTAGTTACGAGATTTTATAACAGCACATACGAAATAGAATTGTTTGTCCGAAATAACGTCACGGTTAACTGGATAAAATCGTATCCTATTCTTTACAGCATCATATCTTCTCACTATTTATTCTGCTATTCAACCTTTTCCCAAACAAGACATTGTTTTTTCCTTAATGAAAATGCTGGAGAAAACATTGAGACAAAAGAAGAAAATGTTGATAACCAGCATTCTCTTTTTTCCTCTTTATTTTCTGTGTTCTTTATTGCCCACAAATACAATATATAGCCTATCCACATCCGTTTTGTCGTCTGCAGTAGCTTTCAAAATGGAGTACACACATTTTTGTCGTTTTGGAAAGGGTCGATGTTCGAAAGATTCTTTTTCCTTATCATTCATTAACTTTTCGTCTTCTTGTTCATTTTTCGTTGTGAATTTATCAGAGGTTATATCATTAGAGAAAGAAGTAGCTCCGATTTTTCGAAAATGGAAACATTGAGGTTACTAAACAAATAATGCTGGTGACAGCATTAAATTTTTCTCTTTTTATCCCAATAGTCCACAACAGCTTTCAAATGGGGGTGTCCAAAATGTAGCCCTCTCGTAATTGGTAAATAAACTCTTTTTCAAACAAAAATTTCTAGTGCGATCTAGATCTATTTCCGAAGAAGATGCAGGTGAGTAAAGTGATATGGTACTTAAGAGAAAATTCTGATTATCAGCATTCTATTCGTTTTCATCAATGTTTTCAAAAGCTTACTGTGTAGAGACATCAAAACCAAGTTTTGTTTGGAAAAGGGTTGTTATACTCACAGCTTAGAAGCCAGGGTATCGAGCTTTAATACCCTTGTGTGACTAGCAAAAACAAAAGCTTTGATGACCCCGCTGATAACCACGTAAATTGTCAAAAATTGGCCATTTTGTTTGAATTAGTTATGTTGTTAAAATCAATAATAAATTGTTTTCCAAGATATTTGCGTTCGGAAAAGGGTTAAGGCTTTCCAAAACAAGGTCTAGTTTTGACGTTCCTAATAGAAATGACCTGGAAAAACATTGACACAAAAAGAGAAAATGCTGATGATCAGTATTTTCTCCTTTTAGCCTCAATATTTCCTGTGCTATAGTGTACCCGATTCATTTCTTTATCAACATGTAGATCTATTTTGTTTTCTGAAACATCTTTAAAATTGGACTGCTCTAATGTTTTGGTGTTTGGGAAAGGGTTAACTACGCATACAAACATTTTGTAAGCAAAGGTATATGCCTCTATGAATGACCTGGCAGAGCATCCCTAGCTTTTAGCTAGAGATGCTCTGCCAGGTCATTTATCGTGCGCTATATCGATCCCCCCCCCATTGCGTGACGACTCAAAAACTTTGATGACATTGCTGATAACGGCATTAATTGTCAAAAAATGCCATTTTGTTTGAATTAGTAATGTTGTTGAAATCAATATTTAACATGAAGATCGATGCACATGAATAATAAAAGAAACCCTGCCAGTAGTGTGCATGATGACTCCATTACCAAACGACAACATATCAGGTTAGTCCAAATATCGTCGATTTTCAATAAAAACAGCGTAACTGCAGTTACGAGGATTTTGTTGAAAATCGTCGATTTAAAGAGGTTGATGACGACAATACCAGTGAAAAGAATTTTACCTTTTTAAATCTTTTTTTGGGGGGGGTAGAAAGCATGTCGGAAAATGAAGAAATTGCTTGTCACAAGTACACGGGTGGTAAACAGAGAAACGAGCTCCAAAAAGAGGTAGTTGCATAGAGCGAAAATTTGTAGGTCACGAACACATTTTCTAAAATTATTTCTTTTAAAGCGAGTTTTTGAGAAATTCGGCGATGCTGTAATATGAAGAAATGGTCGAAGTTTGTTGTGCACGAGAGTATACGGTATTAGTGGCAGGGTTTTAATACAATCGTCGAACAACATTTCAAAATCGAAAGTAAAAAGATTTTCGATTTTGAAATGTTTTTCAACGATTGTATTCAAACTTTGCTTACTAACAACGTATATTCTCGTGCACAATAAACTTCGACCATTTCTTCATACTACAGCATCGCCGGATTTTTCAAAAACTCGTTGCAAAAGAAATAATTGTAGAAAAAATGTGTTCGTGACCTACCTTTGTTTACAGATTTTCGCTCTATGCAACTACCTCGGTAAAGACCGGATGTCACGAGGCAACGAAATACCGTTGACTCTTTTTGGAGCTAGTTTCTATGTTTACCACCCGTGAAGTAATGTCTTCATTTTTTTCCACAATGTTTTCCAAAGCTGTTAACTTGAACAAATTCATATGAGAAGAGATTTTAAGAAATAGGAAATTCTCACAAAATATTAGGGCCTGTTCCTTTGCTCCACTTCTTTTTCTTTCATTTTCATTTTTTGTTTGTAAATGCTTTGGTTATTGCCTTCTTGGGTCGTACTCACAAACCTTTCTAAATCGATTGTCTAAAGCAATATTACCTTACAAGCTATCTGATTGGACGAAACGTATGTTTCGGCCAATCAGATGGATTGTTGTGTATTTCTAAAGATAAATTTTGAATTAGACTAGATCTAGTTGGTGAATACGGCCCCTGAGGGGTGCTCTACAAATTTTGCATTTCCCTAACTAGCAAGTTTGGTCAACGAAAATAAATGGCCTGTTACATTTGATTTACTGTAGTTATTAACTAAATGTCAAAAGTTTTGTGCGAGACGGACCTTGACATGTCTATTAGTCTATGTCATGTTGACCTCGTGAAAATATGAATTAGATTCGGACTATCACATACAAAATTTGGGAACAATTTTATCCTGTTTACTAAGACGTAATTTCGGACAAACAAAAGTATTCCGTATATGTTGTTATAAAATCTCGTAACTACGGCTTCTTTTCAATTATAAAAGTGATTAGAGTTTTTTTTAACCCTTTCCCAAACAAGACTTGGTTTTGACGTCCAAATTAGAAAGGGCTTGGTAAAACATCAAAACAAAAGAAGAAACTGCTGATAATCAGCAGTTTCTCATTTTGTTTCAATATTTTATATGCCATAGTTTACACACATTCTATCTTTAATGACTTCCTTTTGTCATTTGTGACCGTTTTTTAAGTAGATCACCCTAAAAGTTTTGCCGTTTGGGAAAGGGTTAAACTGAGTAAAGGTCGAAATGTGATTAAGGACAAAGACCCTTTTGGGATATTTCAGACATTTATTTATAGGATTTTTTTTTCAAAATCCATTCAATGAAATATTGTTTTATTATGACATTATGTAAGGACGGAATGCATTTTACATGCGTTATGATCAACATTTGATAGTGATCACGAATTAAATAGCGAGCCAAATCATCGGTGTAAATGAAAAATCTCGTATGTCGATTTTTGCTATTTTTAAAGTCAAATCTTGTGTGCAGAGTAAAGCCAATTCTTGCAGGTTTTGGGGTATTTTTACTGATCAGTATTAATGACACATTATTCGTGAACAATATGTTCAAAATTTCAAGTAAATCCTTTCAGTTTGGGAAACGTTATTACGCTTTTTTCCGTCCCCTTTAAAATTTTCCAAAAAACGAGATACGAGGCTTTGCATTTACAACGACGAAATGGTGGCACAATGAAAAAGTTTTTCTTTGGTCCTTATAAATATTTTGAGTATTCACATTCAATACACCTTCATAAAATGCGTTTCATGACACCCCGTTCTATTTAGTCCAGTTTGTTTATTAGTAAATATACATCCACCGTGCCACATTCTGTAAAAATATCTCCTATACCTGGCCTCATATAATCCACGCATTGTTTGTAGCCATTCAAAATAATGTGAACGTTCTCGCTCATTGAAAAGTTGGGGAACATTGTTACGATATTTTTAGGATTGTTTTATGGTTTTGGCAGGCAGCGTAGACAAAGATCAGCATGTACATACGTGCAGTCCGATCTTGGCCCACGCTACCTGCTTACTTCTTTGTAATCACAAAAATGATGAGAATCTTAGTTTTCTTAAGCTGATAGATGGGTGTAATAGTACACAAAAAGGGTATTTAGAAAACAACCAACATGTTTTGGCTATTTATGTCAATACTTTTTGGCGATTTTTAACCGTTTTCAACGAAGATGTGTCTTTAAATGACAAAATTAAGGACGGAATTCATTCAAGGAAAGTTTTGTTGTGAGCATGCGTTCATAAAATCCATGCAACACTGCCAGGTAATGACACATTAAACCACTTATTTTATGTCCTCCCGATGCACTATTTGAGTATTTCTGTCAATAAACCTTCATAAAATGCGTTTCATGACATCCTGTTCTATTTAGTCCAGTTTGTTTATTAGTAAATATACAACCACCGTGCCACATTCTGTAAAAATATCTCCTATACCCGGCCTCGTATAATCCACGCATTGTTTGTAGCCATTCGAAATAATGTGAACGTTGCCGCTTGAAAAATATGGTGTGAAACTCAACGATGAGCATTGAAACATTGGCTCGCTGCAGACTCTGTGCCTGGATCATTTGCTTCAAGGCCGACCACTCTGCCCCCTCGGCGTCTATCTTGAGTAAATCTAACTTCCTCTGAAATATAATCGAGTTACCAGTCAAATAAGCAACGATTTTATCCAGTTAATAGTGACATAATTTCGGACAAACAAAAAGTATTTCGTGAATGTTGTTTTAAATCTCGTAACTAAGGCTTGACTCAAGCCGTAGTTACGAGATCATATAAAAACACCGACGGTTTATCAAAATATAACTGCAAACATAGTCTATTTTAGCACAATATTCATTGCCATTATAAGTGATGAACTATCAATGTAATAGGTAGTCCATTTAGGAAGGGAGATAACTTTTATTACTTTCCATTTTGTGCTAAGCTATGGTTACGCCGCATGAAAGAAAGTAAAGCCGTTTCGAAAATAATATGTTTCATCGACATGAAACAGATTTTAAGTGCACAATTTATTTGATCAATAAGTTACAAGTTCTTTACAAAGGTTTCTTGAAATCATTTAGCGGTGCAAAATAATAATAATAAAAAAAACATTTTATATTAATCCTTTCCCAAACACCAAAACTTCAGGACGGTACAATTCTGCCGGACAATATTGGATATCCATAGAGATTGGATTTGTGTACAAAATAATAAAAAAAGATATTGAGGCAAAAGGAGAAAATGCGGGTCATCAGCATTTTCTTCTTTTGTCTCAATGTTTCCGCAAGCATTTTCCTATTAGGGACGTCAAAACCAGGACTTGTTTGAGAAAGAGTTAACGCAGGTCTACCCACCTTTTCATGGTGTAACAATGTTCTGATAGAGTCGAATGTTTTAATATTCATGTCTATTCTAGCATGGACAATCTCATCTTTACCACCGATCCCAATCTTGTGGAATGAAACGAGATCGGAGTGTTTATGATCGACTTGGGTGTCGCTGGAACAAAAACAAATAAAAATTCTTAAAAAGCCCAAAGAAGCACCCCCCCCCCCCCCCCCCCCCCCAAAAAAAAAGAAAGAAAAAGAAAAAAAAAAAAAAAAAAAAAAAAAAAAAAAGATAAAGAAAACCCCCAAATCTCACCAACAACAAAATAAATAAATACAGGAACAAGCAATTTCTTCATTTTCCACAATGTTTTCTATGACCTTTATTTTGTGGGGCGTCAAAAGACGTCGATGTGTTGGAATGGGGTTTAAAATAGAATAACCATATTTTAATCATTTTCAGTTTGAAGACACTGTATCATTACCACCATTCTCTCCTTTTGATTCAACGTTTTCGAAGGTGTTTTGTATTGTACAAAAATGAAATCATGGAATATGAATCAACATCAATTTTTTAGTTTGCACGAGCATTCGAATTGAATCGCCATAATCTTTACAAAAATCTTGTTTATAAAGATAATTTGAAGGAATTCAATAACAACATGTACATTTCACACAGACAAAATATCTGTATAACGCTTTAATATTTTCAATTTTGTGATCTGTACGTATCAACTTTCAAACAAACACAACCTAATATTTTATGTTTCGGAGAGGGTAGGTGATTGATAAGACAAAAAAAAGAACACAATACATACTCTGGATCAAATGAATGCACCTCACACTTGTAATAAGCTGCAAGACCGTCATCGAATGTATAGTCCTTCCTGTTCCTGAAGGCGATAAAAAAAGTGTAATAATTTTAATTGACCATTTCTAAAACAAGGTATTGGTTCCGTTTTACTAACGAACTTTCGAATATTGTAAATTGTAAAAACGTAGGCTAATTATACAAGAACTAATCTAATTGGCCCTATACAAGTTTTTACGTCCAACCATATGTCTTGTTATATATTTTACGCAAAAAATGGCTGATTATCTCGTAAGTTTAACTGGTTTAGACGTATCTAGAAGTGCCCGAAAGTCTTTTAAATATTGAAATCACACAATGTTTTTGACCTACATGGGTCCTAAATCTCAATGACGCCTACTCATGCGCTATTCTTTATTTTACAAATGTTACATTGAAGGCAAACGTTTTTTCAGAATGTACATATATGCACACTGCTCTAGACCAATGGTGGTGTCAAATTTTATAAGGAAATCCCCTTTTTTACAACAATGCATACTTTTATAATTAGAATTTTATCCATGAATATTCTTACCTATGATCTGTTTTAGATTCGAATTCTATTATTGCTCACGATAAATGACCAAGCAGAGCATCCCAAGCTAATAACTAGAGCTGCTCTGCCAGGTGATTTATCGAGAGCTATACAACACGCACAATAACTCATGTGAATGCTGGGCGGCGCATGCGAGACTCGCGCAAACGACCTTGAGACTATTATGTTACATGTTACAATCACTTACCCGAAAGAGTAGGCCATACAAGGTTTACCATCCAACAAGGTCTCACATACATGATAACCACCATCATGTTCGTCACCTATATGTCGCTGTCGTGGACAAATTGTTTCTATTGATTCTTGATACCTAAATACAGAAACAATAACATATCGTCGTTTTTCAACAAAAACCTCATAACTGCAGCTTGTTTTAAGCTGCAGTTGCGAGATTTTTGTTGAAAAGGAAGGGTATTTATGAATATGGTAGACATTGTTTACCATCCGACAAAGTTTCACATACATGATAACCACCATCATGTTCGTCACCTATTATGTCGCTGTCGTGGACAAATTGTTTCTATCGTTTCTTGATATCTAAATATAGAAACAATAATATACTGTCGCTTTTCAACAAAAACCTCGCAACTGCAGCTTAAAACAAGCTGCAGTTGCGAGGTTTTTTGTTGAAAAGTAGCGATGTTTAATTATGAGTATGCTAGACATTGTTTACCATCCAACAAAGTTTCACATACATGATAACCACCATCATGTTCGTCACCTATATGTCGCTGTCGTGGACAAATTGTTTCTATTGATATTGATACCTAAATACAGAAACAATAACATATCGTCGTTTTTCAACAAAAACCTCATAACTGCAGCTTGTTTTAAGCTGCAGTTGCGAGATTTTTGTTGAAAAGGAAGGGTATTTATGAATATGGTAGACATTGTTTACCATCCGACAAAGTTTCACATACATGATAACCACCATCATGTTCGTCACCTATTATGTCGCTGTCGTGGACAAATTGTTTCTATCGTTTCTTGATATCTAAATATAGAAACAATAATATACTGTCGCTTTTCAACAAAAACCTCGCAACTGCAGCTTAAAACAAGCTGCAGTTGCGAGGTTTTTTGTTGAAAAGTAGCGATGTTTAATTATGAGTATGCTAGACATTGTTTACCATCCAACAAAGTTTCACATACATGATAACCACCATCATGTTCGTCGCCTATATGTCGCTGTCGTGGACAAATTGTTTCTATCGTTTCTTGATACCTAAATACAGAAATAGTAACATACCGTCGCTTTTCAACAAAAATCCTCGTAACTGCAGCTTGTTTTAAGCTGCAGTTGCGAGTTTTTTGTTGAAATGCAGCGATAATCATGAGTATGGTAGACAATGTTTACCATCCAACAAAGTTTCACATACATGATAACCCCCGTCATGTTCGTCACCTATATGTCGCTGTCGTGGACAAATTGTCTCTATTGTCTCTTGATACCTAAATACAGAAATAAAAACATATTGTCGCTTTTCAACAGATATCCTCGTAACTGCAGCTTGTTGTAAGCTGCAGTTGCGAAGTTTTTTGTATTGTTGAAAAGGAACGATATACATGAGTATGGTAGACATTGTTTACCATCCAACAAAGTTTCACATACATGATAACCCCCATCATGTTCGTCACCTATATGTCGCTGTCGTGGACAAATTGTTTCTATCGTTTCTTGATACCTAAATACAGAAATAATAACATATCGTCGCTTTTCAACAAAAAACTCGTCGTTACAGCTTGTTTTAAGCTACAGTTATGAGTTTTTTGTTGAAAAGGAATGATATTAATGAGTATGGTAGACATTGTTTACCATCCAACAAAGTTTCACATACATGATAACCCCCATCATATTCGTCACCTATATGTCGCTGTCGTGGACAATTGTTTCTACTGTCTCTTGATACCTAAATAAAGAAATAATAACATATCATATCTTTTCAACAAAAATCCTCGTAACTGCAGCTTGCTTTAAGCTACAGTTATGAGATTTTGCTGAAAAGGAATGATATTAATGAGTACGGTAGACATTGTTTACCTTCCAACAAAGTCTCACATACATGATAACCCATTAACCCCTATCGTGTTCGTCATCTATATGTCGCTGTCGTGGACAAATTGTTACTATTGTTTCTTGATACCTATATACAGAAATAATAACATATGGTCGCCTTTCAACAAAACTCCTCGTAACTGCAGCTTGTTTTAAGCTGCAGTTGCGAGGTTTTTGTTGATAAAAAAACAGTGATATTTGTTAGAATTCTAGACAAGCTTTACCATCCAACAAAGTTTCACATACATGATAACCCCTATCGTGTTCGTCACCTATATGTCGCTGTCGTGGACAAATTGTTTCTATTGTTTCTTGATACCTAAATACAGAAATAAATAACACATCGTCGCTTTTCAACATAAAACCTCGTAACTGCAGCTTGTTTTTAAGCTGCAGTTATGAGGTTTTTTTGTTGAAAAGGAACGATATACATGAGTATGGTAGACAATGTTTACCATCCAACAAAGTTTCACATACATGATAACCACCATCGTGTTCGTCACCTATATGTCGCTGTCGTGGACAAATTTTTTCTATTGTTTCTTGATACCTAAATACAGAAATAACAACATATCGTAGATTTTCACCAAAACACCTCGTAACTGCAGCTTGAAACAAGCTACAGTTTCGAGTTTTTGTTGAAAAGCAGCGATATTTCTTAGAATTCTAGACAAGGTTTACCATCCATAAGTTTCACATACATGTTAACCCCCATCGTGTTCATCACCTATATGTCGCTGTCGTGGACAAATTGTTTCTATTGTTTCTTGATACCTGAATACAGAAATAATAACATATCGTCGCTTTTCAACAAAAAACTTGCAACTGCAGCTTGTATTAAGCTGCAGTTGAGAGTGTTTTTGCTGAAAAAGGAATGATATTCACAAGTACGGTATCCATTGTTTACCATCCAACAAAGTTTCACATACATGATAACCTCCATCGTGCTCGTCACCCCTATGTCGCTGTCGTGGACAAATTGTTTCTATTGTTTCTTGATACCTGAATACAGAAATAATCACATATCGTCGCTTTTCAATAAAAACCTCGTAACTACAGCTTGTTTTAAGCTGGAGTTGCGAGTTTTTTGGTGAAAAGGGGCGATATTCATGAGTATGGTAGGCATTGTTTACCATCCAACAAAGTTTCACATACATGGTAACCACCATCGTGTTCGTCACCCCTATGTCGCTGTCGTGGACAAATTGTTTCTATTGTTTCTTGATACCTAAATACAGAAATAATCACATATCGTCGCTTTTCAATAAAAACCTCGTAACTACAGCTTGTTTTAAGCTAGAGTTGCGAGTTTTTTGTTGAAAAGCAATGGTATTCATAAGTATGCAAGACAAGATTTACCATCCAACAAAGTTTCACATACATGATAACCACCATCGTGTTCGTCACCTATATGTCGCTGTCGTGGACAAATTGTTTCTATTGTTTCCTGATACCTAAATACAGAAATAATATAAGTTGGCTAGACAATAAAATGCAATATTATTTTATTGCATTAACCATAGATCTACAACAAGTTTGTATCAAATGCAAATAATTGAAAGGGAAAGTCAATGGAATCAACATTATAACATATAAATAATGAATGAATTTACAGAAGAACATAAATTGTAGTATGTAAATGGATTACTGCCTTATTTTCTTTTTAGAGACACATTAAATAAAATTTTGCTATATTTCTTGTTTGTAATTTCGAATTGTTTGCAAGGAGGTTAACAATTTTTTAGTCTTAGGCCATGTATAATAATATTTTTATACATTATTTCTTAAATCAACAAACTTTGGGCATATTAGTAAAAAATAGAACTCATTCTCAACCATGCCAGAAGTACAATATTTCAGACAATACTTTTAAAATTCCCCCATTCTACATCGGAGTTTTGACACTAACATATGATATTTTGCCAATGACGTAAAAACAAACCAAAGTTCTACGAGGGATGATCCAAAAGTAATGTCACAAACGTTGTTTTTGTTGATTTTATGAACGTAACGTCATGCGATTTTACATGACGAAAGATTAACATTCGTTTAATACATACACACATTTCATAAAGTTTCGTGTAATATTACAAAAATAAACCACATTTGTTCATAGCGCATCGCTGTACAGCGTCGCACAAGAAACAACGTAATTGATGTCAAAGTCTGCACATCAAAATATCGCCCTCCGTGTTTAATGCAATATTCGTGGCGTTCGGCCCACTTCATTAATGCCTTTACAAACAACTCATTCAGCAATTCCTTGAATGCAAGTTATGAATTCAATGAGACTTATTTGGTATTTCAACGCACCTATTTTATTGAAACGTCCGAAAATGACCTAGCAATATAATTACGTCATTTAAATATCAGATTACTTGCCGCAGTTTTTCTTTTAACCCATTACCAGACGACGAAATTTCAAACTAGTCCAAATTCAAAGATGTTGCAGACCACAAATTCAAGTGAATAAAATTTTACATTTTTGGTCATTTTGTATAGAAAACATTGTGGGAAATGAAGAAATTGCTTGTTACAAGCAATTTCTTCATTTTCCACAATGCTCTCTAAAGCCTTTATCTCACGGGGAGTCAAAAGGCGTCACCGTGTGGTAATGGGTTAATACATGTATAATGATAGAACATAAAGTAATACTAATCTTCAAACGAATAGTCTAGGGCGTGCTGCGCATATGCACGATATGGGTCATTTTCAGCATTCTATTTTCTCGGATATATAAACAATATTCAAATAACCCAGAAAAGCATGTTTCTAATAGGATTAGCTTGGATGATAAGTCTTTATAAATTTTGTACAAGAATACGTCAAATAACCAAACTATAGGCACTGTGACATTACTTTTGGATCATCCCTCGTACAACTTATATAAACTGTAGTTACGGCATTTTAAACGTAATATGTGTTTCATTGTTGAAATAATGTATAACATTAGTAAGAGGAAAATAGTGAAATGAAAAGGAAACCCTACCTAAAGAAAAGTTCTTCCAACTCAGCGTCAGACATTGCCTCAAGAACGTTATCTGGGGGTACAACAATATGACCTTTGTTGTCAATATACTTGGAAGTATCATATCTCTGTAATAAATATAATGACATGTTAAAGGTAAGGTGCAATACAGTATTTTAAAGGGGTATATAACAGAATTTTCTAGGAATTCGATCAACATATGGACTGTCCGACAGTCAGAGTTTGCATTGTCGTGTTGTGCCATTGCATGATTAAGGTAAAAAAGGAATTTTTGCGCTGGTACCAAGATTTCCACTATCTATCAAAGTCCAGTCTCCAAAGTATGCATGGCAACAATGTTCAAACAACTAAAGCAAACAATATAAACATCTTTGGGAAAAGGCGAAATTGCTCTATTATTAGCAATTTCCTTCTTTCTTGGCATGTTTTTATTCTAAATCATTTGCGCAGTCCCTAAAAGATTTAGGTCTAGGTACAAAGGTCCAAAAGTTACAAGACACAGTTTAAAGACTCTTGTCCATTAAAGCTTAAAGTGACATTTCACAATTATTTCTTCTAAATTTTACTTTTACTTTTATCTGAAAGAGCAATTATTTTCAAGAAAATTCTGAAAATTTCAAGCCAAAACATTGAACAGTTTACGAGAAATATATATTTTTGTGTTGAAATTAAACAAATTATTGTAGACAACAGCTCAGATTTATATGGAATTTGTCATTTCTGTCTCAATTTAACAGGCATTTTTTCGCTTAAAATAACAACTTCAAAAAGCTGACAGTATTTCTACGCATTAGAATGACCAATCTTTGCATCAAGACATCTGTAGCTTACTTTAAAAATGCAATTGGAATGTTATGTTCCTTTAAAATATTACAGAGAACCATACTTACTATATATACCCTTCTATTGTCTTGATTTATTACTGTAACGGTGGGGTGATGTACCGCTCGTCTACTGGAGTACAACAGGGTTATAATCAACACGATGAGCAATACCCCACCCACCAATAGATACTGTATGGGAATACGTCTCATTGTGCCCATATCCATTCAGCGAACTTTTCTGTACTACACTGAAATAAAAAAAAAAAAAAAAAAAAAAAAAAAAAAAAAAAAAAAAAAAAAAAAAAAAAAGAAACATCTCGAGTAAGAACGATCTAAAATATAATTGAGCCAATATCAGGAAAAGGATCGGTCCTTTAATGCTTTTGAGCCCAACATTGTTCAAGATCAATCTGCGTATACACGCAGTCTGACCATGAACCATGTTGGTCTCCAATAGCTTATTCGTGACCCGTAGCAACTGTAAGACAGCAGCGCGGGTCCCAGTTAGACTGCTTTTAGATAAAGACTGATCGTGAAACATGGCTGTCTCAAATGTTATAAGGCACCATTTTCCAGATCCTGGTTCAATTATTTCTTGATTTATTGTTGTTATAGTCCCAGGTTTCTGTGCTCGTCTACAGGAGTAGGCCTACAGCAGTGTTATAATCAGCACGATGAGGAGTACCCCACCCACCAAAAGATACTTTATTGGAATACGTCTCATTGTGCCCATATCCATTCGACCCTCCAGGTAGGACAAAACTGAAAAGGTAAAAATATTGTGATTTTCAAAACCAAAAACTTCTAAAATGATATAACCATTTTTTTTTCAAACAAGACATTGGGCAATTTCACCATTTAGGTTAAGCATTTAGGACGTATTTTGTTCTACAAACGGTTAAGCATTTAGGACGTTTTTTGTACTACTAACGTCAGACAGCATGTTTCGGACACGAATCTCTATATAATCTCTCAAGACTTATGGCATGCAATTTTGTCCTATATCGTCGGTCACATTCAAAAACGTCGTAACTACAGCTTAAATAAGCTGTAGTTACGACGTTTTCGAACGTGACCAGCGTTATATTCTGTAGGAAACTTATAGGGTAAAATTACGTCTTGGTTTGACGTTTCTTATAGAAACGGCTCGGTAAAACCTGATGCAAAAGAGAAAATTCTGAACGTGTCTATTGTTAGCTCACCTGAGCAAAAAGTGCTCAATGTTAGTTATTGAGGTCGCTTTTTGACCGTCGGCGTTAGTCCGTCCGTCTGTCTGTCTGTCTGTCCGTCTGTTCACAATTTGCTTGTACCATTCTAGCATCCACAAATGTTAACCAATCTTGGCCAAACGTTCTTAAAACATGTATGATCATTAGTTTTTTGAATGAGTTCTATTTTGAGTCAGATCAGAGTTCTTGAATGAGTTCAATTTTGAGTCAGATCAGACCAGAAAGTTCTGAGTTATGTGCCATTGAACGTTAAAAATAGCTAGTTTTGACTTTGTTAGCACTGTAGCATCTACACTTATTGATCAATCAGGACGAAACTTGGCCACAATGTTGGTAACTATAACACGGTGCATAATCACGTGACTCAGAATTTCCGATAACCTTCAATAACTAAATGTTAATACTTGACCAAGTTGAATTCGGTTTGAAGCAGAGAAGGTGGGAAATGCCAGGAATAAGCTGGACGTGTTGGATTGTTAAAAATCAGCTGGTAAAAAGTTGTTGAAGATCAACCCAAAATTTTGTTGATATTCAATAACTTTAAGCTGATTTTTTTTAAAAAAAAATCCAACACGCCCATCTTATGCGCGACGTCTGCACACCTTCTCTGCTCCAAACCGAATTCAATTCGGTCCCGTATTAACAAAATAACTGAAGATTGTTTAGATTGTTGTGTCATGTGATTATACACCGTGTATAATACCGCAAAAAAACAAGTAAAAAATTGCTGTAATGTACAGCAAAATGAATTGTATCGCGCTTAAAAAATTATACCAAAGTACTGAATATAATGGTACAAGTGTCTGGTTAAGTCAACATGCAGTGAAAACCGAAATAGGATTGCATGTCTGCATATGCTGGTGCTAGATCTAGTCTATTTTTGTGTGTTCAGCCAGATTATACATTAATCAAACAACATAGGAGGGGAAGTAAGCAAATACAAAAGTGTTAAATGTTGCAGTTGAATAAATGGGGATTAAAATTAACTTAAACAAGAAAGGAAACCGAATACTTCAGCAAGGAATTAGGGCCAAGATGGTCCTGAATCGTTTCTCCGTGAAATTATTTTTTGGAAAAAAAAGAAGGAAAAAAAGACACACACAAAAAAATTGAAAGTCCACCATAGTAACCACAGTTCACTATGAAATTATTTTTCGAAAAAAAAAAAAAAAAAAAAAAAAAAAAAAACAATTCGAAAGGCTCCATGCAAGGAAGATTCCTGTTAGATTCCTATGTTAGAAGAATCCTGTTTGAATCTTGATTGAAACTGGCCTGGTAATTTTGGAGAAATTTTCACATGAACGCACGCCGGAAACAGGACCGTGGCATAAGCCCCGCTAGCCTTTGATCAGAATAGGTAAAATACTTTAATTAAATAGAAAAAAAAACTTGTTTATCCATTAGCCTTCTGAATATAAAAATCGTATCAAGTAAATTTTCCAAACCGGAACATTTTGACCACTATAGCTTATTTGTTCTTCGTATAATCATTCAATAGAGAACAGACTGTGTTGAATAGATCAGAGTGCACGCTAATCTTAGTCTATGGAATCTAAAAATGCTTTGATAACAGCAGGAATAGGAAACGTTTATGATAACAGACATAGATGAACGAACGCACAGCAGCCACAATGCCACGGATATGATCCTTATTACTTTTGTCCGGCGGAGCAATAAATTAAATGTAAAAAAGATAAATATAGAAATGCCATATAAAGTGACAACTATTGTTTGACCAGATTGAACTGAGACTCCTTGCATATTCCGTTAATATTCGGGTCTTTCCGTATTTTCTACATCGGGACTATAATCTGTATAAGTACTTGATACACTGTGTAGTATCCACCGAATAATAGTGGCCTAGTGTGTAAGGCGACTCTCAAGTGAACCACATGTCCGTGGTTCAAATCCCAGTACAGCTTTTGTTTAAATATTTTTACGTTCAACATTAATTTCTTTTTTTTTCAAATACATGCATACATTTTGTAAACCTCAATCAGTTCATTTGAAACCATTCACTTTAAGTAGTCATTCAAGAAATGTCGAAACCGTTTAGATACAGGTAATATAAAAACGTGTTTGCTGATGTTGCAACTTTTTTAGACAACTGGGGGACCCAGAATCTTTTCCCTAGCTTTACCATCAATACAACTGGAGTCAGAAGGGTGAACGTCTTTTAGATTCCCCAGAATCTACGAGAGATCAACACATTGTCATCATAAAAGCAACGTTCAAGGGAAGATGATAAATGGACGATTAAATATTATGATAACAAGGGAAAAGATATTTAGTGAACTATAATTATTGTGAAAATTAAAAAAAAGAGTATTTCATCAATCAATAAAATACTGAATTAATTAAGTATTCCATTTCATAGGAAAAAGAAAGAAAAAAAAAACTTAAAATAGTTTCATCAGTAACATGCTGGATTCGTTCCTGAGTCCCTGTTAATGAAAGTCCAGCGTCTTTCCACTTACTCTCTTACGAACAGAGCGTATTCTCCCTACATTCCATTTCGATAGAATACTCTCTGTTCTCGCGGGGTCGTTTCACGTCTAATCTCGGGGCCTTGGCGGGATTTCGGTATCCAATCGTCGCCAATATACTCATAAACAATCGAAATTTCTGATACAAGAAATGATTGGTTAACGCTTCAAATTACCAGCTTCCGCCAAAAATAGAAGCGACGTAATGTATACGTAATCAAACCAGATCAAACTGAAAGATTTTGATTCGATAATTCAAATGTTACCGGCTTCAGCCAAAAATAGAAGCGACGTAATGTATACGTAATGATGATGCAAGATAAAACTGAATGATTTTGATTCGATAATTCAAATGGTGTGCTATAATTAGATTATGACGACCAAATAGGCTGTTGGCGTACCGAAAACTGCAGAGGTCATATTTGATGGTTTAATCAATAGAGCTCGGCATGGAGAGTACTTTCCACTACGCCAATTCTTTGATCAATGAGATCATGCAGAAATAAAGTTAACATTTTTCACAGCGCAGGGTATAAACACGCGGAAACTACCGAATACGCCGATGGATGCCGAAATACGCTTACGGAAAACGATGAGACTCAGGTAAATTTGGTCAAACAATACCAGCCGCTAATGTTTAGGATTTAAGCTGTAACACAATACAAGCAATACCATGAATATGTCTCAATAATTCACACGGCAGATCATCTCTGCCAGGTCATAAATCGGGACCTATATTTGTACTTATCACACACAAAAAACACAAAGAACGAGCGACACATACGAGGAGATTTACTAGAGTGTAACAAAAAGTACAGGACTAAAGTTTTGATTGTGGCGGCGAATTGATTGAGCATAAAGTATTCTTTTGAACGGTTTTGAAATCCATCCAGTCAAAAACTGTTGAGACATAAAAATTGAGTTGTTCTTTTATGTGAAAACCCATAACAGTTTGTAATTTATAGAAAAAAAATGAGAAAACCTATTTGTTCTACTAGTTATACACGTGCCTATTTAGTTCAGACGATCCCTTGAAATTATGGAATCGAATCATCCATAATTGTAAATGCAGTATTCATTCAATACTTACCGGGTAAGTCTTTTTCGTGCTTTGATTTCTTAGGAAGCGATGCAGTGAATCGGATAGGCCATGGGCAAACCGAAAGTAAGAATTCACATTGTAATGCAATTTTGAAAAACGCTTGAGAAAACCCATTTGTTCTACTAGCAATATACATATCTAGTCAGATAAGACGATCCCTTGTAACAATGCAAGTTGACCAGTCCAAAGTGAACATGTAGTGGTCATTCAATAGTAAGGTACTTCTCGTTCTTTGATTTCTTAGTGCGATTCGAAATTTATGTACCAAAAATAAACAGTATTGATTAGATACGATCTTAAAGTACATGAATATAACAATTTAATACGATGAAAATTCATGATTAAGGAGTTTGGGCTGATATGAATCTCCTTTGCGCTGCCGACGGCTTCTTTTTGCCCCTGAGTAGCCTATGAAATTCGGAATTTACACAAAAACCAGGCAATTTATGTCCCAAAATAAACATTAATGATTAGATACGATATTGGCGTGCATGAATATAAAAAATTAATGCAATAAAAATTCACCATCGAGGAGTTTGGGCTGATTTGAATCTCCTTTGCGCCACTGCCAGCTCCCGTTTTATCTCTTGAGTAGCCTATGAAAATCGGGATTGATACAAAAACCAGACAATACATGTCCAAAAATTAACATGATCAATTAGATCTAATCTTAAGATACATAAATATAACAATTTAATGCAATACACATTCACGATAAAGGAGTTTGGGCTGGTTTGAATCTCCTTTGCGCCACTGCAAGCTAAGTTTCGCCCATAAGTAGCCTATGAAATTCGGAATTAACACAAAACAGATTTTTTTGTTCTAAAATAAACATTATTGATTAGATATATTCTTAAAATACATGAATATAAAAATTTAATGCTATAAAAATTCACGATTGAAAAGTATGGTCTGATATGAATCTCCTTTGCGCCATCCGCCAGCTCCTTTTCCCCAGTGAGTATCCAGCCTATGAAAATCGGAATTAGGCTAATACAAAAAAAAAAAAAAACCAAAAAAAACCCAGACACTTTTTCTCAAAAACACACATTATGGATTAGATATGATCTTAGAATACATGAATATAACAATTTGATGCGATGAAAATTCAAAATTAGGAAGTTTTGGCTGATATGAATCTCCTTTGCGCCACCGCAAGCTCATTTTCGCACGAGAGTATAGCCTATGAAAATCTGAATTAATACAAAAACCAGAAACTTTATGTTCTAACATAAACATTATTGATTAGATATGATCTTACAATACATGAATATAGCAATTTAATGCAATAAAAATTCATGATTTAGGAGTTTATGCTGATTTGAATCTCCTTTGCGCCACCGCAAGCTCCTTTTCGCCCGTGAGTATAGCCTATGAAAATCGGAATTAATAAAACAAGCAGACACTTTTTTCTAAAGAATACATAAATTATTATTGAATAGCTATGGTCTAATAATACATAAATATTACAATCAATTGTGACGAAAATCTATGATTAAAAAGTTTATACAGATACAAATCTCCTTTGCGCCACCCAGCTCCTTCTCGCCTGTGATTAGCATATGAAAATCGGAATTTATACAGAAAACAGACACCTTTTGTCAAAAAAATAAACATTATGGATTAGATATGATCTTAAAATACGTGAAAATTACAATTTAAATGCGATAAAAATTAATGATAAAGGAGTTTGGGCTTATATGAATCTCCTTTGCGCCGCAGCCAGCTCCTTTTCGTCCGTGAGTAGCCTATTAAATCGGATTCAACACGAACTGTCCCAAAACAAAGATTACTAAATAGATTTAATCGTAAAATACACGAATATAACAATTTAATGCAATAAAAAATCATGATTAAGGAGTTTGGACTGATATAAATCTCCTTTGCGTCAACTTCAGGTCCTTTGCGTCCTTTGCGCCAAAAACAGGTCCTTTGCGTGTTTTAGTCCAACCCGAAATGGTATGCATAAATGCGTTGCATTTAAACGGATAGGAAAAATACATGCCCACCATGGGCAAACCGGAAGTAGGGACTTTCCATTGCTATGCAAAGTATAAAACTATACTATAATTTTGTTTACACGAATTTTCAGCGTGGTCTGAGATTAAACGAACTTCAATGTATACTTATAGTACTGCTTGAAAAATTATACCGTGTAAACAGTTTATATGTAGGTTATATATATACGACTTTCAAGTACAAATAATTATCCCTCATGACGTAATTTCTAAAATTAGAATATGTATACCACATATGTATCGCGCATGGCGCGATACAATCAATTTTTAAGTACGATTGAACTAGGAAGTCCGCATTTATGTGTCCTTGAACTTGACAAAATTGCAGTTTTCGACTTTATTTTCACTGTAACGACCACAAATATTGACCAATCAAGACAAAACGTAAGCACCATATTGGTAACCATATCTCTAATGAGTTCGATTTTCAGTCTGATCGAACTAGGAAGACCGGAGTTATGTGCCCTTGAATTGGACAATATTGATGTTTTTGACATTATTTTCACTCTAACGACCACAAAATATTGACCAATTAAGATTAATTTTTGGTCTCAAGGTTGGTGACCATAAGATCTTGGATGAGTTTGATTTTCAGCCTGATCAAACCAGAAAATTCTGAGTTACTGGTATGTGCCCTTGCATTGGACAAAATTACCATTTTTCGACTTAATTTGCACTCTAACAACCATCAAGACAAAACTTTGCAAAATTGTTAGTGACCATAAGATTATATTGAATGACTAATTTTTATCAAACCAGAAAAAAAACAGAGTTGTGTGCCCTTGACGTTGGCACAATTGCAGTTTTCGACTCTTTTCACTCTAACAGTCACAAATATTGACCAATCAAAACAAAACTTGGACATAATGCTGATGCCCATAAGAACTTCCATGAGAATAATTTTAGCTTGATCATGACTGTTTGTTTTGAGTAACGTGTCCTTGAATTTGACAAAATTGCTGTTTTCTTGGCCTTTGTTTTCACTGTTACAGCCCCAAATATTGATCATTGATATAATCACAACACCCCTCTCACGTAGGACAGTCAATATAAGATCATGAATACAATTTTGAGTTTGATATATAATTTTCCATTTTAAATAATGTGCCCTTGAACATGACAACATTAATATTTTCACACTATCTAGATTCAGGTGAGCGAATAAGGACAATCATGGTCCTATTGTTCAAGTTGTTGTGGAGTTAGGTTAGTCTACCTGTGAAGTCATGCCTATAGTATTATTAGTACTGGACTATAGCATATTAACTCAGTTCATGCATGACTGATCATGGGTAGACTGCTATATAAACAGCTCAGCTACACAAGAAGTCCCCAGTTAGTATTGATGAGTGTTCCATGATGTTCATGACATAACCTGTTCGACAGGCGGTTGATGGATCTTGAATGCTGTGCTGCAACTGAGTCTGCCTCACCTAGGCTGTAGGTAAGTATGACCAATTGTATGCACACTTCGGCTTCACAACAATTGGCGCTGCTTTTTATAAAAAGGGGGAGTGATATAGTGAGGATAAGAAATGATGAAGGAATAAGGGATTTGGCATCATTTTAGTATTTTAAGCTTTGTTAAAGTATTTTAGTCATTTTTCTGTGATAATTATTTATTGTAGTTTGTGTACTGGTTGCACACTGTTAGAACTGTGATAATTGTTGTACATTGTGTACTGGTTGCACATTCTGTTTATGAATATTTAAGATTTTAGAAACAGGTTTAAACAACTGGGTGTGAACTTCACAAAACAGGGAGGAATGTTGTGGAGTTAGGTTAGTCTACCTGTGAAGTCATGCCTATACTAAGTTTATCAGTACTGTACTATAGCATAGTACTCAGTTCATGCATGACTGATCATGGGTAGACTGCTATATAAACAGCTCAGCTACACAAGAAGTCCCCAGTTAGTATTGATGAGTGTTCCATGATGTTCATGACATAACCTGTTCGACAGGCGGTTGATGGATCTTGAATGCTGTGCTGCAACTGAGTCTGCCTCACCTAGGCTGTAGGTAAGTATGACCAATTGTATGCACAATTCGATTTCACAACAATTGGCACCGCGAGCATAACGAGAACCTGTGTATTGTGCTGTCCTTCCGGGAATCGAACCACATGTCATTGGTGTTCTGCTCCGGCTCCGGCACAGGTGATGCAGAATCTTGCCATTCTTGGTAGATTTTGGGTTGCCTTGTGTGGCTGTCTCTAACAGAGATAGTTTTAAAATTCCGTGGCAGGCTGTGCAGATAGTGAATATCCTTGTGGGGAATTAGTTTATTTTTTAGTTTTGTTTTCTTTTTCTCTCAATATTCTTGTCTCTACAATGTTATACATTTTGACTGGTATTTTGTATGTTTATGCAGAATGGAGTTAAGTGTAGAATATTTGACTCAGGTTTATAAGGGTAAAAAATGCATGCTTTGCTTTAACTAACTTCCCGCCAAAAGGTGCTCACTTTAGTCGCGGCATGGTAGAAGGGGATTTCTGCCCAGGGTGCATGTGCATTTGCCCGAAAATCACCGCGGATGATGTAAATGGGTGTCCGTTTTGCGTCCTTCCCCTTCAATTTTTTATTGGGTTTAATTCCCAGTGGTTGGTGTTGTAGATAGGTAGAATTACCTTATGGTCTTGTTTGACCTTCATCTTACAACACGGAATGGGTTTTAGAATGTGGATTCTTGAAATTAGGTGTTGCTAGTGCATAGGAACTGAAAGTGAATTTAAAGTGGATTGGGCTTCTTTGCTGTCAGAAACGGGGTTAACAGCACAAAATAATTAGTTCTGGGCCCTTGGACTGTTTAAAGGAGTCTCAACACTTTATCAAATTAACTTGAAGTAGGAGTAGGTTTGAACTTTTTTCTTTTTAATCCCTTTTGTTTTTTATTTTTAAAGAAAAGGCGGAGGGGAAATAGAGATAGAAAGGAAATGTGTGCAGTCCGAAGTTTGTGGGTCCTATCTATAGCAAATATTGTGGAAAGAGCATCCTTTTCACATGCTATATAGGGTTCAGGAGTGCATACATGGACTGAATATTATTAGGACAAAAGAAGCACATTAAAACAGCACCTTACTAGCAGACTGGATACGCATGTAAAAATGAAACAGAATAATTATTTGCTCGAAGTATATTATTATTAATCAAGCTGAGACTGCTTTGCCTCCTTCCCAAAAGAATTGGATAATTCTTGGATATGGCTTGGCTTTCTAAAGCTTTGGATGAAAAGGAATGAAAATGTTTATCTTTAACAGTGGGGCTTTGGGACTTGTAATATGTTGTGAACATTTGCATTTGTCATTAATCTTATTGTAAGAGGTCTTACTTGAGAAGGTGAACATGTATCCAGCTTTGTTAGATCTAAGTTTCCAGTAAAGTCATTTTCTATGCCCAAAGTTTATCATGGCAAATAGCTGGGCATAGTGTATCTCTGAAATACTGGTCCATGCAAGTGTTAAATTTGTTTCCTATCCGTAAAAGTAAAGGGTAAATTCTAAATTGGTTAAACACATTACATGTACATGCAGAAATATTTGAGTCTTGTAAAAACACTCACTATCCATGGTCAAAATTTAGTTCAATTGTGTCTACCTGGTGAGTGTTTTGATAGCACAGTCACTGATTGGCCTGCATGATTTATCATGAATTAATTGTGTTCAATCAACTCCCAATTAATTTGTCCTTTTCCAGATGATGTGAAATTGATTAGAAGAGATTTTAAGGACCAATTCCTTTTTGGTCCTTACCTTTGGCATTTTAAGGGTGAGATATGTGGCTGTTAGGAGGCATCTGGGAATGTGGCTGGATGTTTGGGTAGGAACTGTTTTGTTTTCTATTCAACTCTGGACAGCAAATCAGATGGTCACATTAAAGTATCTTGTCCTTTTACTTCAAAAGATTCTACTTCAATCAATTGCACCATTATAGCTGGTGGAGATGGAGGATTAGTATTTCAGATCTAAGTCTTATTGCCACAAGACCCGTTACCACATGTTTTTGTCGCAAGTTTTTAATATTTCCAGTTTTAGTCGAGAAGGCAAAAGTTTTGTGCAGAAGTACAGACTACTATTATAAATGATTCATAGCTTATTTCACTAATTCTGAATGTTCACCAAAAAGCGTTTTGCCTATTTTCATATTGCAATCTTTTGATCAGTCAATCAAATTTTCATATCTTTATTCTTTAAACTTGCGGCAAGGGTCGACAATGACACTTGTAATTATGGAATTGGTGTTGTGGTTTTAAAAAGTATTAAGACTAAATTGTTAATGTGGGCTTTCCATTAGCTTCTAGACTTTCGAAATAGTGTTAAGCTTGCAGAATAATGTTTATAACCAATAACATTACACACTGTATTCAAAATTTTGGGAAAGGAATGAGTAATTGGCTGTATAACTAGTTATTATAATTTCCTCCTGTGCTTAGTTTGCACGTAGATATACCAGCCTTCGTTAGAGGCAACGAAAAGGAGGGTAAAGTGTTTCTTCCTGTGCAGGGTTTGCACGTAAATATGCCATCTTTCGTTGGTGATTTGGTAATGAATAGGAGGGCCATGAGTTTATGAAATATTAAGTAGTTCAATATAGAATAAATTATGTGTTTCATGTGAATATTCTGCAAGCTGGTATGAATTAGGATTAGTAAAGTAATGAGTTCCTCGATTTATTATCTAGAGAGGGGTTCATGAAGCAATGGATAGACTTTCTGTGATAATAACCAAATATCTGTGATAATCTCTGCTTATTTCTGTGATAGTAATTAAGTAATGTTCTGTGATATTTATTCAACATCTGTGATATTTGTTTTAATTGTTAATGTTTGGTATTTTACTCAATGGATTTGTTAAATATTGTTATTTCTGTCAAGTGATCATCTGAGTTTGTATTAGTAACTAATCTGATTTAAGTACATCAACTGATGGAAGAATTGAAGCTATATAATTAATCTTGACTAATTTCAATAGACATGTTTTTGGTGTAGATCTATCTATTATGAGAAGAATTTGCTGATCTTCAAAAATGTACTGATTTGAAATTAGCTTGAATGGCTTGCTGAAACTTATAAGAATATGACCTTATTAATTTATATTTACATATTTCAACATGAATACCTGTGATATCTTTAGATAATGATTAATTAGTAGAAAGGTTGTCTTGTGTTTTATATTGCGTTGATTTTGGACACATTGATTTATCAATTTTAATTGCTTAAATAACTTGGTGATTGCATGTTTACTTTATGATCGAAGTATTGTTTAGCTGAAATTTAGAAATTGCCAAGTTCAAAACTTCCAATTCATAATACATATATTCTTTCACTTTTGATGTAAGCAGTTCTGCAATAGTTCTTAATTAATGTTTGTCTGAATTTTGAGAAGAAATGATTTATATGCTTTTTCAATGGTCATTTTTGGATTTATGTTTTTCAAGTATTTATTGATTGGTTAATTGTTTCTTTGTTAGAGCTGATCAGCTTGAGTTTTTGTAAATGTTAAGTCCCTTCACTGACCAGTGTCTTTTCTCATGGTTTTGGGAACGGGTCCGAAACCAGCCAGCCGGTTTGGTATTGGAAACGGGTCCGTATTATACACCCGCGTAAAGGAGAAAACATACTGCTCACATAGTGGTTTTCGGATCTTATACTCCATGCTTTAATAGGCTACCCCTTGTACCAATTGTGGTACTTTAACTTAAAAAATATAAAAAGGGGGAGTGATATAGTGAGGATAAGAAATGATGAAGGAATAAGGGATTTGGCATCATTTTAGTATTTTAAGCTTTGTTAAAGTATTTTAGATATTATTTCTCTGTGATAATTGTTTATTGTAGTTTGTGTACTGGTTGCACACTTCTGTGATAATTGTTGTACATTGTGTACTGGTTGCACATTCTGTTTATGAATGTTTAAGATTGTGATACAGGTTTACACAACTGGGTGGGAACTTCACAAAACAGGGAGGAATGTTGTGGAGTTAGGTTAGTCTACCTGTGAAGTCATGCCTATAGTATTATTAGTACTGGACTATAGCATATTAACTCAGTTCATGCATGACTGATCATGGGTAGACTGCTATATAAACAGCTCAGCTACACAAGAAGTCCCCAGTTAGTATTGATGAGTGTTCCATGATGTTCATGACATAACCTGTTCGACAGGCGGTTGATGGATCTTGAATGCTGTGCTGCAACTGAGTCTGCCTCACCTAGGCTGTAGGTAAGTATGACCAATTGTATGCACACTTCGGCTTCACAACAAAGTTATCAGCGTGTTTTATCCGGATAGTTTTGTTTGAGAAAAGAGAAAAAAGATCTGACATGGCAATGAATTTGTGCTAAAAATAGAATGGGTTTACTGTTATGTTTTGATAAACCGTCGGTGTCGTTATAAAATATCGTAACTACGGCTTGAATCAATCCGTAGTAACGAGATTTCATAACAACACCTGCGAAATACTTTTGTTTGTCCGAAATTACGTCATTGTTTACCTGATAAAATCGTTCCCTATTAATTGAACGTAATCTTTACGCATGAAAAACCCAAACATCCAAATGAATAGGGATTAAGAACACATTCTTTGTGCCAATGCTAACTGATATCCTTATTTGAAATGTACTCATATTCAGACGAGGGCATTTTCATGTAGGCTAAGGTGAAAACAGCATGAACTCATATGAGTTCTTCATAGTTATCATCCGATCTATCACGCAAAGAGGACTAACCGAAAGTCTTTAAGGTAGAATACCCGTAATGTGGCCATTTTGAGATTAATAAAACATCGGGCCCCGTATTCACCAACGTTTCTAAATTGATTTTCTAATGTAAAATTACACACCAACCGATCACAGTGCCCGAGACTTTTGTCTACTTTCGTTTCGGTCACTGTGATTGGTTGTAATGTAATTTTACTTTAGAAAATCAATTTAGAAACGTTGGTGAATACGTGCCCGGATCTTGGCGTCCGGCGTCGTTACGTATACGAATCTATTCGGGCGCGGTCGTAAACATTCGGCGGTGGAAAGTTCCACCGCCGAATGTTTTCGACGACGACCGAATAATTCCGACGTTGCTCGAATCTCATTAGGGGTGGACTACCTTAAATATACTAGTAATACATATCAATGCACAGACCAGACGTAGTTGCAATCATTCAACCCGAAACATTTTGTGATTTTTATCACAGAATAAAACGAAAGAGAGCTAACCAGGTTTAGTTGTTATCAGTAGGTCTAATGCTTTCTTATTTGCATCGACGTTTCTCCAAACTTCGATGCTTTACTTATACTGTAGGCAGAAGTTTTACTTATACTGTAGGCAGATGGTCCTATAAGAAATCTCTACCAGTCAAGTTTGAGGCTACAGGCTATGGACCGGAACCCGGACTGACAGGCATAATTCTTGAAAATGGATCTAAGTGGCCAGTGCCTATACAGATCCCACAACAACAACTGTAAACAACGGCAAAAGCAGTCTTTGTTTGGGAAATGCTAAATAAATGGTCTATATAGACGGCGATATTTGACCCGGCAGAGCAGACCAAGCGGAAAGGTCAACAGACTTATCGTCCAGGGGTGATAGGTATGCCGGAACCCCTCGTGATTTGCCGAACACTTCGCATGCTTCGCTATTTACAGCTAATAATCATATTATTCGACGACTTAACAGTATTTTCACGTTCATACATTTGTCGCGTCATCTTAAAATGGTAATTGGTAAACTGAATATGCAAAAATGTCGATCCTGGTCAGCCTGTGCCATCTGTACGGTATGACCTAGATATGAACTGTATTTAAATATTTTAATTATTTTTTGGAGATTAAGCCTATTTTAAAGATTAACTTTACTGAAAATTTCGATCCAAATGAATCACGGTAGCTTAACACCTTTTTTTACTAGATTAGATAAAATCTTATTTTCACATGGCGGCACAATGTTGTATAACGGATACAGTGCACGCCTTTACGTAAATTAACGTCGGACCATTTCCATCTAAACTGGACAATAAACTTTTCCACTTTTCTGTACAGTTAAGGTCACTCTGCCGGGTCAATTATTTTCCTCTATATCTAGTACTAAATTCAGGCCCATAGGAAGCAATTTCATATGGGGGGGGGGGGGGGGGGCTAAAGCCCTTGTCCTGAATATTGGGGGTGGGGGTTGGAGTGGGGGGGGCTAATTTGGATTTTCCCAAAATTTTCAGTGTAAAATTAAGAAAATTCGGAACTTTTGGCCAACATTGGCTAGCCCCCCCCCCCCCCCCCCCCTGTTCCTACGGGCCTGAAATAAATGAGTGAGTACATTGCATTAATCTGAAAAGTGATATTTCGGATTCTTGTGTCAGTCATATAATAATGCTCTGCAGCGGCGGATCTAGGAATTATGTAAAGCGGGTTCGAACATGCAAATAAGGCGGCAGCACGAAACTCCCAAATCTACCCAAATCTACCCAAATCTTACCCAAATCTACCCAAATCTACCCAAATCTAACCCAAATCTACCCAAATCTTACCCAAATCTTACCCAAATCTACCCAAATCTGATGAGACTATTTCGAACGTATTCCCGAAATTTATATGATCATATGTTCTGTATTTGTGGAAATTAATTTTTCCACATTTAATTAAAGGATAATTGGGGAATTAGATCTAGATCTGTTATAGTTCTAGAATTGTCCTGAGCAAAGTAGGAATTCTTACTTTGTCGAATTTTTTATTTTGCAATAAAAAATCTACACTGTGTATTGAACAATCGCATTTTTGTTGTATTACGTTCATTTCTATCCCTTGATCGGTCGTTGTTTCTTGCCGATGTTTTCCTTTGTGAAGAGTATAACCACAATTCCAATGCTATTCTAGGCCTATTGCTTAAACTTTTCTGTCTTTCAACAACAAAATAGAAATAGATGAAGATAAGATTTATGTACAATATATAACGAAGACAATATTGAGGCAAAATATGAAAATGCCGGTTATCAGCATTTTGGTCTGTTGTCTCAAAGTTTGTCTTTTTTGTTGTTATTGTTTTCTGTAAAGCACATAAAAATGGGTTCATTTGGGAAAAAGTTAAATTATTCTGACGATCATCGGATTAACTGTTGTAACTATGATATCACAAACTTCTCAACCTGGATTAGAGTAAAATTTGTCACAGCTTTTATAATTTACACCAATACGTGGACCCAAGGTTGCGCTTCCCTCGAATTTGAGAATTTGTGTTTTTCTTGCGCCAAGGCAGTCGGCCACCCAGAAAACACAGGGAAAAAAATCAGAATCCGTGCATGACACATAATAGATCTGGGGCCACAATACGGAAATATGTCTTTAAAACTATGACCTGTCACGCTTAAAGAGACCTTAGCGAATATCTAAAAATCAAAATGTTGAGAAAGTGATCACGTTTTGCTTTAACACCGACGATATTATTGTTAAGAAACATTTTGTTTTCCTTTTTCTGTAACTAAAAACTTAAATATATCGAACAGTTCGCTCGATTTGGGTAAGATATGGGTAGATTTGGATTTGGGTTAGATTTGGGTAGATTTTGGTAGATTTGGGTAGATTTGGGTAAGATTTGGGTAGATTTGGGTAGATTTGGGAATTTCGTGCCGCCCCAAATAAGGAGGGGGTCATTTTCCTAGTATTACAAACCTGAATTTCTGCATGAAAGTGTACATAAGGGGTCTTTTACCCCCCCCCCCCCCTTCTGAATGATCGCCACTGCTCTGTAAGAAAACCTTTTGGGGATTAGAAAAGAAGAAAATTGAGAAAACAAGAATTTTCCCCACCATCTCCTTTATGATTTCAACAAGAGATTTCTGTCGTCTGCAACTTCTTTCAATTTGAACCCGCTGTCAACATGGTCAAAGGGGTTTCACAAAGGATTTTTTAATTTACAATTAAGCGCACAGAAGAATGTGCATGTATTCGAAAAATAGAAATACTGGATTGGAAAAGTTTTCAGAAGAAATGTACCGTCTTTACCTCCGAGGAGGACGTCCGGCGGTGTTTCGATATATAACAAAGAGAGTTGGGTGAGATATAAGCAAAGATAAGTGGCTGAAAAAAGAAATGGGCAAATATTCTTCTGAACAAAATCTAATTAGAATCAACCTTACCGGTGATAAATTATTCCTAATCCTATTTCGGTTTACACACCCGTTATTAGAAGAATATACCACTACACAGTGCTATAATGCACAGGTATTAATAACACAATAGGGAACGATTTTATCCAGTTAACCGTAACGTAATTTCGGACAAACAAATAGAATTTAGTTGGTGTTGTTATAAAATCTCGTTACTACGGCTTGTTTCAAGCCGTAGTTATGAGATCTTATAACAACACCGAAGATTTATCAAAACATAATAATAAACCCAGTCTATTTTTAGTACTAAATTATTTGCCATTATGCCCATATTTGGTCTCATACATGTCCAAACATAGGGCCGGTCAATATAATACCCTAAGGTAGGGCTCCAGATAAGAGGGTGTGGGTGGGTAATGACCTATCAAAATGCAATGTATCTTTCAATGTTCATGAAACCCTATGTTGTGGGTACTGATTAAAATCGTCTCTTCGAGACGATTCTAATCAGTACCCGCAACATAGGGTATGGAATTGAAATAACAAAGTTAGAATGTGTTTATACTTTTTTACCTGATGCTCTGCCCAAACATATTTTGAATGGGACCGTGTACAATATCAAGTGTTATTGTCCAGCAAGGTTAACCCGGGACAACTTAATTTTCGTGCGTAAAGTCCGTTAGTTGAGCGTCTAAACAAAACAAAGCCGAAGTGGGGTCATTACATATGCAGATGTCCCGGGTTAATCTTGCTGGACAATAACCTTTTTATCAAAGCAAGATTTCTTTTAACCCATTAAAATTGACCCCAGTTTCATTAAGGTTTACGAACTGAGAATGAAAACACCACTTTCTAGCCATATGAAATGCACCAAATTACACACACTTGTAAATACACTTCAAATAAGTTGATTCACCAGGCCGGATTTCAAGATTATGCTTCAAGAAGAAATTAATTTACAAATTTTATTTTACTCTATATTCATATGCAAGGGAGGTAATTTTGAACATTTTTGTCATATATTTCCATAAGTATACATTAATTCAAAATTCTAAACCACACAAAATGCTTATGTTTGTATTTGGAATAGAAATGTAACACAGTTTAGGAATTACTGGCACTTTGCACTTTTCGCCTCTGGCTCTGCATTTCATTCTCAGTTCGTAAACCTTAAATCCTTAATATACTCAGTTCCATAAATAAGTGTGCACTTTATTTTGTTTCATTTCTCCTTTGATTCTCGACTAAAAACAATACAGTCTGCTATCAACTTGTAGCTAAGAGATCTAAGAAAATGATACACCCCTAAAATTTTGTCAAAAGGACAGTTTTGGTTTATTTTTCTTAGATTAAATACAGGTGGTATAAAAATAAAAGTTGCAAAAGTTGGTTACATTCAAATTTTGTTTAGATCAAGTAAATTGGGGTCTTTTTTGAAAATCTGTTATGGCCACCAATGTTGCCGATGCAAACGAGTATGTGACGGTCGCAGAGAGCTCAAAAACCGCAATACCACTACAACAGGAATGTTATTTTATTCCTGGGTGAAAGCAATGACAAAATCCTGGATATAGCTGATGTTTAGCAGTGACGGAACGTTCCTCGCTAAATGACTAAAACATTTTCAATCTGATCTAAATCCAGTGCCAATCGTGGCCAGGATAGAACTTCAACATTGTTTCTTTTAATAAAAAAAGATTCAATTCAATATCGAACGGTAGGCCTATTAAATGAATGATATTCGATTAACTAGAGGTAATCATAACTTTAATTTTACCAGATTAGTGTACTTTTGCAACTTTTATTTTCATACCACCTTCATTTAACCTTAGAAAAACTCAAACTCTCACAGTGCCCAAATTTTAAATGTCTGACAATTTCTTGAGACTATAAGCGACACTATAATATCAAACTCAGTTATTTTTAGTGAGGGGTGAGGGGAGAAATAAAACGAAAGAAAGTGCACACTTATTTATGGAACGGAGTATAGTTACCTTACAAATGTCTATGGAAACTTTTCTGAAGATAACATTAAAATTAAAATTGTTTTTTATTCCACTAGAGGGGCCAGTGGTAAGCAAAAACAAACAAACAAACAAACAAACAAACAAGCAAAACAAGATGCATTTACGAAATATTGTCCACCCAAATTAACCCGGGACAACTTATTTTCGTCCGTTAGTTGAGCGTCTTACAAAACATTGCCGTAGTGGGGTCATTACATATGCAGATGACCCGAGTTAATCTTGCTGATCAATACTAATGCCTCGGAATTGCTCTTTTGGGGGAAAAGGTCAATGTTTTAAAAGTTTTCACGTTAAGTTTCGGAATGTCAGACAGATGGACAGACACAATAATAAAGCTCTATCTAGATACATGTATAAATCGGCTGCGGCAGAACCAGGAATTCTTTGAAGGGGGTTCGATGGTACACAAATAGTGGGTGTCGTTTTCCTAATTTTACACAATTTTGACTGAATTTCTGAATAAAAAATACGAAATAATTAGACTACAGACGAGGTTCGTTTGACCCCCCCCCCCCCACACACACAAAAAAAAACCTCTAGATCCGCCACTAACCGGTCTATTTTAGCACAATGTACTCACACTATCTTTTGCCATTGCTTTGGAAAATATTGCTCCGGGTGTGAAAAACGTAAATATAAAAATCCAGTTGTTTATTTTTTCTTTGTATCTAACAAGAAAATGCGAAAACGTCAAATTCAAATTCTTTTCCCCACAAGGCTTTGAGGATATCTCTCTATTTTATACAGGACTTGAAAGTCGGGTTGAAACTTATAAATCTTATTTATAAAGACATTCATTTGATGTTTATAGATTTCCTTTCATATGAACTCTTTCCCAAACAAGACATGATTTTGGCGTTCATGAGAGAATATGCTTTGGAAAACATCAAGACAAAAGAAGAAACTACTGGTAATCAGCATTTTCTCATTTTGTCTCAATATTTTTGTGCTATAATATACACTTATCCTCTCTTTAGCAACATCTGTTTTCTGGTCTGTAGCAGCTTTCAAATTGGAGCAGTCCATTTTTCATTCCGTCTGAGGAAGGATTAACCCTTTCCCAAACGACAAAATTTTAGGGTGATCCACTTCAAAAACTGCCACAAATGACAAAATGCATGTTATTAAAGATTGGATATGTGTAAAATATGGCATAGAAAATATTGAGACAACAGGAGAAACTGCTGATTATCAGCAGTTTCTTCTTTTGTTTCAATGTTTTCCCAAGCATTTTCTTTTAGGGACGTCAAAACCAGGTCTTGTTTGGGAGAGGATTAAGCGATTGGTCTGATGAATTCGCTAGCTTTGCTTTGTGTATAGCACATTTCAATTACTTTCTACCCTGATTGAAATGGACCAGCATTGATTTGCATTCATAAAGTTTCAATAGATTAATCCTTTCCCAGATATATGACTTTGATTCGACGTCCCTAACAGACCGGGTTTTGCAAAAGGGATACATTGAGACAAAAGAAGAAAATGCTCGTAACCAGCATTTTCTCCTTTTGACTCAACATTTCCTGTGCCACAATGTACAGAAATCAGGGTATTAACTTTATAGACACCCATATTTGGCATCTACAGCAGCTTTCAATTGATAAACTATAGACTATAGACCTTTTGGGAAATGGTTGATAATCTCCTATTCTGGATACAGAGGAGTCGTAGCCCTTTCCCAAAACGTCAACAATTTGGACTGTTTAATTTAAAAGCTGTTGCAGACAACAAAATGCCTATAAAGAAATGATCTATGTAGGCCTATTATATGACACAAAATGTGTTAAGGCAAACGGAGAAAATGCCGGTTATCAGCATTTTTTCTTTTGTCTGAACTTTTTCCAAATCCTTTTTTCCAAATAGGGACGTCAAACAAGATCTTCTGTGGGAAAGGAATAAGCAATAAGGCAGGTAAAGTTGAAACTTGTAAGGATATAGAATGGAATATCACATAACCTAAAATATCCGGAGTTCGACTCGTAGAAGTTTTGTTCAGTTTCGATTGAAATGAAATAAAATAGTTTTTGTTGCTAATTAAGTATGTTCATATGGTTGAAATGCAATAGGATAGTAAAGGTATTACAGGAATTGAGCAATTTCGCTCCCTTCCATACTTTATTTGATTGATAATTATGTACTTTATTTAAAAGTTATCTAAATTCACGATAAATGACAGTGGCAAAGCATCCCTAGCTCTATAAGCTAGGGATGCTCTGTCAGGTCATTTATCGTGAGCCGTTATTATCATAGTAAAATGGATATCTTCTGTAATTCGACAAATTCGAGTGATCGAAAGTAGGACAAGTACGAGTGATCGAAAGTTGGACAAGCACTAGTGACCAAAAGTTGGACAAGTACGAGTGACCAAAGGCTGGACAAGTACGAGTGATCAAAGTTGGACAAGTACGAGCGACCAAAAGTAGGACAAGTACGAGTGACTAAAAGTTGGAAAAGTACGAGTGACCAAAGGTTGGACAAGTACGAGTGACCAAGTAGGACAAGTACGAGTGGCTAAAAGTTGGACAAGTACGGGTGATCAAAATTGGACAAGTACGAGTGACCAAAAGTTGAACAAGTAAGAGTGATCAAAAGTTGGACAAGTACGAGTGATCGGAAGTTGGATAGGTTCGAGGCATCGAAAGTTCGAATAACTGCTGTATGTGGACACTATTTATGAGCTCGTCTGTTTACACGGGATTCCAAAATGTATTTTCTTACACAAACAATGATTAAAGCGGTAAGTATTGTAGGAATAGGATATTGCTATGAACTAACACTAAAGTAATACATTGAGACAAAAGAACAAAACGAAGTCATTGTAAACTGTTACAGTACATATTTTAGCCAGGATTTGGAAAGAGGTCTTTAAAGCATTGCAAATCATTATGGATCCGTTTCATGTTTTGTACGTACAAGCGAAGCCTGATCAGAATCCACATTGCTCTCAGAGATGTGTAATGAAAAATCTACAGGCCTATATGGGAAAACATTCAAAACAACTTCTATCTTGATTGATGGTCAGACTGTGCGTAAGCACAAACTGCCCTGTATCTATGGTGGACTTAAATGCCGCAAAAGCCATTTACCTGATTCTGACTCATAATTTATATTTACCCCCTTGCAAAATTACAAAATTTCAGACAGGTAAAAATTCAAAGATTTCGCAGACGACAATTTCAAGTGGGTGAAACTTTACAGTTTTTTGTCTTTCTGTGTAAAAATATTGTCGAAAATGAAGAGATTATTTGTCACAAGCAATTTCTTAATTTTCCCCAATGTATTCCAATTTCAAGAGCCTTTTGCTGCAGGGGAGTCAAAAGGCGTCACTGTGTGTTTATGGGTTAACAGACAGACGCCAGTCTAGGGGAAGGGTTGATGCATGAGGGGGACATATCGCTGCTTTTCAACGAAATCCTCGTAACTGCAGCTTGCAACAAGCTGAAGTTACGAGGTTTTCGTTGAAAAGCGACTATGTTTAATTGTCAAATATTTGTTCAATATTGGAAAACGAGCCAGACCTGTTTGCACAAAGCGCTGCACACCGCATATAAAACCATTTGATCAGTTATAAAATGCCCATTGAAAGAGCGGATATGCACTTTTTATCACTTGCACTTTTTCAAAACCTTTCGAAAACGACGAATACGTCTGACCATTTCATATTGAAGTTTGCTACAGACAACGAAATGAATATGCAACATATTACATCGTGCATATTTTGCACAGAAAATATTTAGGAAAAGGGAGAAAAGGATTGTTATGATTCTTGACACAGTATTTTCAACCATTCTTTACATGTTTTCTGCTGCTGTCTTTTATAAGGAACTTCAGAAGTGGAACTTCAAATCTTTTGAAAAGATTAAAATAAGCTTATTTCCACTAAGATCCCGCCACACAACAGCCACCGGAAGTCGTCCTTTGGTGACAATTATGGCCAATCACCGTTCGTTGCCAATGCACGTGGGATACTTTGCTCGGAATTAGGTCAGAGCCTCGATCTTGCATAAAGAGACTCGCTGATGCGTTGCTATTTTTAGTAACAAATTGGAACCGTGTCTGTGTGTATACAAGGTTAATTTCCTATAAGCCCATTGTTGCCACCGGAAGCGGCTCATAGGTACGGACTAAAACGATAATTTAAAGGGGTCAATAGGTATCAATAATAACAATAATGATAAAAAATATACCCCCCAAGGGAGAAAAAAAGAAAGAAAGAAAGAAAAAAAAGAAAGAAAACATTAACCCGGGACATCTGCATATGTAATGACCTGATTTCGGCAATGTTTTGTTAAGACGCTCGACTAACGGACTTTGCACACGAAAAATGAGTTGTCCCGGGTTAATCTTGTTGGACTATACAGCAATCTCGGGGAAAAGTCTGAACTCAGATAAATCTTGTAACAATCGTCTTTTGAAAGAATCGTATATCCATGTGCGTTAAATTCATTTCAATGTTCTTCGTGAATAAATCGCCTTTGTCGCTATGTAACGTAGCTGGGTTTATACCTCACGATAAATGACCTGGCAGAGCATCCCAGACTATTGGCTTGGGCTGCTCTGCCAGTTCAATTAATGTGAGCTATACGTACATGTAAAACTCGAACGCGAAACTCGCAAAATGCTCATTGCTTTAATCGAGAAAAACTTGCTATTATGTAGGCTAATATCTTTTTGTGGTAGGTCTATAAGGTTATTCTTAAAGGAACCCTTTGCCAATTTTTCAGGGATCATCTAACAACATTGAGGCAGTCGGAGTTTATATTTTTGTGATTACGACGTTGTCCGAATAGGTTCGGATACGTAACGAATGTTAACGACGTCGCACGAAAAATTCCGACGTAGCGCGAATCTCATTAGGGGTGGACTACCTTAAAACGATTGTCCCCTAAGTGTCCCTTTACGATTGTGTGGGTCTATTGATTCAATAATTGCTCTATCCAAAAGATCTCTACAAAATATGAATCGGTGAATGGACTTTTCGCGTCGGTTCCCACACATTACGTCGAAAGAATACTGTCGTATATTTTACATGGAATTATAGTTCTTATGGGCTTACTCTTCTCACGTAGGCTATTGGTTTACAAAAACCCAGCAGAATAGCAAAGAATTTAGTGCTATTGTCCTGCAAGATTAACCCGGGACAACTTAATTTCCGTGTGCAAAGTCCGTTAGTTGAGCGTCTTAACAAAACAGTCCCGATGTGGGGTCATTACATATGCAGATGTCCCGGGTTAATCTTGCTGGACAATAAAATAGACCGTGTTTACCGTTATGTTTTGATAAACCGTCGTTGTTGTTTTAAAATCTCATACAGTCTTCGGCTTGAATAAAAAATCGTTCCCTATTATGCCGGACAGACTAAAATGTAGATTTAACCTTTTCCCATAGACCACCCTCTGATGTCTCGGATAAAGAATGCATTTGAAAACATCGTGGAAAAAGAAGACAGTGCTGGTTGACCAACACTTTCTCCTTTTCCCTCAGTGCTTTCCAATATTTGTGATGTTAAAATACTTTTTTATTTCATATAAAGAGAAGTAAAATTTTGTCGTCTGCAATATATATATATACCTTTCAATTTGGACAGGTGAGTAGGGAATCGTGTAGAATTAAACCCAAATACGACTTTTTTCCAATATTGTACCCGTACACTGCACTGGGTGATTTGCAAGTTCACCCGACACTTGCTTGTTCATTGGGGCGTGATGGGGATTGGGTGCGCGTTATTGGATCATAGACACGGTGGGTAACCCACGTGACTTTTGGGAAGCGTTAACACCGAAAAAATCGTCTTCAAGGTACGTTTTGTTAAATTTCTAAGCTTATACCCTATTGATTTTGATGAGATAAAGTGCACGGAACGCGCCTTTGAGAGGGCTATTCCCGTTTGTAACTCACTCTGCTCCAAATTGAGTGGTTTCTTCAAACATTCGAGCCAAAGTTTTTGTAAGTGCAAAACGAAAGTGGGAAGCGTTCACATGCACCGAAGAAAAGTTTCGCTTGAATGTTTGAAGAAACCACAGGATTCGGAGCAGAGTTAGTTACAAACGGGAATAGCCCTCTCAAATGCGCGTTCCGTGCACTTTATGTCATCAAAATCAACAGAGTATAAGCTGAGAAATTAAACAAAACATACTTTGAAGCGGACGATTTTTTTGGTGTTAACGCTTCCCAAAAGTCACGTGGGTTATCCACCGTGATGGATAACGACCATTTGTAAAACACATTTCGTCGGTGTTTATTGCAACTCCTCAAAATTACAACTTTAACCCTTTACCAAACAACAAAATTTTGGACCTGATCCAAATTCAAAGATGTTGCAGATGACATTTCATAATCAATGAAGTTTGAAATATTTTGGTCTTTTGGGGTAGAAAACATTGTTGGAAGTGAAGAAATTGCTTGTCACAAGCAATTTCTTCACTTTTCACAGTGTTTTCAAAAGCCATTGTGTTATAGAGCGTCAATAGGCGTCACTGTGTTGTATCAAGCTATAGTTTATATATGAGTCTTTGCAATAACACCCACGAGGTACTACCTCTTAATACATTGTATTTAGTTGCTCTGATTATTTAAATCAAAATGGGTAAATTGTTGATAATACATGGTATAGAGGATAATCGTTTGTTTCAGTGAAAGATTGATTTATATTTCATTGAGTGAACAACAATTTAAAAGCTTTATTTTCACAAGTGGCGAAGCCACGAGTGAAAATGTAGCTTTCGTTGTTCATTCAATGAAATATAAATCGATCTTACCCGAAAAACAAACGATTATGCTATTTCTTTAATGCAATAATTAGACAAAATGCAAAAAAAAAGTTTATGACAAATTTCCTTAAAGCGCTTCATTTGACACGTGACTGCTATGCAACGCTTATGGTGACGTCACTTATTTAGGCCCGGCTTATATAACGTCAGATAGGGTGAAATGAACGAAAGCAGGGCACAAGTTTTTGATAATTTCACTGGATAGGCGGTGAGTTTATCAAAATGATAATCTAACGTTATTTCCCGATAATCCATCGAAGAGCATTGAAGAAAAATAGTTAATACCCAGTGGTACCTGTATTGGGCGATTAGAACACGTTGGGACTGATTATTGACAGGATAAAAACGGAACGGGTCTTTGCTTGCCGTTATGGATTTTATGTGTGTATATTGAAAACATTGACATTGAATACATTGAATAATTATATTGAATACAAAATCATGGAACCATAAAGTCAATTTGCCAATAACACAGCGTGTAGTTTTGTATTGTAATTGGAATAGCAGGTAAAAAGACGGGACTAGACAGAATAACGGTACTTTAGCAATATAAGGTAAGACTTTGAAATGGTACATGAATGATATCTGAATTCTTATTTGAACTATACTTTCTGCTACAAAAAAGCACTTTTAACCCTTTCCCAAACAGCAAAATGTTTGATTTTCCCAATTTGAAAGTTGCTGCTGGTGACAAATTAGATCTTGCTTAAGATAGGATTTGTGTCCAATAAGGCACGGAAAATATTGAGGCAAAAGGAGAAACTGCTGGTTATCAGCAGTTACTTCTTTTATCTCAATGTTTTCCCAAGTCAGTTCAATAAGGGACGTCAAAACCAGGCCCCGGTTTCTCGAAAAAAAAACTTAAGGTTTACGAACTGAGAATGAAATGCAGAGCCAGAGGCGAAATTGGAAAAGTGCCCGTAATTCCTAAACTGTGTTAAATTTCCATTCCAAATACAAACATAAGCATTTTGTATGGTTTAGAATTTTGAATTAATGCATACTTATGGACATATTTGACAAAAATGTTCAAAATTACCTCCCTTGCATATGAACAAAGAGTAAAATGATATTTGTAAATTATTTTCTTCTTGAAGCATAATCTTGAAATCCGGCCTGGTGAATCGACTTATGTGAAGTGTATTTACAAGTGTGTGTAATTTAGTGCATTTCGTATGGCTAGAAAGTGGTGTTTTCATTCTCAGTTCGTAAACCTTAAGTACATACTCATGAGAACATGCTCAACTTCAAAGGAATACTCTCCAACGTTGAAGGGTATTCGATTGAAGTTCACGTGGATTTCGTGCGATTTGAGCACGGTGCTCAGATTTGAGCATGAGAACGTACTTTAGTTTTTTCGAGAAACCGGGGCCAGGTCTTGTTTTGGAAAGGGTTAAATGATATTCAGGCCCGTAGGAAGCAGTTTCCTGGGGGGGGGGGGGGGGGCAAATTGGATTTTCCCTAAGTTTTCATTGTAAAATAAGGAAAATTCCTTCGGCATCTATTTGTCAACTAGGCGGGGGGGATACCCCCCCCCCCGCACACACACACACACACACACACACACACACACACACACACACACACACACACACACACACACACACACACACACACACACACACACACACACCTCCTGTTCCTACGGGCCTGACATCGATTACATTCCAGCTTGGGATCACGTGCAACAATGTAGTAGAAAGTATAAAATCAAATATTACTTGCTAAACAGTCATTTTTTTAATTCTCGTAACATTAAGACATTTTTCAGCAATTTCATCTTTCTTCCCAAAGTTTTCCTGGTGTCAAAACCAGATCATGCTTTGGAAATGTTTATCCCTCTCAAACGGCCACAAATAAGGATGGTTCGATATGTATGCTGCTGCAAATTTGACAGGCCCATAGGAACAGGGGGTGGGGGCTAGGGGGTTGAGAACCCCCCCCCCCCCCTCCCAAGGCTGCCAAATATGCCGAAATTCCTTATTTTACACTAAAGATTAAACGAAAATCCAATTAACCCTTTCCCAAACAAGACCTGGTTTTAACGTCTCTATTAGAAAAGGATTGGGAAAACATTGAAACAAAAGCAGAAACTGCTGATAACCAGCAGTTTCTCCTTTTGTCTCAATATTTTCTATGCCATAATTTACACAAATTCTATCTTTAATACCTTCCATTTTGTCATTTGTGGCACTTTTTGAAGATGATCACTCTAAAATGTTGTCGTTTGGGAAAGGGTTAAGTCCCTCCAACAATCATACACTGGCGCGGACAGGGGATTTAGCGGTCCCTCCGTTTTAAGTTTGCTTTCTATACGGGCCTGTTTGGTGTTGACAAAGGAAATATTAATTTGTTTACAATAAAGGCCTGAAAATATTCAAACAAAAGAAGAAAATGCTGTTTATCAGCATTTTCTTCTTTTGTCTCAATGTTTTCCCCAATCATTTGTTATTAAAGACACCAAAACCAGGTTTTGTTTGAGAAAGGTATAAGGGTTATTTGCAGGTAATATCGTATGTCTTTGTTTGAGATCCCATACGTGTATTGATCACAAGTCGGCTATTGATTGCTCACAATTGTATTAACCGAATTGTTTGAGTAGGCCTACAGATTTTGACCCCACTGCTAACCCTTTCATCAAAAGGTCATATTGACGTTTATTCTAGAAAAAAAGTGTTATAAAACATTAAGGAAAAGGGTTCTTTGAATGCATTAAAGTGACATTTCACATTTATTTCATTTTTTAAAAGTATGTCTTGATCCAAAGATCGTTTATTCTAATGCGTAGAAATGCTATCAATTCTTTGAAGTTGTTATTTATACGCGAAAAAAATGCCTTTAAAGTTGAGACAGAAACGACATATTCTATATAAATCTGAACTGTTGTCCACAACAATTTGTTTAATTTTAGCACAAAAATGTATATTTCTCGTAAACGGTTAAATATTTTGGCCTGAAATTTTCAGAATTTTCATTAGAAAACATGCTCTTTCAGATAGAATAAAAGTAAAATTTATGTACAAATAATTGTGAAATGTCACTTTAAGTCTTTGTCTAAAATTATCGTACGTAAATTGATCACAAGTCGGCTATTGAGTGATCACAACTGTATCAATCGAATTGTTTTATTGAGCCTACAGATTTTGACCCCACTGCTTACACAAACAAAACAAGATATTAATTTGGCTTTTCTAATATAAAGAAAACGAAAGGAAGGAAAATGAAAAGAAATCAAGGCTTCGTTCATTAGCTATTATATACCACCCCATAGACTTTGTCGTTCGTACGAGCCTGACATAGGAATTATAATCAATTGACACGAACGCAATCATAGGTATAACACGTTCTTTAGATTATTGGAAGATAATTTGCAACACCAATGAAATAAATATGCCCCTACATGAATAGTTAAAATAAAAGAATAAAATACACATAAATCTCTTTTCAGATGTCGGGTCAACTTTCACCCCGAATTGACCAAACGCCAATCGACAGATCGCTCCGCCCAACATAGAATTTAAGACAAACAATGGGGATGTGATGGTTAATATGGAAAGATTTTATCCAGTTTAAAACACTGACGTAAATTCGGGCAAACAATAGTATATCGTTGGTGTTGTTATAAAATCTCGTAACTACGGTTTGATTCAAGCCGTAGTTTCGAAATTTTATAACAACACCGACGGTTAATCAATACATATCGGTAAACACAGTCTATTTATAGCACAAACTTCATTGTTATTGGTATGTCGATTGTTTTGATTGTCAGTCGATATAGAGGAAAATAATTGACCCGGCAGAGTGACCTTAACTGTTCACAAAAGTGGAAAAGTTTATTGTCCAATTTAGATGGGAATGGTCTGTAGTTAATTTACGTAAAAGCGTGCACTGTATCCGTTATTCAACATTGTGCCGCCATGTGTAAATAAGATTTTATCTTATCAAGTCAAATAAAAGTGTTAAGCTACCGTGGTCCGTTTGGATCGAAATTTTCGGTAAAGCCAATTATTAAAATAGGCGTAATCTCCAAAAAATGAAAATATTTAAATACAGTTCACATCCTGGTCATACCGTGCAGATAGCACAGGCTGACCAGGATCGGCATTTGCATATTCAGTTAACCAATTACAATGTTAAGACGACGCGACAAATGTATGCACGTGCAAATACTGTTAAGTCGTTGAATAATATGATTATCAGCTGTAAATAGCGAAGCATGCGAAGTGTTCGGCAAATCACGAGGGGTTCCGACACACCTATCACCCCTGGACGATACGTCTGTTGACCTTTCCGCTTGGTCTGCTCTGCCGGGTCAAATCTCGCCGTCAATAAATCGATACAATAACACGTGCAACGAAGAACAAATGGGGCATGACATTTTTCTGGTCGTCCATAGGCTAATCGATGTTTTTGATTGACAGTCGGCGTTTGGTCAATACCCAACACGAGTTTACAGTTTGTTGGAGTTGGGATAATTCTGGCCTTCGTGCTCTTCGTTACAATGTACTTCTCGGCTAATGAAAAATATACATAGATGCTTTTCAACAAAAACCTCGTAACTGCAGCTTGTTTTAAGCTGCAGTTACGAGGATTTCGTTAAAAAGCGACACATAAATCTGTTTTCAGATGTCGGGTCAACTTTCACCTCGAATACCCAACACGAGGTTACAGTTTGTTGGAGTTGGGATCATTCTGGCCTTCGTGTTCTTCGTTACTATGTATTTCTCGGCCAATGGAAGGGTTAAACCCGAAAATCCAAGCAAAGCTTTTGAACACCCTGGTGTCCCTAAAGGTGCGGTACTTACCGGGGTTTATCTGGTGAGTATGTTTTCCTTAAAAAAATCCTCGTAACTCAAGCTTGTTTAATAAAGGGTAACATCCCAATTGGTCTACTCCCATTTCGTCTACTGTCAATTTAGTGCATTGAGTCCCAATTCGTCTACTGTCCCAACTCGTCTACTTTTATGTCAAATCATCAATAAACAACATTATTTTTGTTTCAAGAAAAGAAATTAAGGGGGAATGCTCCAGTTTCCTAATTTTTTTCCCAATAATAGAATTTAATCAGATTTTGTATGTTGAAATTACATGTTATTACCAATTGAAAAATGAAATAAAAATGGGTGGTCAGCGATATTGTTTGAATTTTATTGGCATTCGTATCATATAACCCTACATCGAAAAAATGCACAAATTCTTGCACCTGTCCAAGGTCACTAAAATGCTAATAAAAAGCTGTATATTCATCATTTAGTCCCAAAAACGGATTTAAAGTAACGTCTTACATTTATTACGAACAGAAAACCCAAAATATGTGCTATTATAAATGCGTAAATGTATAAAACAGCATGCTCACGTGTTCGGTTAGATCAACGAAGCTGGAGTGTTTTATGTCAAAATTTGCATATTTTTGGAAATATTTAAAGTTCTACATAATAGAATTTGATAAAACTCTCTCATTGTATTAAGCAACATGTCCTGGTAATAATTCAAAAAGAAAATGTATAGGTCAGCGCACTTATTAGTGAATTATGGCAATTTTCATCGGCTACACATGAATAAAATGACGCGAAACAGTGGTAACTGCATACACACTTACGACTGTCTTGCTCTAAATATTCGATTTCCATCTTGAGAAAATCAGTTTCGCATAATAAATACACTTTTACTGTCGAAAATGGTAAATTGTAATGATGGGTCATATTATTGAAAATCTGGTAGCGAAACATATTGGTACGAAACATTTAAATTACTACAGTAAAGTCCGAGTGTTCCGAAAAACTGGAGCATTCCCCCTTAAGTCAAAATATTCGCAAATGAAGTAGAAATGTAAACAATTTAATAGAAATCATAAAAAATCATATTGATTTACAAAGTATAGAAAAGAGACGAAATGGGAATGATGTCCAAAATAGTAGACGAATTGGGAGTAGACGAATTGGGAGTAGACCAAATGGGATTAAACCGTTTAAAGCTGTAGTTACAAGTTTTTTTTCGTTGAAAAGCGACGAAACTATTGTTACATTTCATGAAGAAGCTACCAGAGAACTATGCGAGTGTTGATCAGAATGTGAATATGCAAACAAAGTTTGTGAAGATTCTGATTTTCATAAAGATCCACCATACACATGGTTTTATCTCTCCTCCTAATCCTAGTTTTCTCTGGTGGAATTCGCTCTTTGGTATGTTGATGTCGCTCACTCGGATTACTATCCTCCCTCCCCCAAACCCTCCTCCCGTCTCCGTTCTCAAGCCATTGGAATCCGCGCGTGGTCCTGTCACAGTGGGCAGTTTACAAATCCCCTTTGAAATAAAAGGAATTTAAAACCAATAAAAGGTGGACACTCTGGTACCTTTATCAATTTATAAAGCCGAATTGTCATGCTATGAGACAACCCTTTCAAAAACAACGAAATTTAAGAAAATTTAAGATTGGTGCATTTTGAAAGCTGTTGGAATCTACAAAATAATTGCTGATGAAGATAAGGGTTGTGTACAATATAGCACAGATATTATTTGGACAAAAGGGGAATGCGCTGTTTATGAACAAATTCATTCTTTCGTTTCAATATTTTCCCAAACCATTTCTAAATAAGGGACATCAAAATCAGTTCTCGTTTGAGAAAGGTTTAACCGTTCAGGTAGGGCCTACATAGCATTTTGTGAAGTAGAAGCTCGAACAGAAAATGCTTGCATATTTTATGAGACAGCTAACTACTAGCATGGATTTGTTGTTAGTTATCAATAATCATGAAATCAGCTGTCAGGCAATATTGGTGCATTAATGCAATTAATCCTTTCCGATTTAAGGTTTTGCCACGAACACTATTTCACGTCCACATCACGACCGTAGGGGGCACGTCTTATCAACGGTCAATCGTATGTGTACAGCATGATAAGGCCTATACTAGACGCGAAGTGGGCGTGGAATTTTGTTTATTACCATACCTTTACCCATGATTTATTCAGAAGACCCTTATATATATTTATCATGGGAAAGGGTAGGATTTGTAGCTAATATTAAATGTATTTATCTCATTTCACCAGCATTCTTTTTGTCATGTTTGACTATTTTGAATACAACCGATTCAGATATTTTGGTCATTTACAATTTTGAACATAATAAATAAAATAAAATAATCTAAACTTCTGGCTATGCTTCGATAATTTCTTAGGCTGGCAAAGTCTTGAAACACAATAAATATCTTTTTTTCATTTCGTGTTTTATTAGAACGGCCAATTTTCTCTCCATTTTCAGAAATTTGACAGCTCAAAATACACGAAATCAGACGGTACTGTATTTATCCCAAATGACGACATACTTAATGGAATGGAGCTTGCCGAATTGGAAGAGTTATACCATAGGTGAGTTAGATTGTTTTAACTGGGATCCTTGTAGATGGAGAACCGAATTCACCATCATTTTTAAATCGATTGTCTAAAATGAAGTTATATAAAAACGATCTGATTGGATGAGACGTATGTCTGGACCAATCACATTGATTGTTACGTGTAATTCTAAGCGTAAACTTGGATTTAAACTGGTTTGTGAAAATCATCCCCGTTATTACTTAGATATATGGCCAACCTACGACGAGTTACGAAATATAGATATGAAAAGCTTTAGAAAGCAGCACAAACGAAAATAACATAACCTTCCCATTATACCCGCCATTTTAAATACATCTCTTTAGGTGATAGTATCTGTCCTGATGATTGCCTTTTAAAAATAGAGTTTTGTTGTTGTGTTTGAAAACTAAATAACATTTTTTTTGTTTTTTTCCCAAATGCGAAGAATTTGTAAACGTATGTTATAATATCGTAACATAAACATTAAATGTAATAGGCTTTGTTTATTTTACAGATTCCAAGAAACCATGCAGATAGCTTGTCCACTACAACTTCATGTTGGTGACGAATTTCTAGGTGGTTATCATATCTGTGAACCATATGTTAACAAACAAGCATGTTTGGTATATTCATTCGGGTATGTATGTACACATGATAAGACAATCATAAATAAATCTTATAATGTTTTTTTTTGCCCATTACCGCTAGCATATCATTTATTCAATCCGGAAGTAAACCTTGTATAGGTAGGCCTATTGGTGAACTATGTTTACACAAGTAGCAAGGGCGGATCCAGGATTTTTTCCAGGGGGGGGGGGATCCAAGCCCAAGATTTTTTTCCAGGGAGGGGGGAGGGGGTCCAATCTCAAATTATGTCTTAAAATGTAATAAATATGTTACGTTACAATAAATTTATATAGTCAAAATTTAATATTCGGCCAATGCCATGGGGGGCGACTCCCCTCTAGATCCGCCCATGAGTAGCATGTTATAGGTCTCTGCTAAAAAAATAAAACCCTGATAATAATTAAAACGCAATGGTCATACATTGACAATATTTATACGATCGGTATACGAAGACGGATCGATACCGGTATACGGAAACGGTCATGGAAACTGATGTCTGAAGCAAAATGAATATACGTATTTTACAATCGTGTAGGCATATTTCCAATGTCGGTATGCTCACTGTGTTGTAAGTTGTACGTTAGATTTGTGTAGTTTGTACGGAAGTTTTGAGTGGTCAATCAAAGATGGCGTCGGGGGAAAATCGTTAGAGGTAGGTGTCTTAGTTTTTCGTCGATAATTTCCTTAAATGGCCGTATCTTGTCTTGATACTGATATCATTGTACAGGAGAAATGTATACCTATTCACGGTGCTATATAGCCAAGTACCAGTGTTGTCCTATCGTACTCAGTCGTTGTGCAAAGACAGCCCAACACGGAAAACTTTTTTCGAAGCGAGAAAGTTGCCCTTTTAAGGATGATTACATAGTAAACAGCGAACTAGGGAACACACTATTGCTCTAACTTGGATGTTTTTAACATGCTCTTTTCAATGGTTACCGTTATTTTACACACAAATGTCTAGAATGACCACAAACGATGTGTTTACTAAATGGCCAAACAACGGTGTAGTCACAGTGAAAATATGCAGACACAACGGTGCAGTTTCTGTGTTATCTGTACGGTGTAGTTATTATTTTCACAACAAATTGTGAACGGTGTAGACTTGGTATGTTGTATAGGGCGAACTAGCTCTAACAGATAGCAGATCATCTGTTTTATCTCCTTCAAATACTTTGGTCTTAGAAAACTCAGATGAAAATGCCGCCATCCTCAAAGTAAATGAAAACAAAAGTTAAGAAAATATGTTTTCTCTTTTCTTCATTCTCCTAAGCCTTAAACAGTTCAATGTATGTTTGATTTAATTTTCGGGAGACATTTTTGTTATTTGTGATTGAATAAACATCTGACGGAAATGATAATCAAAAGGGATACCATCACAAAATATCAAATAAGACATACGATAACCGTCATTTTGAAGCCATGTTAAGTGCAACGGCAAATTTCTTGTTCATCCGTTCATTTGATTTGTAGATTCGAAATTTCGGCTCTGGCTTTGAATTTTTCTTTGTAACTGTTTTAATTGGTTATTACAATCAATTATTGTAATTAATGAAATGATTTCAACTCATGGAGTATGATAATTATTGATCGAAATGTATCTTGTTTTCAAATTGACCCCTCATTGAAAAGTCTGATTTTACCCAAAATAAAGGATTCAATCAACAAAACATAAATTATAAATAACAAAACATAAATTATAAATTTGTGTCATAAACATTTGGGCCTTTTTTTCGTCTTGTTCGACTTAAGTAAATAAGTCTTGAAAATAGAATTCTGGAACTGCAAAATTCATTTTGGAATTTCATACGTAATGAACTTCTTCTTCAGGACTGACATTTTTCTGACCAAGATTTTTTGGGCTCACTCATAAAATGTGACCATTTGCAATGAAAAGACAATATTCTATTCGCCAAAACCGTTTGACTATTGGAGTAAAACGCATTGAAGTACTACCAAGACAGTGTAACTTACACACATCCATGAATAAATGAAATGCAATGTTTTCCATCGAGAGCCGACCTTCATTGACCAAAATAAACAAATACCAAGTTGATCAACGCTTCTCAATGACTTAATCACATCTGGGAACAAACTGTTCATTTCAGCCATTGTTTTCATGTTCTCGTGGGGAAAGAGAAGAGACCCTATCCGTTTCATCTGTTTTAGCACGTCCAATGGAAATATCAGGAATTAAGGTCGGGGCTTTTTGAACGACTTTATGGGGTGTTGAACTTCGTCATTTTTTATGTTCAGGACTCATGCATTCAAAACCGGGGATATCATCGATAGAAAGAATCTTGTTAACTCCAAAATCCTTTTTTCTACGTCGATGAGGTCTATCTTGTGTATTCTATGCTCGCAAATGGGGATGATGTCCTAGTCTGACTTCTTGATAATATCAGGAATAATACTAAAGTTCAGAGTTTTCAAATCTTTTTGACCTGTCTGATCATTGATCTCCCCCGCCCTGCGCACTTTTAATATCTGACTGGAATGGTCCTGTTCCGAATGCTTCACAACATTTTCGAAACTCCCTTCGAAATGACAGTAGTAATAGGTAAAAAGCATGGAACTGAAAATAAAGAAAAAAAACGGACGCCATCAGATTCTTGGTAATTTCTACTATTTGACCCTTACGGAATTGCTTTGACAAATAGCAAGGAAACTAGATTCTGATATATTTTGATTAAAGTATATTTTGTAGACATATTGTCACCTTCTTTGCTGCAAAGCATTTACAAGTCAGTCACATAAAAAATTATTAACATAATTGTTGAAGAATTTCGGTAGTAATTGTAAAACATGATTCTCAGCCGTGAAAACGTTATCATTAAACATAAAATATTATCATTCCAGAAATGATAAGTTCTGTATTACTTCAAGTCTACACCGTTCACAATTGCATTATGTCTACACCGTTCACAATTTGTTATGAAAATATAACCACACCGTACATAAAACACAGAAACTGCACCGTTGTGTCTGCATATTTTCACTCTGACTACACCGTTGTCTGGCCATTTAATAAACACGGTGTTTGTGGTCATTCTAGACATTTTTGTGTAAAATAACAGTAACCCTAGAAAAGAGCATGTTAAAGACATCCAAGTAAGAGCAATAGTTTGTTCCCTAGTTCGCTGATTACTATGTAATCATCCTTAAAAGGGCAACTTTCTCTCTTCGAAAAAAGTTTTCCGTGTTGGGCTGTCTTTGCACAACGACTGAGTACGATAGGACAACACTGGTACTTTGATATATAGAACCGTTGATAGGTATACATTTCCCCTGTATAATGATATCAGTATCAAGGCAAGATACGACCGTTTAAGAAATTTATCAATGAAAAACTAAGACACCTACCTCTCATGCTGTATTGTTGTCGCCATCTTTGAATGACTACACAAACCTAACGTACAACTTACATCACAGTGTATGCTAGTCGATATCACTGCATAAATGTTTTTCAAAAGCCTTAGGTTACTCCCACCATAATTGTACACACGAAAAAAATGCACATTGAAATTGTCCTAGAAATCCTAGTAATGAAAATCGTACAAAACATCTGAAAGACAATATAAATGCTTTTAAAAACATTGGGAAAAAAAGAAAGAAATTGCTTGCGGCAGGCCAAAGACTAAAATATAAAATTCTATTCACATGAATTTGCCGTCTGCAACATCTTACAAGTTAGACCAGTTTAAATCATAGCCGTTTGATAGGCCTAGTAGGTTAAGGAAGTACACCCAGGATTATGAATTTTTCGTGCGACGTCGTTAACATTCGTTACGTATCCATTTTTTTCGGGCGATGTCGTAAACATTCGGCGTTAGAACGTTCCACCGCCGAATGTTTACGACGTTACCAGAATAATTCGGACATCGCATGTAACTCATTATTGACAGACTACCTTAAAATGTTGTTGGCAATCTATCAATTTTGATTTGTAGGACGAAGAGAGAGCTTTCCTTTGACGATGGGTTGGTGTCATTGTTCGGCTGTAAGGTCCACACATTTGTGCCAGCGTAAGTAATTCTGGCAGTATTTACAGATCGTCGCTTTTCAACAAAATCCTCATAACTGTAGATTAACACAAGCTGCAGTTACGGGGTTTTGGTTGAAAATCGACGATCTATATAGTACATTCATTTCGTAAATCTATAATTCTTCAAATCAGACAAGTGACATGAAAATAAGAAGATAAGATTATTAGGAATGAACAACACACAAAACTACCGCTTTTTAAGTTCCACGCGCCGAAAACAACGCTTTCAAGATTAAGAAAAATAGTTTACGCTAGGCATTTGATAGAATTTTAAGATTCTTAAAATTACGCGTTGATGTAGTAATTTGCTCTATTGATTTTATGTGAATTTAAATCTTCCCAAACAGATGGTTCTAACGTTCCTCATAAAAATTTAATGGTGCGAAACATTGTATACGAATTCTTTCTTTATCAAAGTCACTCTTTATTCTAGTCTGTGGCAGCTTTCGATTGGAAACAGTACTTTTTGTCACCAAATTTCAGAAACATATTTGACTCTCATTGACTTCTCAGAAAGGCTTTAGAGAACATTGTGGAAAATGAAGAAATTGTTTGTCAAAAGCAATTTCTTCATTTCCATCAATGTTTTCTATCACGACATGACCAATAAAATTTGGACATTATTTCCTTGAAATTGCCATGTGCAGCGTCTTTGATTTTGGACCAGTCTAAAATTTTGCGTTCCGGTTATGTTTAAAACAATTTCTTTTTCTCCCGTTGTTTTCAGGGACGGCGAAGATGACGGTAAACATTTAGACGGAGTTACCGTTCATAAACTAGGTCTGGCTGGCCGGGACGAGCTGTTAAAGACAGACACAAGGACACACTCTATTTTATACACATTCGATGATCACGTTTTTACCGTTGATTTCAGAGACGGCGAAGATGACGACGGTAAACATTTAGACGGAGTTACCGTTCATAAATTAGGTCTAGCGGGCCGGAACGAGCTGTTAAAGACAGACACAAGGACACACTCTAGTTTATACACATTCGATAATCACGTTTTTACCGTTGATTTCAGGGACGGCGAAGACGACGGTAAACATTTAGACGGAGTTACCGTTCATAAATTAGGTCTAGCGGGCCGGGACGAGCTGTTAAAGACAGACACAAGGACGCACTCTATTTTATACACATTCGATAGTTTACGCCAACAAACGGGCCATACTAATGTAAGTTTTGCATTTCCTACTCGCCATATTTTAATTTTGTTCATTTCAATGTTTAAAGAAATGAGCGGGGTCTCAAAAAAAAAAAAAAAAAAAAAAAAAAAAGGCACTCATCTAGATAATATTGGGATTAGATTTCCCGTCTTATTAGATCATGCTGTGCACTGCACACTGGTCGGGATACATGAAGCTTTTTTACAGTTCTTAACCCTTTCCAAAACGGCAAAACTTTAGGGTGATCCACTTCAAAATCTGCCTCAAATGACAAAATGGAAGGTATTAAAGATAGAATTTGTGTAAAACATGGCATAGAAAATATTGAGACAGAAGGAGAAACTGCTGGTTATCAGCAGTTTCTTCTTTTGCTTCAATTTTTCCCGTGCATTTTTTAGGGACGTCAAAACCAGAGGTGCGTTCTTTAGAGCGAGATTTTTTAAGATTTCTTTTGATACAGCGTTTTTGAGACCGAGATTTTAAGCGAGGTGTTCCGAATGTTCCATACTTCATACAAATGACGTCATCATGACGTCATTTGTATGAAGTATGGAGCATTCGGAACTCCGCGGTTTATGAATCATGGAGCATTCGGAACAACGTACTCGGTCAATTCTATCCCATATAGATTCTGCAGAATTTACCGAGGGGTTCCGAAAGAAGTATAGAGCAATGGCGGCTCCCAATGATCGTCTTAAAAATCTTTATCAAAAGAGCGCTTTATACTAAAAGATGTTAAGAAATCTCAAGATATCTCGAGAAATCTCGCTCTAAAGAACGCGGCTCAGGTCTTGTTTGGGAAAGGGTTAAAGGTCATTGTGGAGTTTTTACAGAACAATATGGATCTTGGTCAGGGTGTGTGTATACTCAGGCTGATTTAGATCCATATTTGTCTCAAAAGCCATAATTGTCCTTTTCCAGATTCTGGCGTATTTCATTATGTACAATATTTTGAAATGAACGAAGAATCTAATTTTGATTTGATGATGCAGACATTGTCCAGAATATTCAATCACTTCAAGTTTTATTGCTTTTTCATTGTTTGTTTTATTTTTGAAACCATATTCTTGTTACCGAAATTAAAAACGTGTTTTCACCTCACTAATTGAACAAAAAATGGTCTGTTGAATGTTTTGGAAAAGTGGAAAATGTCTTAAACAAGCATTTTCTCTCCATACTGCTTTATCTTGCCATTATACAAACTCTGTATCAAGCTAAGCTAACTCCTGTACTCTCGTACACTTTGATTGACCAGAATTTCCTTTGTTTTATGATAGCCTTATCCGTTCTTGGCACTGTGCGATTTCAGTTGAAATATTGCAGACAAAGGAGAGAAACTGCTAGAGATCGAGCAATTTCTCTACCTTTTTATACGCCCGAAGGGTCGTATTATGTTATGGCCCCGCTCGTCTGTCTGTCCGTCCGTCTGTCCGTCCGTCTGTCCGTCCGTCCGTCCGTCTGTCCGTCCGTCCGTCCGTCCGTTAGCAATTTCTTGTGTGCGCAACTCCTCCTACAGTTTTGATCGGAATTTGATCAAACTTGCCACAATGAATCTCCATGGTGTCTAGTTGTGCATCCCGCTTAGGGAATTTAAATAACTCTTTTCGTTCTTGAATTATCTGCCCTTGAATTAAAAAAATGCCCATTTTCTTGTGTGCGCAACTCCTCCTACAGTTTTGATCAGAATTTGATCAAACTTGCCACAATGAATCTCCATGGTGTCTAGTTGTGCACATTGCTTACGGAATTTAGATAACTGTTTTCGTTCTTGAATTATCTGCCCTTGAATTTAAGAAAAAATGTCAATTTTCTCAAAAATGTCCATTTTCTCCTGTGTGCAACTCCTATAGTTTCAACCAGAATTTAATCAAACTAGCCACAATGAATCTCTATGGTGTCTTGTTGTGCAAACAAAAGCTTTTGATAACTTTTCATGTTTGAATTAACTGCCCTTGAATCGAAAAAATGGCCAATTTTACTGACAAGCCCCTCTCGGGCGTATATGCGCCGCTTTGCGAAGCTCTTGTTTGAAATATCTCTTAAGAATTGTTTTATTACCATCTATTTCTTGCCATTATACTAAAATTGGAGGTATCCAACTTTTCATGTCTGAAGGGGTTTTGGCTGACCTTTCGGCTTCGAGAAATCGAATGATAAACGTATATATGATTTTGTAATAATGTATAAAATATTTCTATATCTTTCAGACACCAATAGATATAGTAAAGATAGATATAGCAGGAGGAGAGTGGTTAGCACTAAGACAGATGTTAGACGCAAAGTCTCTGCAAGATGCCAAAGTCAAGACTCTCATTATCACATTTGACATTGTAGAAGAAAAACGAGATAAACACTCATATATCTATATGTTAAAGATCTTACGAGAATTAGAAGATCTCGGTTACCGACGGTTTTTCTTCCGGATGTGGTGGGAAAATTGTGTTATTAGGGATTTAAGCACGAAATTAGAAAGAACCGGATGTCACGAGGTGCATTTTCTAAAAGTGTGATCACGTGGGTGCTATAAATAGCTCAGTGTTCATGTTCAGAATCCGTCGAAATCGCAAGTGCCAATAAAAATGTGTTTATTGTTGTGTTGATAAAATTGGCTTTTAATTGGTTTTACTACCTACATTGATTTCTTCCATATAAATTCAATGTAGAATCAATTCAAGGTTTTATTTGGTATCACATTACATTGCGTGTAGACCTTTTAAAGCCTACCCATAAGTAGGTCTGCAGAAAAGCTGAATTTTCGACTGCATTCAAGTTTTTGAAACTTTATTATGCCTACGTATCCAAATGTATACGATTTAATAGGTCCCGGTACTTACTTATGATCTGTTCTTTCAGTAAGGAGTAGAATTGTCATTTATCGATGAGTGCCCAAAATAAAACAATACATGTAACCAGGACACTTTTCAAATGTAAGCCTAGGCATCACAGATAGGCGCGGGGTAAAACTTCATATAAATCGCAGATTTTTTGTGTGTGTGAATATATCGTCGCTTTTCAACACAAATGTCATAACTGCAGCTGAAAACAAGCTGCAGTTAAGAGGTTTTTGTTGATGATATGACTCGTTACACAACAAGTAAAGTGACCATTCGGATAGTCTGTGGGGCCAATACATGGAAAACAAATAGGGAACAGACTGAGGAGGTTTTAAGTCAGTTAGGAAAACAAGAATGTTATCTTGGTGTGAACTGTTTCTATCCTTGCCAGCGAACTGACTCGAGACAGAAATTATCAGCATTTTCTACTTTTCATCTGATCACCCTTGTATTTTCTACAACTTTCCCTGCATCAAACGTGGAATAGCAAAGAAACAGGAAATATTATAGTTTCATAGCAATGATCGGACAACATGAACTCTAGACTGATACGATTTTCTGAAATTCTTTCGCAAACAACGCATGGGTTTAGAAATTATTGAGGTCAAAGGAGAAAATGCTGATGACTAGCAATTTCTGCTTAACCCTAATGTTATTTTTTTCTGTGTAATGAAATACACATCTACTTTTGATGTGCACTATTCTGTCATTTGTAGTTCTTTTAAATTTGGACTTGTATACAGTTTTAATGTTCAGTAAATTTTGCCATTTTTGAAAATTAATTGTTGTTTTGTGCATTCTCTTGTTTGTTTTGGTAAAGTATTTGTACATAGATCTAGTTTAGTTAATGAAATTGTGTACATAATTATTTGTGCTAAATAAATTGAAAGTTAAAATACACTATTTTCATGATGAATTCTACTTTAAAGTATGAATAGAGATAATTGCAATTTCGTTTGTTTATTCGCTTGCCTTTCTTTTTAACCTTTTTCAAAAAGCACAAACTTAGAGCATTCTAATTTGACAACTGCTACAATCACAAATTGGTTGTTGACCATGACAGCTTTTAAGTATAATATAGCACAGGTGAAATTAAGGTAAAAGGAGAAAACGGTAGATATTAGTGTTTTCTTCTTTCGCCTCAATGTTATACCAAGACTTTGCTACGTGAGACGTCAAAACCAGTGCTTCTTTGGAAACGGTTAACCCTTTCCCAAACGGCAAATTTTCAAAAGTTTCATTTCAAAAGCTACTGAAGACGACAAATGGACCTTGTTTAAGATGGAATTTATGTACAATATAGCATGGAAAATATTGAGACAAAAGGAGAAACTGCTGGTTATCAGCAGTTTCTTCTTTTGTTTCAATGTTTTCCCAAGCCATTTCGATTAGGGACGTCAAAACCATTGCTTCTTTAGAAACGGTTAAATAGGAATTTTCCTTTGATTGATTTGTAATTGTAAATAAAATCAAAATCCCAAATTGATATGTTTTATATCTTTTTTTTATCATAACCTTTATTCCATTTCATATCGCAAGTGTTCAACGTAGCTTTATGCTATTTCCACACATTGAGTCCTTAAAAGATAAAGGCTTTTTTAAAAAACATTGTGGAAAATGAAGACATTTCCTGTGACAAGCAATTTCTTCATTTCACACAATGTTTTCTACACAAAATAACCAAAAATGTAGAATTCCATTTACCTGAAATTACCGTTTGCAATATCATTGATTATGGATCAGTCTTAAATTTTGCCATTTTGTAATGACTTAAAACATATAGTGCCCCTTACCAAAGAAGCCTGTCACGCTGAAAATAAAAGCCAAAGAATCTTTTAGGAAGTGAATGTATTTCATCCATAATTAGGTGTCGAACACTTCGTGAAACTTCGGGCGTTATCTGTGGCGACGGAAATTGACGAGGGTATTGCCAATTTCCGTTGCCATGTATAGGCCTAACACTAGGAAATTGACGAGGGTATAGTAGCCTATGAATGACATCCGAAATCCAAACGGATAAGACTTAGCAGAGGTAAACCAGCTGCGGCATTGGGAAATTGAACACTAAGAAAGAAGAAAACAAACAACATTCTCGATCCAGAAAGATATCTTAGAGTGTAAAGTTTGGATCCTATTCAGTCTGCACAGACTGGCTAGTACTTTTGTCTCCTCCTAGAAGGAGGCCTCTTTGCCACTTACACCTTCAAGTAAAACAGTGTAATGACCAATTAGCAATTACAATTACCCATCAAAGTAGGTTTCCAAACAGCCAAAACTTAGACTGTTCCCACCTGAAAGATGCTGTAAGTGGATGTTGATATGGCAGAGTTTGGGGTACAAAATATCATATAAAAATATTGTGACAAAAGGAGAAAATGCTGATAATCAGCATTTTCTTCTTTTGTCTCAATGTTTGTCCGAGCCACTTGTTCTAGAGACATCAAAATCACGTATTGTTTGGGAAAAGGTTAATATAGCCTACCCTAACAGCATACATGTCTGTCTTCAAATGTGTCATCAACTATCGTTATACGATTTGAGGCAGCCAGGCTATTTCAAGCATTCAAGCCTTCAGAAAAAAGATATTTTGGGACCATACATCATTGCTCATTTTTTTTAGTACAATGTACACATGTAACATACGTATTTTTTCTATCCACATAATGTTTAGGCCTATAAACATGGTCATTTGCATTTACAATACAGCTTGGCTATATTTTGGAGGTGTCATGTGATTCCCCGTCTCTGCGTAATGGAAAGTCTTCAAGAAAGTAGGCAGAATGCCTACTACGGAATTTTGTCTCTACAATTAGGCCATACACTTTGATTTACAACACGATTTCTAGGCCTGATTAGATTTATTACTAGACAGAAAAAAATAGATTGGCATAAATCCATATATATGTTGCACAGTGAATAAAATCTCGTTTTTTTGTCACTCTGAATAGAAAATGTTTTAGAAAATGAAGAAATTGCTTGTCACAAGCAATTTCTTCATTGCCCTATGGCGGATCTAGAGGGGGGGGGGGGGGGTCAGGGGGGTCCGGACCCCCCCCCCCCCCCTGGCATTGGCCGAAAATTAAATTTTGACTATATGAATTTAGTGTAACGTTATTTATTTATTACATTTTAAGCCATAATTTGAGCTTGGACCCCCCCCCCCCCCCCCCCCCCCCCCCCTGGAAAAAAATCGTGGGCTTGGACCCATCCCCCCTGGAAAAAATCCTGGATCCGCCCTTGTCGCCCAAAATGTTTTCCAAAGCCTGTATCTTGCGGGGCGCAAAGAGGCGTCAAAATGTGAAAATGGTCAAATTCAAAATGTGTTCCAGTCAACAAGTTGGGCCATCACCTTTTCTTTTTCTTTTCTCCCCGAATAAGGCATTGTTTTTTAACCTTTTCCCAAACGACAAAAAATTAGAGTGTTCCAAATTCAAAGACGTTGCAGACGACAAATTCAAGTGAATGAAATTCAAATTGTTGACCATTTTGGATAGAAAACATCGTGGGAAATGAAGAAATTGCTTGTCACAAGCAATTTCTTCATTTTCCACAATGTTTTCCAAAGTCATCATCTTGTGGGGAGTCAAAAAGAGTCAGTGTGTGGTAATGCGTTAAAATTTTAGGCTGGTCCAAATTCAGAGATGTGCAATTTCAACTTACTACAAGTTTAGGCCTACATATTTTTGTCTTTCCGAGAAGAAAACATTGTGGAAAAAGTAAGAAATTGTCAGGTCGCGGCCCGTTAGTAGGAAGCAATTTCATATTGGAGGGATTCAAGTCATTGTTATCCTTGATTTCGGATAGAATAATACCTACTTCGTCACAAAACTTGAACGATTGGGAAAAATATATGGCCAGTGTGGGGGTCGAACCCACGACATTCGCGTTATTAGCACGACGCTCTAACCGACTGAGCTAACCGGCCGTGGATAACTAACGATGTCTAAAACGTATTTATACGCTAAATACATAAGGGAGATAATTCACGCAGTAATAAAGGGGGTGATTGTTTACTTGTATTTTTATTAGAATACATAGTTTTAAATGTAATTGCATAAGCATGTTGTGGTTTTAAATATATATTTAGAACTAAACGTAGGAAATTAATTAAGATATTACACCATCCATAACTTTTCAAGAGAAACCAAAGCAGTGTGCTTTGTTTCATGTTCGATTATGTTGTAAAAAAAAACTAAGAATCGATCCAGACCAAAATATTTTGGTAATCAACTTTCGTTGCTAAGACATAACTAGTACTGAAAACGATGTTTAAAGTCATATTTTCAAAGAAATGTTTGAAAATTTACGTATATTAATGGTTAAGAATATACCAAGAGCTCTTTTTACTTTGCTAATATTTGATAATTCAAAATGTCATCAGTTTTCGCGGATAGATAGTTAATTCGTACCCAGTTTTAATCGTACCAAATACATGCAGTCAAATATAATTTGGCACTCCATTTACTCGGTGCATTCCTTTAGAAATATTACAGTAGATTGAGCAGATATTTTCAAGAAGTGACGACCATTTTATATATATAAAAAAAACCCCACAGATGTCTGTTTCCATCGTTTGTTGTTTACTATGTTTGACTACAAAAAAATCAAGCTGTGGCTTGACGATAGTGAATCTTGTGACAGTTGTCTTATCTCAGGGCTCTGACAACACAGATTAACATGTCTAAAGAAAAAAATTGTTTAAAAATGAATTTTAGAAATATTACTAAAGGTCAATATGGTGGATTTCCATTCATTATTTTGACTTGTTTTTCATAAAATTTTAATTAATAAACCAAGAGAACACATACCTTTGAATATCATACTTAAGACTTCACAAATTTATGCAAAATTTCATTGTTGTTGGTCTTATAATACAAGTGTCCAAATTGATTTGGAAAAATAAATCAAGCCATTTACAAAGACATTCTTGGGGAGACAATCTTCCATTACATTGTTGTGTTAAAGGTGCTATATTTTACATTTTCTTCTTTTGCCTCAATGTTTTTCTAAATTCGAAGTCTATTTTCTCAAGGACGACTGTTGTCAAAACCCGGTCTTGTTTGGGAAAGGCTTATAAATGTTACTATTAGCAGTGTTCTCCCAGCGTTTTTTCTCCTTCTTTGGACGGGTCCGTAAAAAGGACCCGTTCCCAATGCCAAATAGGTTATTTTTTTCCCAAAATCTGACAAAAAATGCCCAATATCAAAGTTATTCCTTCTTTTTTAATGAAATTTCAATCGATCCCATTCAAATGTTGAGAAGAAAATATCCAGATGCAAACTGGAAGTCCCTTCCATTGATTTGATATAGTTAACTATGCACAGGACTCAATTTTTGTTGCAGTATGTGTTGAAAATATTTTTCCAATTTTTTTATACGCCGCCGGAGGCGGACGTATATTGGCGTCATCTTCTCCGTCTGTCCGTCCGTCCATCCGTCCGTCTGTCCGTCCGTCCATCCGTCCGTCCGTCCGTCCGTACGTCCGTCCACTTTTCTTGTCAACGCAACTCCTCCTAAGTTTCTGGCTGGATCTTCTTGAAACTTGGTCAATGTTATCACCTCAATTGGTAGATGTGCATGAAGGAAGGATTTTATGGTTCGTCGATTTTTGCCTGAGTTATGCCCCTTAAAAACTTAGTCTCTGGGGCTTATTGAAATTGCAGCCTTGTCAACGCAACTCCTCCTAAGTTTCTGGCTCTATCTTAATGAAACTTGGTCAATGTTATCACCTCAATTGGTAGATGTGCATGAAGGAAGGATTTTATGGTTGGTCGATTTTTGCCGGAGTTATGCCCCTTAAAAACTTAGTCTCTGGGGCTTATTGAAATTGCAGCCTTGTCAACACAACTCCTCCTAAGTTTCTGGCTGGATCTTAATGAAACTTGGTCAATGTTATCACCTTAATTGGTAGATGTGCATGAAGGAAGGATTTTATGGTTCGTCGATTTTTGCCAGAGTTATGCCCCTTAAAAACTTAGTCTCTGGGGCTTATTGAAATTGCAGCCTTGTCAACGCAACTCCTCCTAAGTTTCTGGCTGGATCTTAATGAAACTTGGTTAATATTATCACCTCAATTGGTAGATGTGCATGAAGGAAGGATTTTATGGTTCGTCGATTTTTGCCGGAGTTATGCCCCTTAAAAACTTAGTCTCTGGGGCTTATTGAAATTGCAGGCTTGTCAACACAACTCCTCCTAAGTTTCTGGCTGGATCTTAATGAAACTTGGTTAATGTTATCACCTCAATTGGTAGATGTGCATGAAGGAAGGATTTTATGGTTCATTGATTTTTGCCAGAGTTATGCCCCCTTCAATCTTAGTCTCTGGGGCTTATTGAAATTGCAGCCTTGTCAACGCAACTCCTCCTAAGTTTCTGGCTGGATCTTATTGTCACTTGGTCAATGTTATCACCTCAATTAGTAGATGTGCATGTAGGAAGGATTTTATGGTTCATTGATTTTTTCCAGAGTTATGCCCCCTTAAAACTTTGTCTCTGGGACTGAAACTTGGTGGATGTTATTACCTTAATTGGTAGATGTGCATGAAGTAAGGATTTTATGGTTCATTGATTTTTGCCTGAATTATGCCCCCTTGAATCTTAGTCTCTGGGGCTTAATGATATTTTAGCCTCGTGAACGCAATTCCTTCCAGGTTTTTCACTGGATATTTATAAAAACCTTTTTGTGAACACAATTTTTTCACAGGTTTTTCAGTGAATATTCATAAATCCTTGTCAATGTCATTTTTTTGTCTCAAGTTTTATAAGTGGCGGCGTATATTGTGACGATGGCACTCTTGTTGACAAAACAACACATATATATTTCCCAATTTGCCTGGTACCGGACCCATTCCCAAAATTATGAGAAAAAACGCTGTCTCCCCAGCCCAATAAGCTGTATCGGCCCCACTTCAGCTTCATGTAAATCACTGTAATCCCCCTACAGCTTAAAAATTACCCCTACAGCTTAATTCTTGAAAATGGTCACTAAATAGAGACATTTATAAATTAGCGGTATTTCATATCATAAACTGATAAATAATGCATTCTTGTAAATTGAAATGTAATAATTCTGTATAAATACATACCGTGACATGTAAAATTTTTTCACATTATTTCTGCGCAATTTCCTTTGGTGTTATCACAAAATATTAATAATGATATAAAAATACATTATGATTAAAAAGGGAAAAAATCCAAAGGGGGTACACGTAGTCTGGCCCAGACCCTAGTATTAAGATTATAGTATAAAAGCAAAGACCCTTTTTAAATGACATCCTAGTCTAGAATACTAGTTTCTGTCAGCAATAAAACATTGAGATATGGATTAGAGAGGCAAGTCTTGAAAACAATAATGTTCCCCTTTGCAAATAACGCAAACAGAAACGACTAGGGCTAGTCTAGGGTACACGTTACTCAGGCCTGGGTAGCCTGTCCCACCTCTCTTTAAAAAGTGGAAGAATGAAAAAAATTAAACTCTTTCATATTCATGTTTAAAATAGCTTATTTTAAAGAATTCAATAATTATAAAACTAAATAGGCATTAAAGATATACATTATAATTAAAAAGGAAAAAAAGCAAAGGGGGGACACGTTACCCCTCCCTCCTCTTAAAATTTTTTCACATTATATCTGCGCAATTTACTTTGGTATTATCACAAAATATTAATAATGGTAATAATAATAGTTGAAAAATATTTGGAGAAAGTGATTTGATAAAAAATTACAATGCAATTAGATATTTTCCTTCTTTGGAAATGTGAAAGAGTAAAGAAAAATTAAATATGTAAATTTCATGTTTAAAATAACTTATTTTAAAAGAATAAATAATTATGAAACAAAATATGCATTAAAAATACACAATAATGTTAAAAAAAAAATTCAAATGGGGGGGACACGTTACCCAGGGGGGGGACACGTTACCCAGGGGACACGTTACCCTGGGACACCGGTAATGGGAAAATCACAATTATTTGCATGAATACAATGAGTTTCAAGGTTTACCAATACTTGCCACTACATCTTCAAATTATTCTGTGAAGAACCTTGTATTAGAATTGTTTTATTTCATTTTTTACAGGGAATGCATGCTGACAATGAATTAGACAATCAAACATGGTTTAAATAGGTAGAGAAAAAGGCTACAATACACAGGACCAGTATGTCTAAAGCAGGTGGATCAAAACCAGGAACCTCAAAGGGGTTACCTTCCAGAGGAAATGCTGGCAAAACTCCCGTAAGTCAATCTTATGACAGAGTTTTTAACATGATCAAATTTTGTTAGAGAAAAGTAGAAAATCATTGTTGTAAATGCAAAACCTAGTATCTCATTTTTGGAAGATTTTGGAGGGGAAGGAAAAGAGTGTAATAGCTTTTCTCAAACTGAAAGGTTTTACTTGAAATTTGGACATATGGTTTACAAATAATGAGTCATTCATACTGATCAGCAAAAATGTCTCAAAACCAGCAAGAATTGTCTTAACTGAGCACACAAGATTTTACTTTTAATATCGCAAAAATCGACATACAAGCTTTTGCATTTACACCGACGAAATGCTTATTCATGTTTGGATCACAGGGCCCTCTGTTTGTAGGTCTGTTAGCAAATCCTTGAACTAAAAGGACGAGCAGCTGGAGGCTTGGTAAGGATGTAATGATAGTACTAATATGTGAAACAACAGGAACCGGTGTTGAGGATCTCCAGCTGCGGTGTTATGACCATAGCAGTTGAAGGAGGAGTTAACCCATTACCAAACGACAAAAATAGGGTTGGTCCAAATTCAAAGATGATGCAGACGACAATTTCAAGTGAATGAAATTTTAGATTTTTTGGTCTTTTTAAGTAGAAAACATTGTGGGAAATGAAGAAATTGCTTGTCACAAGCAATTTCTTCATTTTCCACGATGTTTTCGAAAGCCTTTTATCTTGTGGGGAGTCAAAAGGAGTCACTGTGTGGTAATGGGTTAAACTCCAACCAATAAACCTTCCATTAATAATTATCAATGACTTGAGTTTGCAGCTCCTACAGTTTCAATCAGAATTTGATCAAACTTCAACTTGACACAATTAATCTCGATGTGTCTATTATGTAAATTTTTGCTATTTTCGAAATTCAGATATCTTTTTTTTACAGAAGAGTGGTACAGCCGGTACAAACAAGAGAACAGCAGGATCCATGAAGTCTGGACTGACAGCGTTAACAGAAGATGATGATGATGATTTACAGACACTCGGAACTGAGGTAATCTAAATAAAATCAAAGATGTTGCAGACAACAATTTCAAATGAATTTAATTTTTTTGGTCTTTTTGGATAGAAAACATTATGGTAAACGAAGAAATTGCATTTAACAATTTTATGTTTGGGGTCTTTTTGGATAGAAAACATTGTGGTAAATGAAGAAATTGCTTGTCACAAGCAATTTCTTCATATACCATTATGTTTTCCATAGCCTTTATCTTGTAAGGCATCAAACTTACTGCTGGTACAAACAAGAGAACAGCAGGATCCATGAAGTCTGGACTGACAGCATTAACAGAAGATGATGATGATGATTTACAGACACTTGGGACTGAGGTAATCTTAAAGATTTAGTAGAAAAGTGGGTTTATTGTCAATATCCTTGCTACTTCACTGGAGCTCACAAATTTTGGTCAGTCTTTGCAAGACATGCCAGAAGTACTTGTTATATTAACAAGGAAGATCCCTTTTGAGTTTGATGACATCTTTTTTACAACTTTACAATAGAGTTTTACTGACAATGTTATTGTTACAGCTCTTCAAGCCATAAATCTTGATCAAATGAAATAAACTTTGTTGTCTAGCTCGGAAAAAAGCTAGGTTATTGTTTTTATGATATTGTGTTCCATTTATTGTAGTCAGCTATTGTACCTCGAGCCACATACATACCACCTTGGGAGTACTACAATGCTCATATCACCAGGTTTCAGAAGTTCAAAATAAGAGAAAGACAGGCAAAATGAGATAAAAAGTGAATTTATTTTGGATTTTTCTGGGAAATAAGCTTTAGAAAATATTGATGCAAAATAAGAAAATGCTGATAATCAGCATTTTCTCCTGTTGCCTCAATATTTTGGATTAAACAATTTGTTTTATTTGTCAGTCAAAGTAATTGTCCATTCTTATCTGTTCCAGTTGTCAGCCATTGTACCTCGAGCAACATATAGGCCACCTCGTGAGTACTACAATGCCCATATCACCAGGTTTCAGAAGTATCTTGAAGACACGGAGGTTGAGATCCAGTTTAGAAAACTACTTCATGTGTTGTTGAGTCGGCCGGAATTGCCTTACAACCCATACCCAGGCTTCTATAATAGATTACGATCTTATCAAGAGAGGTAACTTTAGTCTTTCTACATTTCTAACAATTTTTAGCTCCACTGGCCGCAGGCGTTGTGTCCGTCGTGCGTCCGTGCGTCCGTCCGTCCGTTAACTTTTTAGCTCACCTGAGCACGAAGTGCTCGAGGGGAGCTATTGTGGTCACTCACTGTCCGTCGTCCGTCTGTCCGTCTGTCCGTCTGTCCGTTCACAATTTCTTCAAACATCTTCTTCTCCAAAACTAACTGGCCAATCTTGACCAAACTTGGCAGGAATGTTCCTTGAGTGACCCTTCTCAAAACTTGTTCACGGATTTTTGATTCGTCAAAAAATGTGGGCGTGGCAGGGCGGGGCTTATCGCACTTAGAGAAATCCTAAGAAAATTCTTTAAAAATCAACCATTGTTCCAATTTGAACCAAACTTGGCAGAATTGTTCCTTGAGTGACCCTTCTCAAAACTTGTTCTCAGATTTTTGATTTGTCAAAAAACGTGGCCGTGGCAGGGAGAAAGGGGCTTTTCAGACTTAGAAAAACCATAAGAAAATTCTTTAAAAATCAACCATTGTTCCAATTTGAACCAAACTTGGCAGAATTGTTCCTTGAGTGACCCTTCTCAAAACATGTTCTCAAATTTTTGATTCGTCAAAAAACGTAGCCGTGACAGGGAGAAAGGGGCTTATCAGACTTAGAAAAATCATAAGAAAATTCTTTAAAAATCAACCATTGTTCCAATTTGAACCAAACTTGGCAGAATTGTTCCTTGAGTGACCCTTCTCAAAACTTGTTCTCAAATTTTATGATTCGTCAAAAAACGTAGCCGTGGCAGGGAGAAAGGGGCTTATCAGACTTAGAAAAATCATAAGAAAATTCTTTAAAAATCAACCATTGTTCCAATTTGAACCAAACTTGGCAGAATTGTTCCTTGAGTGACCCTTCTCAAAACTTGTTCTCAAATTTTTGATTCGTCAAAAAACGTAGCCGTGGCAGGGAGAAAGGGGCTTATAAGACTTAGAAAAATCATAAGAAAATTCTTTAAAAATCAACCATTGTTCCAATTTGAACCAAACTTGGCAGAATTGTTCCTTGAGTGACCCTCCTCAAAACTTCTTCTCAAATTTTTTATTCGTCTAAAAACGTAGCTGTGGCAGGGAGAAAGGGGCTTATCAGACTTAGAGAAATCATAAGAAAATTCTTTAAAAATCAACCATTGTTCCAATTTGAACCAAACTTGGCAGAATTGTTCCTTGAGTGACCCTTCTCAAAACTTGTTCTCAAATTTTTGATTAGTCAAAAAACGTAGCCGTGGCAGGGAGAAAGGGGCTTATCAGACTTAAAAAAATCATAAGAAAATTCTTTAAAAATTAACCATTGGGCCTATTTGAAGCAGACTTTGCAGGAATGTTCTTTGCGTCTCTCTTTTCAAAATTGATTCACAAATTTTTACATTTGTCAAAAAATGAGGGCGTGGCAGGGAGGAAGGGGCTTATCAGCCTTAGAGAAATCATAAGAAAATTCTTTAAAAATCAACCAATGGGCCAATTTGAACCAAACTTTGCAGAATTGTTCCTTGAGTGACCCTTTTCAACATTTGTTCACAAATTTTTACATTTGTCAAAAAATGTGGGTGTGGCAGGGTGGGGCTTATCTAACCAAGAGAAATTGTTAAAAAATTCTTCAAAAATCTTCTTCTCCTTAACCGTAGGGCCAATTAAAACCAAATTTGGCAGGAATGTTCCTTGGGTGACCCTTCTTAAGATTTTTTTCAGGATTTTTTATTCATCCAAAATTGTGGGCGTGGCAGGTCAGCATTTACCGGACTTGGGAGAAATCATAAGAAATTTTTTTAAAAATCAACCATTGGCCCAATTTGAACCACACGTGGCGGAAATGCTCCTTGGGTGACTCTTTTCAAATTTTTTTCTCAAATTTTTTATTCGTGACGTCAGAAAAAATTGGGCGTGGCTTATCGGACTTACAGAAATCCTAAGAAAATTCTTTAAAAATCAACCATAGGCCCAATTTGAAGCAAACTTTACAGAAATGTTCCTTGAGTGACCCTTTTCAAAATATGTTGGCAAATTTTGTATTGGTAAAAAAGTGGACGTGGCAGGGCGTGGCTTATCAGACTTAGAGAAATCATAAGAAAATTCTTTAAAAATCAAGCATTGGGTCAATTTGAAACAAATTTGGCAACAATGTTCCTTGAGTGACCCTTTTCAAAATTTGTTTACAAATTTTTGATTCGTCAAAAAAAGTGGGCGTGTCTTAAACTTCTTTCAGGTGAGCGATATAGGGCCATTCTGGCCCTCTTGTTCTTTAAACATCTTCTCCTCTTATACCATTGGGCCAATTTTGACCAAACTTGGCAGGAATGTTCCTTGGGTGACCCTTTTCAAAACTTGTTCGCGAATTTTTGATTCGTCAAAAAATGTGGGCGTGGCAGGGAGAAAGGGGCTTATCAGACTTAGAGAAATCAAGAAAATTCTTTAAAAATCAACCATTAGGCCAATTTGAACCAAACCTGGCAGGAATGTGCCTTGAGTCATTCTTTTCAAAATTTGTCCACAAATTTTTACATTTGTCAAAAAATGTGGCCGTGGCAGGGAGAAAGGGGCTTATCAGACTTAAAGAAATCATAAGAAAATTCTTTAAAAATCAACCATTGGGCCAATTTGAGCCAAACCTGGCAGGAATGTGCCTTGAGTCATTCTTTTCAAAATTTGTTCACAAATTTTTACATTTGTAAAAAAATGTGGCCGTGGCAGGGAGAAAGGGGCTTATCAGACTTAAAGAAATCATAAGAAAATTCTTTAAAAATTAAACATTGGGCCAATTTGAGCCAAACCTGGCAGGAATGTGCCTTGAGTCATTCTTTTCAAAATGTGTTCACAAATTTTTACATTTGTCAAAAAATGTGGCCGTGGCGGGGAGGAAGGGGCTTATCAGACTTAAAGAAATCATAAGAAAATTCTTTAAAAATCAACCATAGGGCCAATTTCAACCAGACTTTGCAGGAATGTTCTTTGAGTCTCTCTTTTCAAAATTTATTCACATTTTTTTACATTTGTCAAAAAATGTGGCCATGGCAGGGAGGAAGGGGCTTATCAGACTTAAAGAAATCATAAGAAAATTCTTAAAAAATCAACCAGTGTGCCCAATTGAACCAAACTTTGCAGGAATGAGCCTTTAGTCGTTCTTTTTAAAATTTGTTCACAAATTTTTATATTTGTCAAAAAAATGTGGCTGTGGCAGGGAGAAAGGGGCTTATCAGACTTACAGAAATCATAAGAAAATTCTTTAAAAATCAACCATAAGGCCAATTTTAACCAGACTTTGTAAGAATGTTCTTTGAGTCTCTCTTCAAAATTTATTCACAAATATCAAGATTTGGCTGCCACTGTGTAAGGCTTACAAGAAATTGTGGGATAATTCTTCCACTTTAACCAGTGGAGCGATTCAGGCCCTCCTGGGCCTCTTGTTTTCGTACTGTATAGAAGGGTTTAAGTTATTTCATATATGTATTCAAAATATGAGTAAAAAGATATTGTGAAAAAGAGCAAATTGCTCATAAAATGAGTTATTTCTTCCTTTCCAATGTTATTGACATGATTGTCGTTGTCATAAAAAAAATACTATTTATTTGAGGTTTATTTACATGTAGTAATGGTTAAAGGACATTGTTACATAACAGTTTCACTTTATTCTGCAGAGAATCCCATATTGAGCCATTCCCACTTACAATTAATTTTTTTTGATGCACCATAAGAGAAAGGCTTTTGAAAAACATTGTGGAAAATAAAGAAATTACTTGTCATAAGCAATTCCTTTATTCCCCACAATGTTTCCTACCCAACAAGACTAAAACATGTAAAATTTTATTTACTTGAATTGTCGTCTTCAACATCTTTGAATTTGGACCACTCTAAAATTTTGCTGTCTGGTAATGGGCTAAGTGACAGCTGCATTAGTTTGCAATTTTATTTTCAGCTTTCATCTAAATAGTGTATCAAGAGGAAAAGTCCTGTCTTCCATTGGTAAGTACACAAGTTTGAAGATTTCAGAAATCTTTGAAATAATTTCTGCTTAGCATTTTCTCAAGCAATTCCTGGTTCCAAAATTATTTGTTGAGAAAAAGATCAAAATGCTGAAACTTAGATCAATAAGCAATAATGCCAATACACAATGTACATGCACAGATCCAGGGATGGTGCCCTCTCAATTTTGTAAATAAAAGGTTATTAAAGGCAGAATAACACTTAACATCTTGCAAATTTTCCAAGAACTTTGTACAAAAAAATAAATATATATTATTAAAATATGGTCTTTAAATTACATATATGCCAAATCTTAGCTTTCTACCTTGTGTATTGGCTTAGATGTCGACAGATTTAAAACCCCATGATTTGTTGTCTCGGGGATAATATTTACAATAATGGAACATATGGGGTTTTAAATCCGTCAACATCCTAGCCAATACACAAGATAGAAAGCTAAGATTTGGCATAGATGCAATTTAAAGGCCATATTTTCATAATACATATTTATTTTGTACGAAGTTGTCGGAAAATTTGCATGATTTTTAGTGCCATTCCCCCTTTAAAGTGACTTTTAGAGAATTGTTCATGCGCTAATACACATCTCACAAATACAATTTGCCAGTGTAACGGGGTAATGTATCCCCGGGGACCGGTATCCCATTTAATTGTGTAAAGTTTAAATCTTTGCCAAATTGGAGCTTTCTTTGTTGCCTTTATTAGAAAAAAAAGCTTGGGAAAACATTTAGGCAAATTAAGAAAATGTTTAAAACCAGCACTCTCCCCTTTTGTGTCTATTTTTTCCGTGGCTTTATTGGCCTTTATTTCAGCATTAGTGCAATTTCCCTATTTTCTCCACAGAAAATCCAGTAAAAGACACCTACATACAAAATCTGTATACATTAAAAGACCACCACAACCTGTTTGGACTAATGAGCATACTGCGGATTATCAATCCCGTAAAACTAGAAAAATATCGCTGGCTCATAGACGATGTCACACCAAGATTAGATGAGCTGTATTCATTAGACGGATATTCAGTAAGATTATTTGTTTTGGTGAAAAAGTGCAATTAAACCTTTCCAATACAACAACATTTTTTGGTTGTCCAATTTGAAAGTTGCTGCTGACCACAAAATGAATGATTGGGGGCATATTGTTTTACTCGTGTATGTCCATCTGTCCTTCTGTCTGTTTTAAAACTTAACATTTGCCTTTTCTCCAAAAGTATTTGACATACAAAGCTGAAATTCGGTATGGAACTTTCTTTCAATGATGTCTATCTTTTCAATGCAATTTGACCTTCCTCAAGGTCATCCCTTAACCCATATCAATCATTTACACAAAAACTAATCAATTTATTAAAATAGCCATTTTGGGGACATTCATGTTTCACAAACACATCTCGCTTTTTTCTTGTGATGAACTTATTCAGCTATTCAAAGTAAGAATTTGAGTTTTCATTGAATGTTAGAGTGAATAATATTGCTTTTGTGCGATTTTAGGCTGCTGGTAGTTAGAGAATATATTTTTGGTTCACCGCAGTGTTGGCAATGACATGGTAGGATGGTTTACAATATTATTTCACCTTTTTATGCCCCCGATAGGGAGGCATCATGAATTTGACTTGTCCGTCCGTCCGTCCGTCCGTCTGTCTGTCCGTCTGTCTGTCCGTCTGTCTGTCCGTCCGTCTGTCCGTCATTCCGTCCAAAAACTTTAACATTGGCCATAACTTCCTTATTCGCTTCATACTTTACCACAACATTCCTTGGTACATTACCTTTCTGTAGGCACATACTTTGGTGACCTTGACCCCTGGATGACCTTGACCTTGAACATAGATTGGCCATAATTTAAAATCAAAGCGGTGTCGGAGGCATTGTCATCTTACAGTGACAGCTCTTGTTTCAGATTAAAGTAATGTTGGCAATGGTTGGTCAATGTGTTTTTGACGGCTCACTCTATATTCAATTTTGAAGCCCCATTATTATTCACATTTATTTACTTTCAGAATCAAGTAATGCTGGCAATGGTAGGACAATGTGTTTTTGATGGCTCACTCTATATTCAATAGTGAATCTCCTTTATGATTTAAATTTATTTCCTTTCAGAATCAAGTAATGTTGGCAATGGTGGGACAGTGTGTATTCGATGGATCTTTGTATACAGATGCACATCTAGTACAGTTAAGATTAGAATACTTGGTATCCGGTCCAGATATACAGCAGGGTATCTCCATCTTTGTAAACAGTGTCATGAATGATATAGACCAAACCTACAGAAGCCCCAACCATTTCCTACTTGGTGTGAAGGTGCCGTCGGCTAGCGCCATTAATCCGGAAATATGGGTACAGCAATATTGGGACCCTGAGAGAGTGCAGTCAGACAAGGTATTTCCACAAGTTTGAATTAGGATTTTCCCTTGGCATAAGAAGTTTGGGGTGTCATTGTGACCTCATTTGCCTTCAAATTTGGGGGATCATTTTCCAAATTTTGGGGCTTAAATGATGTTTTTGAATCTTACTTTCAAAAAGCTGGATTTTCAAACTTGCGTCATCAATGACCCTCAGGTGGAGTTTTTAGGGGTCATTTGTTTTGAAATTGCGATTATGACGCATGACATATTTACCATGAAAAATCCAGTTGAATGAGTTCTTGATACACCCCACAGACAAAGTTTTGTGTAGGGGTGTACTGGAATTGGTTGGTCTGCCTGCAAAATCTTGTCAACACAAATGCTTCTGGGTGTGACAGTACCATCTGCAAGCGCCATTATTCCAGAAATATGGGCACAGCAATATTGGGACCCAGAGAGAGTGCAGTCTGACAAAGTATAGTGACACAAGTTTGAATGAGCTTTAGTTATTTATAGACTCCAATCACATTTTGATTCAGAAGGGAATTCAGCATGATAATTTCTTTATACTTGAACAAGATTTAAATTGAGATTTATGCGAGTTTATTGTTGTTATTAACTCAATAAACTGTTAACCAATTTTTCATAATGATGATTTTTTATGCCCCACAAGATAAAGGCTTTGCAAAACCTCATTGGAAATGTAAAAATTGCTTGTGACACGCAATTTGTTTCATTTCGCACAATGTTTTCTTCACAGAAATATGTCAAAATATGTCAAGTTTCATTCACTTGAAATTGTCATCAGCATTATATTTGGATTTGGACCGGCCAAAAATGTTGCCATCTGGTAAGAAGTTAAACAATGATTAAGACCATGTCCATTCTAACTTTTCCCATAGACAAAGTTTTAGATAAATAAAAATTAAATGCTGTTCTAGAAAACCTTTCAATGACCATTCCTCTTTCCTTACAGGAAACCTTTCTACAGAAACTGAGTGATGCTGTCATAGGAAATAAGTTCATCTATGCTGAGGTAAGATTGTCTGAATAGGACATAATTAACCCTTTCCTAAACAAGACCTGATTTTGACGTCCCTAATAGAACAGCATTGGGAAAACATTGAAACAAAAGAAGAAACTGCTGATAACCAGCAGTTTCTCCTTTTGTCTCAATATTTTCTGTGCCATATTTTACACAAATCATGTCTTTATTATCATTAATTTTATCGTCTGCATCTGCTTTCAATTTGGATCACCCTAAAATATTGCCGTTTGGGAAAGGGTTAACCCTTTCCTAAACGGCAAAATTTTAAGGTGATCCAATTCAAAAACTGCTACAGATGACAAAATGGATGCTATTAGAGATAGAATTTGTGTACAATATGACATAGGAAATATTGAGACAAAAGGAGAAACTGCTGGTTATCAGCAGTTTCTTCTTTTATTTCAATGTTTTCCCAAGCCTTTTCTATTAGGGACGTCAAAACCAGGTCTTGTTTGGGAAAGGGTTAATCTCAAGTTTTGAAGGAAATGCAGAAAGCGCCTGCTTCTTCTAACTGATATCTTTTCTACTGATAGAAATTATTTTAAAATGAATATATCAGTTATGTTCAGGCTTTTTAAACAAAGTTTTTGTTGGTAGAGTACTAAAGTGTGTTTAGAGCAAAGTTGTCAGTCCAGGCCCCGGTTTCTCGAAAAAACTTAAGTATATTCTCCTGAGAATATGCTCAACTTCAAAGGGATACTCTTCAACGTTGGAGGTTATTCGATTGAAGTTCACGTGGATTACGTGCGATTTGAGCATGGTGCTCAGATTTGAGCATGAGATCGTACTTAAGTTTTTTCGAGAAACCGGGGCCAGATGTATTATATGTTAATGAATGAATTTGTTATCATTTTGAAGTCCATATAAGCCTATTCTTGAATTATATGATCAATTGTTGCAATCTTTATTTGTGTATAACTTTATTTTCCACAATTTTCAGTGTATATTTCTACTAGACCCGTCCTATGTATCCTATGTAAAAGGAGAGAAGCAGTATGGTTTTAACTTTATTGAGGTAGTACAGGAACTCAAAGAGGAGGGGTAGGTATTGTTAGCCCACTTCGACACACTGACTCTTTTTGAATCCCTACAAGGAAAAGGCCAAAAGGCTTTGGACAACATTGTGGAAAATGAAGAAATTGCTTGTACCAAGCAATTTTTTCATTTCCCATAATTTTTTCTACCCCAAAAGTCAAAATGATTTTAAATTTCATTTACTTAAAGTTGTTGTCTGCAACATTTTTGAATTTAGTCTAGCCTAAAATATTGCCATCTGGTGGTAATGGTTTGATCTGTCTTATGTGTCCTATGTAAAGGGAGAAAAGCAATATGGTTTTAACTTTATAGAGGTGATACAGGAACTTAAAGAGGAGGGGTAGGTATTGTTAACCCATTCCGACACACTGGCTCTTTTTGAATCCCCACAAGGAAAAAGCCAAAAGACTTTGGACAACATTGTGGAAAATTAAGAAATTGCTTGTAACAAGCAATTTCTTCATTTCCCACAATGTTTTCTACTTGAAAAAAAAAATGTTACATTTCATACACATGAAATTCTTGTATGCAACATCTTTGAATTATGTCTAGCCTAAAATATTGCCATCCTATGTGTCCTATGTAAAGGGAGAAAAGCAGTATGGTTTTAACTTTATAGAGGTGGTGCAGGAACTCAAGGAGGAAGAGTAGGTATTGTTAACACATTCCCATTGACTGGCTCTATTTGACTCTCCAAAAGGAAAAGACTTTGGAAAACATTGTGGAAAATGAAGAAATTGCTTGTACCAAGCAATTTCTGCATTTCCCACAATGTTTTCTACTAAAAAAGACTAAAAAATGTAACATTTCATACACATGAAATTATTGTCTGCATGATCTCTGAATTTTGAACAGTTTAAACTTTTGTCGTCTGGTAATGAGTTAACCCATTCCTGTACGATAATATTTTAAACTAACAATTTGAAAAATGCTGCATATGAGAAAATGCATGTTTATAAACTTATTAGGGGGACTTGTGGCTCCTAGATGCCTAGCTTATTCTGAATTGGCTTTATGCTCTCATTTTCATCCCTGAAGGAGAAAAGTTTGGATTAAAACATGTATTATGTTTCAACTAATCTATACTGAAATATCATTGGTTGACAACCTAGTTTGGAAACACAATGTATACTGTAGGAATTTGTTTTATTGAATTCAGAAAAAAGTTTGGCATAGTTCCTGTGGCAAGGTCGTAAGTACACTCGCACTGAGTTAGGCACTTGGTGATAGATCCAAATATAAATGAGCCAGGATCTGGAAAAATGTCCCTTAAAGCATTTTCAAAAATTGAGTTTCAAGATCAGCATGTTTTCAAATGCAGTCCAATGTGCATCCATGCTGCTCTCTTTAAGTTACTTCAGGTCAAGAAGAATCTATTAGAGAATAACATTGATCCTGATCAGACTGTGCGTATGCACAGGCTGGTCTGGATCCAGGTTATTCTCAAATGCCATAAAGGACGTTTTCCCAGATCCTGGCTCAAATGTTAGTGATGACATTTCAAAAAACATGTTATCTATATTTGTTCTTCTATCTGCATTTTGCAATCATGGCTTTTGAATTGTACTACATATTTTATGCCCCTGTATTGAAAGATCGAGGGCATATTGTTTTACTTGTGTCCATCTGTCTGTCCATCTGTTTGTCTGTCGGAAAACTTACCATTTGTCATTTCAGGGGCATTCATGTTTGACTAACACATATTGTTTTTGTTTTGACTTCGGTTAAGTGAGTACACAAAAATAAAGAAAGCCTTGATCAAACATAACAGGTTTTGAATGCTGCATATCCTTCTTATTTGAAACTGTTTAGGTGATACTTCTTCCTAACAGGAGATTGCTTTTCAATTGTAAAGTTTTGCACTAATGTATATGGTCAATTTTAGATGGTATCAAATGCACGTTTCAAATAGTATAGCATGAAATGTTGATCATAAAAACAGGAATGGTAGGTGATTGAAAGTTCCTTTATTTTGCTTAATTTTTGCTACTTTTGCCATTTAGTCATTATATAATTGCATTTATGCATATAAAGATTATCTTTACAAAATTATCAATTCAAGATGTTACAGAACGGTAAATTTGATGATGAGAAACTCTCATAGAATATTTTGTAAAACTAATTGTAAAAAACAAAGAAAGGTTGGTGATTGAATTTTGTTTTTTTGGGTCAAAATTTCTGCTACCCTTGCCATTTAGTCATTACATAATTGCATTTACACATTATAAGATTTTCTGTGCCATATTATTGATTCAAGACATAACAGGATGGTAAATTTTATGACAAGAAACTCTCATAAGTGAATAAAGGCTTTGGAAACATCGTGTCACAAGCAATTTCTTCATTTCCCGCAACATTTTCTGTTTAAAAAGACCAGAAAATGTTCCATTAATTGGAAATTGTGGTCTGCAACATCTTTGTTTTTGGACCAGTCTAAAATTTTGTTGTCTGGTAACAAATTGCAGTAATTTTTATGCCCCCGATAGGGAGGCATCATAAATTTGACTTGTCCGTCCGTCCGTCCGTCTGTCCGTCTGTCTGTCTGTCTGTCTGTCCGTCTGTCTGTCCGTCTGTCCGTCATTCCGTCCAAAAACTTTAACATTGGCCATAACTTCCTTATTACTTAACATATTCGCTTCATACTTTACCACAACATTCCTTGGTACATTACCTTTCTGTAAGCACATACTTTGGTGACCTTGACCCCTGGATGACCTTGACCTTGAACATAGATTGGCCATAATTTAAAATCAAAGCGGTGTCGGGGGCATTGTCATCTTACAGTGACAGCTCTTGTTCATTCCATGTTTCAGATTATCTAGCTACTGTGAGTTTCCAATGGCCTCCCTACATGAGGGCATATTCTATAGTAGAGCTCAAGCTGAAGCTTATGTGTCTATATTTCAAGTTCAGATGAACGACTTTGAGTATATTGCCCCTTTTCAACAAAAAACCTCGTAATCACAGCTTCTTTTAAGCTGCAGTTACAAGGTTTTTGTTGAAAAGCAGCAACATATTTGTTCATTCCATGTTTCAGATTATCTAGCTTCTGTGAGTTTCCAATGGCCTCGCTACATGAGGGTATATTCTATAGTCGAGCCCAAGCTGAAGCTTATGTGTCCATATTTCAAGTACAGATGAATGATTTTGAGTATGCGGAGGCACATGAGGCTGGGGAAGGTGATTATTATGAATTTGATTATGCCATAATCTCTAGCTTTTTAATCTGAAGTAAAACAGGAAGAAAAGAAATAAGAATAATCAATAAGAATCAAACTGTTCCCAGTAGGTCTCTTTGTTTAATCCTTTCGCAAGCAAGACCTGGTTTTGATGTCCCTAATAGAAAAGGCTTATGAAAACATTGAAACAAAAGAAGAAGCTGCTGATAACCAGCAGTTTCTCCTTTTGTCTCAATATTTTCTTTGCCATATTTTACATGAATTCTATCTTTAATAACTTCCGTTTTGTCATTTGTGGCAGTTTTTGAAGTGGATAACCCTAAAATTTTGTTGTTTGAGTAAAGGTTGAACCTAAGGTGATGTAGAAGATAAATGTAGAGTTGTTTGAGTCCAATTGCATGTGATTCACTTTAGAATTAGACAATCAATCTTAGAATTGTTGTTGAATATGTATATTGAACCAAGTTTGAATGTAAATATCCCTTATGCACACATAAAACTCAAATTTTATTTTGAATAAATATCAAGCTTTTACATGGAGATAAGCTGACTGATTTTGCAGTTAATTAATTAAACAGATTTGAAAGTTACTAGAAGTATATATGGTGTGTACATCAAAGTGGTACCATTGAACAACTGTCACATTTTGGCAAATTTTGTATTGTATTTTCTTTGCTAGGTAAATATTATTATGGTCCTTGATCTCAAATGCTGTCATCACACTTTTCCTGACCTCATATATTTACATTCAAGGTGCACCACCACCAAGCCCTGGTATTGTCTCACCCCAGCCTGGTCCTTCCACGCAAGTACCACCTCACACTGCCAGAATAGAAACAGCTCGTAGTGAAAACAGGAGACTAACTGCGAGCCAACAACGCGATGCTGGCAAAATTCGTAAACATCTTGATAAACAGATGGAAAAGATTCAGCCACAGAAAGTTCGGATTGATGGATTCAGGTTTGGAGATGAAAAATCAACCGGAGCCTATGCCTGGCAGATAACTACTCCACTCAAGTATGTTCATTCAAATTAGCACAATTTTAATCATTTCCAAAACAACATTATCAAAGTGACAATATTTAAAACTGGTCTCAGTTGAAAAGAATTGCAGTCAACAAAATTTATGCTAACTAATATTGAAAATATCCATATCATAGCGCAGAAATCCTTGAAGAAAACGGAAAAATGGTGATTTTCAGGATTTTTATCCCCTCCCCTTAACAACCACCCGCAAACAAAGTTTGGGGAGTCATTTGAATGATGAGTGAGTGAAGAAATGCTTACATGCCATGATTGAATAATTGGAATAATTTCTTGCTTAAAAGAAATATAAGTTGATTTTATGATGTTTCCAATTTAATCTAAATGGTAATGATCGGACCATTGTTTTAGTTCACACATGCTACTGGTTCAGTCATTCAAACCTGATACATTTACCTATATACATTTCTTATTCAAACTGATGTTTATATGATTTAGAAAAATTCTTCAGTAAGTATGATGCAATGTTTGTGTTTGCATGGTGTATTATTATGTTGATTGAAAGTTTTATATGTTGTTTCTTATCAAAGATCTTTAACTCTTTCCAAATATCATTCCATTAGAGTGGTTAAAAGATAAGAGCTGCTGCAAACAACTAAGTAGGTATTGAAATGCATAGTCTTTGTTTACAATATATTGCAGAAAATGTCGAGTCAAAAGGAGATTATACTGATTTGTTTTAGCAATGCCTTCTTTTGTCCCAATGTTTATCCACATTTTTTTCTATTAGAAAGCCAGGGCTTGTTTGAATAAACATTTTATAGCCCCAAATGGAAAAGAAATCAGATTGGTCAAAGTTCAAAGGTGTTGCAATCACAGTTAATGTCAAAACAAAAACCAAAGAAAAAAATGTGTCAGTTCGACAAAAGGGAAAAAGTTTTTTATCTCTTTTTTTTTTAACAAAAGCTTACTCTAATAGGATTGTCAAATAGGAAGAGTTTAACTGTTCTTATGTTTGTTGTTTGCTGATTTGTTTTAATTTTAGACAGACAATGTGTAAAACTACAATGTAACATAATAGAAATGTTTCATACAGTGTTCTTGTTAATTTTGATATGTTTATGTTGACTTTGTAGTAGACTGTGTGAAAAAATGTATAGTAACATGTTTTGACTGGTGTGAGTTTAATTAACTGTCTATATTTAGGTCCTAATCTAATTGAGATTTTCATACCTTTGGTCTATGTTTTAGTTAACCCATTACCAAACAGCAAAGATGTTGCAGATGACAATATGAAGTAAATGCAATGTAAAGTTTTTTTTGTCTTTCTTGGTAGAAAGCATTGTGGGAATGAAGAAATTGCTTGTCAAAAGTAATTTCTATATTTTCCACAATGTTTTCCAAAGCTATTATCTTGTAAGGAATAAAAAAGGGTCAATGTATAGTAATGGGTTAAAAGTGCAAAAGACCTTTGCTCTTTTGTGAATTCCTTAATGGAATTTAGAAACTTTTACTTGTAATCAATTTATTCCAAAAATGTCATTCAATATTTATCAAACCCAATTTTGTGGTGACGATTCAATTGAGTACCCAAAATAAAGTGTATGAATTATAAAATATAAATGCCTCTACGCCCTCTTATTTGTTGCTTCATAGATTTGTTTGTTTTGGGGGGAAAATAGGATATTGGTGAAAGGGAGCACTGTTTTTAGCTCACCTGAGCACAAGCTCAAGTGAGCTATTGTGATCACCTTTTGTCCGGCGTCCGTCCGTCGTGCGTCGTGCGTCATCCGTCGTGCGTCGTCCGTCAACAATTTCTTTAAATGACATCTCCTCCTAAACTACATGGCCAATTTCAACCAAACTTGGCTGGAATGTTCCTTAGGTGACCCCCTTTCAGAATTGCTAAAAGAATTGAAATCCATGAAAAACTCTGGTTGCCATGGCAACAGAAAAGGAGAAATTTGACTGAATCTCAATACTATCTTTGAACGACATCTCCTCCTAAATACTGGGCCAATTTCAACCAAACTTGGCAGGAATGTTCCTTAGGTGACCCCCTTTCAGAATTGCTAAAAGAATTGAAATCCATAAAAAACTCTGGTTGCCATGGCAACAGAAAAGGAGAAATTTGACTGAATCTCAATACTATCTTTGAATGACATCTCCTCCGAAACTACTCGGCCAATTTCAACTAAACTTGACAGGAATATTCATAAGATGACCCCCTTCAGAATTGCTAAAAGAATTGAAATCCATAAAAAACTCTGGTTGCCATGGCAACAGAAAAGGAGAAATTTGACTGAATCTCAATACTATCTTTGAACAACATCTCCTCCTAAACTACAAAGCCAATTTCAACCAAACTTGGCAGGAATGTTCCTTAGATGACCCCCTTTCAAAATTGCTAAAAGAATTGAAATCCATAAAAAACTCTGGTTGCCATGGCAACAGAAAAGGAGAAATTTGACTGAATCTCAATACTATCTTTGAACAACATCTCCTCCTAAACTACCAGGCCAATTTCAACTAAACTTGGCAAAAATATTCCTTAGGAGGTCCTCTTTAAGAATTGCTAAAAGAATTGAAATTGACTGAAAACTCTGGTTGCCATGGCACCAGAAAAGGAGAAATGTGACTAATTCTCAATAATTTCTTTGAACAACATCTCCTCCTAAACTACTTGGCCAATTTCAACCAAACTTGGCAGAAATATTTCTGAGGAGGTTCCTTTTAAAATTTGCTAAAAGAATTGAAATCTTTTAAAAGCTCTGGTGGCCATGGCAACAGAAAATGAGATTTTCCACCAAATCTCAATGACATCGTTGAATGATATCTTCTCCTAAACTATCATGCTAATTTCCACCAAACTAGGCAGAAATATTCCTTAGGAGGTCACATTTCAAAAATTGCTAACAGAATTGCAATTTATAAAAAAAAACCCAACTCTGGTTGCCATGGCTACAGAAAAAGAGAAATTACACGAAATCTGTCAGAAGCAATTTCTCAATAACCGCAGAGCCAAATTTGACAAAACTTAATATTTGCATTGCTTATGATATTGCTAAGAGGTACTTTTTTTTGCTTTTCAATATAAAACCTTGTCACAGAAAAAGGGGACTTCTTGTAAAAATCTGCTTATCAGGCGCATAGCATCTACATTTATGCATGGATTTAAAAAAATGTATGGGTAAATGTGTTCTTTATCATGAGTAGATATTCTATTTGAAATATATATTTAGGTAGGTTCAAGGTCATAGATCTAGGTCAATTTGTAAATTTCTGTTTGTTTGTCAGTCTGTATGTTTTATTTAAATTCCATCTGTCCAAAGCAATTTCTCCATAACCAAATAGCCGAATTGGATGAAACACCATATTTGAGTTACATATGATATTGCACTAAGGTAGTTTTCTGGGTTTTCTATGGTTTGAAATTACATAGCGGCGTTCATATGATCTTTGACCCTTTATTGCATTACCTGGAAGAAATCTGATCTGTTATAAAACCCCATCTCAGGTGAGCGACCTAGGGCCAACGGCCCTCTTGTTGTGTTGCATAGCTGAGTGGACCTAAGTTGTTGCAGTTGTAGGAAGTCAGAAAAGGACAAGTATGCCTGTTTCTCATCAATTCGTGCTTTCTCATTAGATTCATGCACTTTTTTCAACTTCAAACATCTATTGTGCATGCCATACATTTCGGCTCGAAACTTCATAGAGTGTTTCTTTGATGCATTGTTTGTTGAATATTTAGCAAAATCACATTTAGTTTCTTTTGGTACGGTAAAAACTAGTATCGGCGATGAAAAGATTGAGAAAATCCAGTGAGTCAAATTTTTCAGGAGACAAATTTTCGGATCGATCCTCGGCCTACTTGTCAAGGGCAAAATTTACTCATCACGACCACTAACCAACCAATTCATCATAAGATCATCTTTATCATTATTTCTTTCATTGTGGTAAGAACAATTTTCTTCAAAATCTGACAATCTACCAGCGAATTCTAGATCGGAAGATTTGTTTTGGAAGATCGCCGGCAGGAAGACCGCCATTTTGAATGGCGATTGAATGATGGCTAATTAGGTCAAAATTTTTCGCCAGATAACCAATGAAAATCAATTAACAAACTATAAAAACGAGGTTTTTTGTATTGCGTTGTGATTACTAAAAGTTTTCCCAAAGGTAAGAATATGATTGGTTGATGTCTTATGACGCAAGGTTTGATTTAAATGGGAAACCCCCAAACCCAGAATAATCCGGGATCAATAATCGACGCCGTAGCACCCATTGTAATTTGGCAAAATATCAGTTTATCTTATGTATTCATTATTCATTCCTGCTTATCTATAACACAAAGAAGTCTAATAATTGTAAACTGCAAGGAAATTAGAGAAACTATTCATTGAGAGTCCAAATAATCGTCAACCAATTAGATGCACAAATCTAATGAGAAAGCTTCCAGATTATGTAAAGTCATAACCCCAATGACCTTTCAGGCATGAAAATTTTGCAAATTCGTTGTTTTTATTTATTTTTTGTGAGTTGCCCCATTAAATGCTATAGTTCTATGACATAATTTCTAAAAATAGTTTGATAAAGCAAGAAACTAATGCGCATGCGCCGACATTATGAATAACATGCACGAATCGCGGAAAAAACAGCAGGCCTGATAAGGTGAAGGAGGCTTTTGCAACACTGTGGGATTGTACACTCTTGTTTGTCCAATATCATCTGTAAAATATTATCAAATTATAAATAAATAATATTAATGATTATTTCCAATAGAAAAATATCAAGGGCTACATTTGAAAACGCTGTAACTACAACTTGTTCAACTTGTTTAACTTGTTCCAACTGCGGTTACAAAATTTATTAACATAATGGATGACATGTTATTCATAGAGCATTATCATGAAGAAAAATCAAAATATTATTGCAAAAATTGCTTGACAAAGTTTAAACGGATGAAATAATTGTGCATATGACTCATTATACAGGGCTCATTACCAGAGAAAAGTGGCGAGCCATTGGAGGACATTGATGCTTTTCAACAAAAACCTTCTATCTGCAGCTTTAAACAAGCTGCAGTTACTAGGATTATGTTGAAAAGTAACGACATAAAAAAAATCTTACATATTTGTACAGGGCTCATTACCAGAGGAAGGTGGCAAGTCATTGGAGGACTGTTGAGATACCAGATATTATATACTGTATTATTATGTTGGTACTTATGGACAGGTGGGTACATAGCAGATTTTGTTTATTTTTAAGTTAAAGGGCTTATAGAGCAATGACGGGTTATTTCGACCATCAGGAATTATCGACCATTTACTGTTTTGATTACCCTTTCCTTCATATGATCTCATTAGATTTCATTATTACTTAAAAATTCGACACAATGCATCTTTACCAAGTATCATGTCTACATTTCTACCCAAAATCAAGCGTTCTTTAAGAATTTTTAACCATTCACTGCAAGAGGCACATGAACGTAATTTACAAAATGGCTGTCTTATCGGTTGAGTTAAGAGCTATGTTCATTGAAAGAATGGATTTTTATGATATAGCGCTTTGTATTTTTCCATTTCATTTATCAAAACAAGTGCCAAATTGAATTTCTCACCTCTCTAACTTTGTCTGATGACTATATAAGCCGTCTGACCTTAGATACATGGGTGGTCGGTAACTGCCACTAACATTTACGGAGTGCGGGTGTTACCGACCAAAGAAGTGCCCTTCTTCCTGTAACTATGTTCAGAGGACGGTAATACACACAATTGAAAGGCATTTTTTAATATGGCTGACAGTCTACGATGTTAGAACAAAAGTCAACCCATTTCATCTTCCACATGGTTTGAACCTCCAATGGTCAATTATACCCCAAACTCTTCCATTCAGTCATTGTTGTTCAGTTCATTACTAAACGACCTCCCTAGAAGTAATCAATCATTTGTAAAAGTGATGACCTCTGCATAGAAATGTTGGATCTTACACCCATACATCAACTTTTAAACATTTTGGGTAAGTGGTCGATAACTGCCACACTGGTCGATAACAGACTGCTCAAGGTCATCTTATAAAAATGTTGGTACTTTATTACATTTCAAAAATATATGGTCGGTAACACATGCAATCGAAAGCCAATATTTGAATCTCGGTGACAGTCAACGATGTTAGGAGGACAGTCAGCCGGTTTCACCCGTAACATGATTTGAACCTTAAGTGGTCGATAATACCCGTCATTGCTCTACATGGTATAATAAGGTAGGTACTGGTGCATCAAATCAAAAGCTTTGGTCAAGCTTAGATATTGAGATCGTTTTAGACAAAATATAGCTATACCAGGGGCATTTGTGATTTATAGTTTGACATTTCTAAACAAATCCATTATTGGATGCCCTTATCAAGAAACATGTGGAATTCAAACAGTTTCAAAAAAGAAGAGGAAAAATGCTGTTAACCAACATTATTTTTTCTTTTATCTTACAACTTTCAATGCTGTAGGGAATATCAACTAACTCTCTTTCAAACCTTAGATTTTGTTGGTTAGGAAACAAAAAGGTAAAAAGATCTACTTTTGTAAAGCATGGTCAAAATTTGAAAAAGTGGCTTTTAATGAAATGAATGTCAATAGTATTTATAGACTGGAGATACATGATCAAGAGTTTTATGCTAACATGTCAAGTCATTCACAAAATATTGAGGTTAGCCAGCAAATTTTATCAGACCTGCTTTTTATGGCCCTCAAAAGAACGGGATCCATATTGTTTAACTTGAGTCTTTTTGTCTGTCTGTATGTCTGGCTGTCCATCTGTCTGTCTGTCAGAAAACTTAATATTGACCATATCGGGGGCATTTGTGTTTCACAAACACACATCTTGTTTCCCATCCTGACATCCTAACAACAATAAATATTTTGACATTACAGGAGTTCTTATGAGGATGAGATATTGATAGAGATATACAGAATTTTACATGGAACTGTGGGGCATCTGCACATGCTTCTAGAACACAACAAAAGTTTAAGAGCCATCATTCAAGCGATATCTAATGTAAGTCATATTCTGGTTGCGAATCATTTTCCCTCAATACTTTCTGTGCTTTACTGTACTTCAATCCTATCTAAATCAACTTCCATATTTATGCAGCAGCTTTTAAGTTGTTGTAGCACTCGTGAGAGAAACAACAGGAACCCATGGCTAAGTGCTCCAGCCACCACATTATGACCATCTTCACAAGCCAAGGGTGACATCTATGACGTAACGTTGTTTCTGTATTCACCCTTGGCGTATTTAGTCTGATTTTCTTGGTCTCCTGGAAAGCGTTTTCATTGGTTCCTGCGAGGTCTCGCTGGAACCAACCAGATTGGTGACTGATACATTTGTTATGAGTAACCAAATCATGACAACGGGCGGGAAAAAGCATTGCATTTGCAACTCAAAAACGCGAAGATGGGCGATTTTTCCCAAGAATTTCACTGTAATAGACAGGAATTCCCTAACTTTAATCGACGAATTATGATACTTTCGACAATTCTACCAAAAAAGCAGCTAACTTTTACATAATCCGCATGACATATGACGCGAAAGACAACGCACGTTAATGACATCATCAATAATGGACGTAAACAACCAGCAGAACAACCGCTGGGCGGCGCTTCGCGATTTCCAGAAAATCAGACTAAATTCGCCAAGGGTGAATACAAACGTAAGTGGGTTCAACCGTGGCTAGCGAAGATGCATTATGACCTCAGCAGTGGAAAGAAGTGCTGAATTCAAATCAATCAAGTTGACAACACACATTTTTTGCTATTTTGGAAAGGGTATTTAATGAATTTTACATATACATGCAAGCTCAAATTAAAACACAAAATACTTTTGTTCCATGTATAGAAAGCAATAAGACTTGGATAGTCATTATTAAACTTTTAGGATATGCAGTAGGTATCCATATTTGTGACATTCAACAAAACTTAAAGTTACATTGTCAAACACATACTTTTATCAATTCAGACAAATGACTACATGGTGATCAAGAACCTGCTGGCTATATATAGACAAAGTGTGAAGGATGTCTTTCTTAATCCCCTGTAAGTACATTTTCTCCTTTTGCCCCAATAGTTTATGCCCTATTTTGTACACAAATCCATTATTTATCAAGTTCCATTTTGTTGTCTGCAGAACCTTTTGAATTAGAACAGCATTGAATTTTATTTCATGGGTCATTTTATATTTGCCATCAATATAATGAAAAAAATTGACAAAAATTTAGACTGGTCCAATGACCATTGTTACATCAATTCTAGAACCGCATGCGATTTTGGCCAGAAGTGGTCTTCTGGAAGAGGTAGAGCTAGTCCGGTTCCCGCCTCTGATACACTACATTATATCTTTTCTACAACGTAATGTATCAAAGGCGGGAACCAGACTCTTTCAGAAGAGCTCTACCGGTCTAAATCGCACACGGCTTAGTGCTTTTACTGCCCAAATAATCCTGATAACTGCTTACAGTGACAAACAGACACTCTTTATATTCAATCCAAATATCTGCTATTTTAAGCAACATATCATTTGTTTTTTGCTTTTTCAATTTTGATGAGTTCAAGATTTTTATGCCTCTGTATCAAAAGATTGGAGGCATATTGTTTCACCTTTGTCCATCCATCTGTCTATCTGCCATTAGGAAAACTTGATGTGTGAAAACTTTGCATTTGCATTTTTGGGGGGCATTGGTGTTTCACAAACACATCTTATTTTGTTTTGGAGACAAATATTGCAAATGTGATAAGACAAACTTGGGAATATCCCTCCTTATTTTCTTTTGTTTAAATTGTTTTAAATTAAAAGGGCATGTATTGATACAGGGGTTGATTGATAAGTAGTGAGCCTCACATAGAAGGGGTCAAGCAAGCATGTCCATTTTCCGTCCCTATATTGTCTGGCTATATAAAGGTGGTCAGGTTATGTTGAAGAGGTAGCACTCTAAAGTAACCAGGGAAGTGGCTTTTGCAAAATGGACAAGGTTGCTGAAAGAGCAGTGATTCAATATCTGTAACTTCGAAGGCCATCCATGATATGATTTCATCACTAGGGGATGATGCCCCTTTGTATGCTACAGTAAAGAGATGGGTAGGGGAGTTCAAGCGTGGTAGGCAGAGTCTTGAGGACGACGTCCGCCTTGGAAGGCCTGTCACCGTTGCAACACCAGAAATGGTCAATAAAGTCCATGATATTGTTATGACTGACAGGCGGGTTACAGAGATATATATAGTCAGTAAAACTGGTATTTCACAGGAAAGAGTACATTCCATTTTCATGGAAAGTCTTGAGACGACAAAGCTCTGCCCGCTGGGTACGAAGGCTTCTTACAGTTGACCAGAAGCATAGTAGGTGCACTTTGTCATGTGCTAATATGATGAGTCTTTTAGAGGCAGACCCAGATAACTTTCTGCAGAGGTTTGTGACTATGAATGAAACTTAGGTCTATCACTTCACCCCAGAGTCAAAACAACAGTCCAAATAATGGAAGCACCCTTGCTCACCCCCATCCAAAAAGGCAAAGGCTGTTCCATTAGCAGGAAATGTTATGGCTTCGGTTTTCTGGGATGCTAATGGCATCTTGATGGTAGATTATCTATAAAAGGGCCAAACAATTAATTGACAGTATTATGCATTACTTTTAAGGCAACTGAGAGAAACCATCAATCTCAAACGCCATGGAAAACTTGGCAAAGGTGTGTACTGTTCCACCAGGACAATGCCCCTGTTCACAAATCTGCCATAGCCATGGCTGCCATCAATGACTGTGTGTTTGAACTAGTAGAACACCCGCCTTATTCACCTGATCTTTCTCCATCAGATGTTCACCTGTTTCCACAGTTGAAAAGAGCTATTACTGGTACCCACTTTCAGTCAAATGATGACATCATAGATGCAGTGGAGCCTTTATGAACGATCAGGAGAAGGAGTTCTACAAAAGTGGCATTGAGGCCTTAAAACATCCCTGGCAAAAGTGTATAGACAAAGAAGCGGATTTTTTTGAAAAATAAAATTGTTTGATAGTTACAATTCAAACCTTTCTATATGAGGCTCACTACTTATCAATCAACCCTCGTATATTACAGATTAGAGAGAAGTGAGGATCATGTCACTATAGGTCAATCTATCTGTGCCAAAATAGAGGACATGATTATAGCGGAGGAGATGGATTTTGGTTCTGCTTCTCATCTGCAGTTTGTATGTATGGGTTTCATTAATCTTTGTCTAAACAATGCCTAGTTTTGACTTTCTTTAGTTTTAGAAAATATGGGGACAAAAGCAAAAATGCTGCATGTGGAAAGCAACTATTTTTTACTAGAATTGGGGAAATTCATTGTTTCTGTTTCAACTTTAAAAGCATTCTTCTAGCTTACTAGCTAGAATATAAAAAATTCAAAAGCATTAAAATGAATTAGAATAACCAGTCTTAGCACCAAAAATACTTTACATGAGTAAAATCAGAGTGGGATGTCTTTACATAGCCTTATAAACTATATTCTGAACAAACAATTTTAAGTGAGCCGGGACTTTATGTCCGGGGAGCTAATGTCACAGCCCTAGTGTCGGCGTCGCGTCCCGTCGCGTCTTCACTTGAAAAACTTTAACCTGGTCAATATCTCAGGCACTATTAGAGATACAGCCTTGATATTTCACACATAGATAGTTCTCGACAAAACCTTTCATTTGGTACCATGACCTTTGACCTAGTGACCTTGACCTTGGAGTTTTACCTACTTTTAAAAAACTTTAACCTGGCCTATATCTCATGCACTATTACAGATAGAGCCTTGATATTTCACACATGGATACCTCCTGCCAAGACCTTTCATTTGTGACCATGACCTTGTGACCTTGACCTTGGAGTTTGACCTACTTTTAAAGAATTAGCTGTTTTTGTGACAAGCTCCCGTATAGGCGAGCTACGTTGTCCGCGGACAACTCTTGTTGGTCTTGGTTTTGGGGGTGGATATCCCTTTAATTGATGATTTTTTTCAGACTCTGCGAGGGTTGAAGAACATCAACTTGTACATGATACCGTTAATGATGGAAGTGGCTGAAGATTCACTGGCCAAGAGTCCAGAAATTTCTGTAAGTTTGGGATTTTGCTTATCTCCTTCAATTTTAGCAACAAATCATGAAAACTATTTAGCACACACACTTGGCTGGCCAATCCTCTAAACATTTGAAAAATCTTTTGAATAAAGTGAAAATATTACCTTGAAATGAGAGCATCTTTCATTCAGTTCTTTCTTATAGAAGTCTTTGGGGCATATTTTTTTACCTGTGTCCTTTCAGTATTTAAAAAAAAAAAAAAAAAAAAAAAAAAAAAAACGGTTGTCATTGGGCCCCTTCACTCTCTGTGGAATATACTTTTTTCCTCCATTTCAGATTGATTTTCCGCTCCTCAGACTAGTTTACTCCAATGCAAATAAAGAAAAAGAAAATTTCCAAATCATATTTAGATTCTAGGTGTATCTAACAGTTCAAATGGTTGTTAGAATGTCCCATCATAATATACAAACAAGTCTTGAAAAGAAATTTAAAACACTGTATTTGAGAGTATAAGCATGCATTGGAATTTCTCCTATGGGCCCTGACCAAAATAAAAATAAAACACTGCCATCTGTCTGTCTGTCAGTCTGTCTGTCCAAAAACTTAACATTTGCTATTTTGAGGGCATTAGTGTTTCACAAACACATCTTGTTTTTTTTTTTTTTTTTTCAGAAAATGATTGACATGTTTGAACAAACATTTGAAGAAGAAAATCCCAGACCAAAGACTAGATACAAGAGAAGAGTAACAACATCCTTTAAGGTACAGTAAAGAATCTTAAGGGTTCATGAAGTCCTCCCCCAATTAAGAAAAACATATTGTAACTTCTCATTGCTTTCTATGTAAAATAAAGGTATGACTTGATTCATATTTTACATGTAGAGTCATTATCAAGCAGAGATGTCCCTATTCAAGTTTTGATATACATGTATTTGAAAATTTCATAGAATGATCAAAACATAGCCATAGTGCTCAGTGCTTTTGATGTAAGATTGTGTTGACAGAGGACAGGAACTGGTTCATGAGCTGTATTCTTTAACATTTCTAAACCAATTGTGTGAAGCAAAATTATATTGCAAATTATCTGATTGGGCAAGACTGATGTCTCAGTCATTTGTACGGATTTTTTGTTGCGTAATTTCAAATAATAAACTACGAATTAGACTGGTTGATGAATACTACCCTAGGTCCCCTTCAATCACAACATTCATAGGCAGTGCATTGACTGTTGCCGTGGCCATGGTGCAGCTGGTAGCACATCTGTCTCTCACTTGTAAGGTCCCTGGTTTGATGCCCGGTCACGACAAATATCCTTTAAGACAAATTTTCACCCACCAATGGTTTGATAATCTTGAACCTGTGTGGGCGAGCTGTTGTGGTACTGGTGAGAGAAATACCAGGAATCTATGGTAGGGTGTTCCAGCCTCCGCAATAAGACCATAGCTGTTGAAAATGGTGTTTAACCCCAACAAATCAAACCATTGAACTTTTATGGTAGGATACAATGGATATTCAGTGGGGTATAATATAAGGGGCTCTTACACTATCTCACCATATGAGTTCGCTTTTATAACATGATTGAGTGTAAGCTTAGGAACGGAGAGGTCCCAGGATCGAGTTGATGTTTATTTGCGGGTTACATGAGGCACCCACAACAGTCCTTATAAAGCTCAATCTGATGTGAATCTATGTTTCCAGGCAGGGGAGGATGAAGAATCCACAGACGTCATCAAACATGGGGTGGAGGACGAACATATACGCAGACATGAAACTTCAGGTTTTTATAGAAAATACAAGTTTTGAATTTTAACCGGAAGTTAGATACCCGCTGGAGATGGGTCAGGAAATACTCCAGACTCTCTTTAAAGTTTCTTTTGTTTATTGTATGAGTAGCTTTTTTGAGTATCTTTTCATCAAACATTATTTATGAATTTCAAAATGGCCAAATTAGGGGTATTCTACCTTAATTTGCATTCCGTTGGACAGTCATGATAGGATAGAATGAACATTTAGAATGTAAAGGGAGGATTCAGAATCCACTGATGTCATCAAACATGGGGTAGAGGACGAACATATAAGCAGACATGAAACTTCAGGTTTGTTTATTTGGTTATTATGGTCGGGAATCAGTTGACATAACAGTTGCAGAAAATCTTCAAAAATTCTGTTAACATGTGACACATTTGAAAACAGCCCTGTATTCAGTAAGACAAAACGTTAGCTAACGTTGGCCGTTTCATTCGGAATACTCAGTCAATTCTGTGAAATTTGTGTCAAAGAAGTGGCGACTGTTGCTAACGTTAGCTAACATTTTGTTTACTGAACGCAGCCCAGTTTGGAACAGAGAATGTGGAAAACAGTAAGAGAAATGCTGAATGTGTTAAACATTCAAACATTAGCTGAAAAAAGTTATTGATGACCAAGTAAATAACTTTTTTTATCAGCTGATTTTTGAAAGATATACTATACCCAGCAAATCTCTGACAGGCTTCTGTCTTACCCGCTTCATTTGCTGAGCAGAATAGCCCCACTTAATAAGCTTTTGTTTGAAAATGAATTCTACAAATACCGTTGATTTGAATATGGCAAGCAATTAGTGCAGACGAAGATCTGACTCAGAAGTCTGTTTAGAAATCAAAACTAAAAATAACATGCTAAGTCTTGTACTCTGCATACACGAGTTCAGGCAACACTGCATAAAGATTTTTCGATGATGTACTACATTCTCATATAAATGTGATTAAGGGGGAATGCTCCAGTTTTTCGGAACACTCGGTCATTACTGTAGTAAATTTAATGTTTCGTATCAATATGTTTCGCTACCATATTTTCAATAATATAACACGTCATTACAATTTACCATTTCCGACGGTAAAAGTGTATTTATTATGCGAAACTGATTTCCTAAAGGTGGAAATCGATTATTTAAAGCAAGACAGTCGTAAGTGTGTATGCAATTACGACTGTTTTGCGTCATTTTATTCATGTGTACCTGACGAAAATTGCTGTAATTCACTATTAAGTGCGCTGACCTATACATTTTCTTTTTGAATTATTACCAGGACATGTTGCTTAATACAATGAGGGAGTTTTATCAAATTCTATTATGTAGAACTTGAAATATTTCCAAAAATATGCAAATTTTGACATAAAACACTCCAGCTTCGTTGATCTAACCGAACACGTAAGCATGCTGTTTTATACATTTATGCGTTTAAAATAGCACATATTTTGGGTTTTCTGTTCTTAGTAAATGTAAGACGTTACTTTAAATCCGTTTTCGGGACTAAACGATGAATATACAGCATTTTATTAGCATTTAAGTGACCTTGGACAGGTGCAAGAAATTGTGCATTTTTTCGCTGCAGGGGTATGTGATACGAATGCCTATAAAATTCAAACAAGATCGCTGACCACCCATTTTTATTTTATTTTTCAATTGGTAATAACATGTAATTTCAACATACAAAATATAAATAAATTCTATTATTGGGAAAATATATAGGAAACTGGAGCATTCCCCCTTAAATATACTGGTATATAATTATTCTACATCTGAATTTTTATTTGACAGTACTGAATGTGAAAACTTGCATAAGTAAGGACATGTCACCTCAAGTTATGGTCAAAGAGAATGTTCTGATGAAGGTAAGAATTTGTCTTTTATTCATAATTTACACTTTCCTAAATGACAAAATTTAATTCTTTCCCAAACAAGACCAGGTTTTGAGGTCCCCAGTTGAAAAAGCTGGGGAAAAACGTTGAAGCAAAAGAAGAAAATGCTGATAATCAGCATTTTCTTCTTTTGCCTCAATATTTCTATGTTGTACACCGATCATATCTTTATCAATGTCCATCTTTGCGTCTGCAGCAGCATTCAAAGAGGACGTCTCAAAAATTTTGTAATTTGGGAAAGGGTTAAGACAGTTTTTGTTTAAAAGAAGTTGCAGACGGCATTTCCAAGTTAATGAAATTTGAAAACTAGGATATTTTAGTGAAATTTTGTCACATACAAGTAACACAATCAACACATATTGTCATTTTGTCAAACCAGCTTGTGAGATGTAAACACAAAAAAGGAATCAAGATTAATTATATAATAATTCTAATAACATTTATTTTACAAAAAATTTACTCCAAGGTCATATACATATATCTTGGTGGGAAGTCAAAACATCGTAACTACAGCTTGTAAAAGCTTAAGTTATGAGGTTTTGGTCTCCCACTGATGATATTCTTTTGTTGTCTTGACAATTTAACAAATCGGATTGCCAATTTAACTACGGTGTCTATACAAAACTTGAATCAATCTATTTGTATGAATGTGATTTTTATGCCCCTGTATCGAAAGATTGGGGGCATATTGTTTTACTCATGTCTGTCTGTTTTTCTGTATGCCTGTCCGTCTGTCCGAAAACTTAACAAACTTAACTTTGGCCTTTTCTCCAAAAATATCCATTAGTGTTTCACAAACATGTCTTGTTTGCACCTAGTCACACATTTGGTAGAAAGGAATGATGATGTTTAATATGTTACAAGTAACAATATAACATGATATTTTATTTCAGTACATGTTAGATTGCCGTTTTGATGAAATGTGGCATGAATATTTGATAGACTTGGCTGGAGGTGACATCTTCCCTCCTAACCCATACCCTAGACTCATCTCTTTGTGTATCTTATAGCTCAGAAAATATTGAGGCAAAAGGAGAAATGCTGGTTATCATGTGTCAAATTGTTATTTCAGTATATGTTAGATTGCCGTTTTGAAGAGATGTGGCATGAATATTTGATAGACCTGGCTGGAGGTGACATCTTCCCTCCAAACCCATATCCTAGACTCATCTCTTTGTGTATCTTGTAGTTCGGAAAATATTAACACAAAAGGAGAAAATGCTGGTTTTGATGTGTCAAATTGTTATTTCAGTATATGTTAGATTGTCGTTTTGATGAGATGTGGCATGAATATTTGATAGACCTGGCTGGAGGTGACATCTTCCCCCCAAACCCGTATCCTAGACTCATCTCTTCACAAGTGTATCTTATAGCTCAGGAAATATTGAAACAAAAGGAGAAAATGCTGGTTTTGATGTGTCAAATTGTTATTTCAGTACATGTTAGATTGTCGTTTTGATGAGATGTGGCATGAATATTTGATAGACCTGGCTGGAGGTGACATCTTCCCTCCAAACCCGTATCCTAGACTCATCTCTTCACAAGTGTATCTTATAGCTCAGGAAATATTGAAACAAAAGGAGAAAATGCTGGTTTTGATGTGTCAAATTGTTATTTCAGTACATGTTAGATTGTCGTTTTGATGAGATGTGGCATGAATATTTGATAGACTTGGCAGGAGGCGACATCTTCCCCCCAAACCCATACCCTAGACTCATCTCTTTTTGTATCTTATAGTTCAGAAAATATTGAGGGAAAAGGAGAAAATGCTGGTCGTCAGCATTTTCTTCTTTTGCCCCAATGTTTTCCCAAATTTTTTCTATAGGGGACATCATAAGCTGGCCTTGTTTGGCAGAGGATTAACATTTCAGTTTTGTTAAAAGTAGGATGATTTCTTGAAATAAAAAAGAAAAAAAAAACTAGCAATTTTTTTTTATTTAATTATTTCAGTACATGTTAGATTGTCGTTTTGATGAGATGTGGCATGAATATTTGATAGACTTGGCAGGAGGTGACATCTTCCCCCCAAACCCATACCCTAGACTCATCTCTTCTGTTAGAAAATGTGCTCAAAGGTAAGCTCTGAACCCCTTCTCAAACATTTTTTTAGGGTCCCTTTTAGGATTATCAACATTTTCTTCTTTTGCCTCAATGTTTCTACAAGCTGTATCTATCTAGAGTGTCAAAACCAGGTCTTGTTGGGGAAATGGTTAACCCTTTCCTATTTGGTGAAAAATTGGACGGTGCCAATCTAAAAGATGCTGTGGATACATGTAGCAAGAGCTTATTTCAGTAAATAAAGTATTTGGGTACTATATATCTCAGAAAATATAGTTACAAAAGAAAGAAAAGCTGGTTATAAGCATGTAATGTTATGAGGATGATGTCTTTAATATTGTTGTGTATGCTGTAACATTGTTCTTTTTCCTCATTGCTTTTTAAAGCTGTATTTGTCTGTAAGCTTTTGTCTGTAAGCAATATGATCTCATATTTCAGGATGGATTTGTTCTATGAGAAAGGTTCTGTGGTAACAGAGAAGATGTTTAATCTAGAGGTTAAGCTTGAAGATCCTGACAACTTTGTGTATCATATTCCTGGTATAGAGGCTCATGGTGAGGTTTTTGTATTAGTTAACCCATTACCAAACAGCAAAAGTTTGGGTGGTCCAACTAAAAACTGTCACAGATCACAAAATGTCATTGATTAAGATATGACTTGTGTACAATATAGAGTAGAAAAAAATTAGGCAAAAGAAGAAAATGCTGATTATCAGCTTTTTCATGTTTTGCTTCAATACTTTCTCAAGCCACTTCTATTTGGGACATCAAAACCAATTCTTGTTTAGGAAATGGTTAAGCCATATTTCAGAATGGATTTATTCTATGAGAAAGGTTCGGTTGTAACAGAGAAGATGTTTAATCTAGAAGTCAAGCTAGAGGACCCTGACAACTTTGTGTACCACATTCCTGGTATAGAAGCACATGGTGAGGTTTTTGTATTAGTTAACCCAGTCCCACATTGTGACATTTTTTGATGAATAGACTTGGGAAAACATTGAGGCAAAAGAAGAAAATGCTAATGATCAGCATTTTCTCCTTTTGCCTCAATATTTTCTTTGCTGAAATATAGTCAAATTTGATACCAATTTTCAGTAATTCTGTCATCTGAAGTCACTTTTGAGCTGGACAACTCTAAGTTTTGCTATTTGGGAAAGGATTAATTTAGAGGTCAAAGCAAAGGACCCTGATAACTTTGTGTATCATATTCCTGGTATAGAGGCTCATGGTGAGGTTTTTGTATTAGTTAACCCATTACCAAACAGCAAAAGTTTGGGTGGTCCAACTCAAAAGCTGTCACAGATCACAAAATGTCATTGATAAAGATATGACTTGTGTACAATATAGAGTAGAAAAAAATTAGGCAAAAGAAGAAAATGCTGTTATCAGCATTTTCCTGTTTTGCTTCAATACTTTCTCAAGCCACTTCTATCTGGGACATCAAAACCAATTCTTGTTTAGGAAATGGTTAAACCATATTTCAGAATGGATTTATTCTATGAGAAAGGTTCGGTTGTAACAGAGAAGATGTTTAATTTAGAGATGACAATTTTGTGTACCATATTCCTGGCATAGAAGCACATGGTGAGGCTTTCTGTTAGTGAAGACAAAACAATCAATCCTTTCCCAAACAAGAGCTTGCCTTTGTATTAGTTAATCTATTCCCATGAAGTGACGCAATTTGACACAACACAAGATAAAGGCTTTGGAAAACATTGTTGGGTATCACAAGCAATTTCATCATTTACCACATTGTTTGCTACCAGGAATTACCAAATAAAACAATAAAAATACATTCTCTTGAAATTGTTGTCTCCAAAGAAATTAATGAGGGTAAAAGATAAAATGTTTGGTATATTTTCCTTCAATGTCTTCAATAGTGGAGATAATTGAGGGAAAGATTAATACAATCTAACTGCCCTTCTACTCACCAAAAAGATTGTTCTGCAAGAAAAAAATACTATCTTTTCTGAAATGTTTGTATGTCCGCACTTCTTGCATTGGTAGTATTTAATTACTAGCAATGAAGTTATCTCTAAGATGCAAAAAGCGCAGGCATATTGTTCTCTTACAGGTTCTAACTGATGAAAGTAACTCTTATAATTTTTGTTTATTTAGGATGTGTAACTGCTCTAATGATGTTAGATTCTGGCACATATCTACCCATATCTCAGATGGCATCAAGTTTCCAGCAGCGTTCATACATACAGAAGAAAGGCGCTTATCATGTTGGTATCTGTATTATGATAAATATGGCTAAATTATTGTACTAAATTAGCATCTAATTCTTGTTAATTCCAGGCTGTGTAACTGCCCTGATGATGTTGGACACAGGCACATATCTACCTATATCTCAGATGGCTTCAAATTTCCATCAATGTTCATATATACAGAAGAAAGGGGCCTATCATGTTGTATGTTGTTAATATGGAAATTTTTTTGTACTAAATGATCATCTAATTCTTGTAAATTCCAGGCTGTGTAACTGCCCTGATGATGTTAGATACTGGCACATATCTACCTATATCTCAGATGGCTTCAAGCTTCCAGCAGCGTTCATACATACAGAAGAAAGGGGCTTATCGTGTTGGAATCTGTATGGGCCTGAGTGGACCTTTTGACCCTGATGGTTGATTGTTATCAACCTTTTAATGAACTTGGATCTTAAAAGAAGGCTAGTTTGCCTTTTTGAGCCCAATATGACTCAAAATCAGCCTGCGCAAATGCGCAGTCTGATATTGATTCATATTGTTCTCTTAAAGAGTATCTCATAATTCAAATCGATTGTTATAATTTTTGCTTGATTCCAGGCTGTGTAACTGCTCTAATGATGTTAGACACAGGCACATATCTACCTATATCTCAGATGGCTTCAAGCTTCCAGCAGCGTTCATACATACAAAAGAAGGGGGCTTATCGTGTTGGAATCTGTATGGCTCTTAGTGGACCTAGTATATGGTACGGAAGAATGCAGCCATACCTGAATGAGATAGAGATACATGAACATTATTATATACAAGGACCTTCTGGATGTCATGGCGAGGCTATACAACTTTGTGCTGTTATGGGTAAGGAAGGCCTTCTTCTCTTTTCTCCACAATGTTTTAACCCATTATGACACATTGACTCATTTTGACTCCCTAATAGATATCGACTGTAGAAAACATGGAAAATGAAGAAATTGCTTGTGACAAGCAATTTCTTCATTTTCCACAACGCTTTCAAGCCCAAAAGACCAAAAAAATTCATGCATTAATTTTTTTTGCTGTCTTGGAATGTTTTAAATGATTGAGATTCATGAACATTGTTATACAGACTGATATACAGAGACCTTCTGGGTGTCATGGCGTGGCTATACAACTTTGTGCTGTCATGGGTAAGCAAGATTTTCATAAAAAAGATGCACATAATAGTAGAGCTTAGGCAATGGTATGGTTCTCATATGAATGTCCGTCTAACTACTTGTGGGGCTGTATTCACCAACATAAGTTCTACCGGTAAATTGATTGTTTCTAGCAAAGTTACAAATTGTTTCTAGCAAAATTACATTACGAGTCTCTGGATTGGAGGATATGTATGTCTTGGCTAACCAGATGAGTTAAGAGCCTCTGGATTGAAGGATATGTATGTCTCTGCCAATCGGATGATTTTTTTTGTGATTTTAAAGGTATTCTGGGATATAGACTGGTTAATGAATACCACATCTGTACTTTTCTCAGTTGCATGATACAAGCAAATAGATCAATCATTATTATTTTGGATGGGCATGGGATGTTTGGAAGAAAAGATTGAAAAAAAAATATCTTCTTAGTTCACAACCATTTCACTGGACAAAAGGTTTGATAACTATTTCTTGGTAAAAAACAAATTATACATGTTTTTAAAAAGTTTACTGAGAAAAAATATAGATCTACTCTAAAATATCTATCTGTGAATGTGATCAAACATTATTTTTCAGTTCATAATCACATGACGGACATGATCACAAAGTCACCATGGCCAGTTATGGGTGTATATTTTGGGTCCCCCTCCCCGGATCACTGGACTAAAGATGACATTCTCACTAAGAAGAAGGGCTTTCTTACACAGTTTGCTACAATAGCTGCCTTAAAACAACCTATTTATTGTAAGGTGAGTGTAGACCTTAAGAAAACAGACAAAATTAAGACTGCTTCAATTCGAAAGGAGATGCATACACTTTTATTTATATTGCTTGGAAAGTGAGCCAGAATATTAAGGATAAGCTCATGAAAATACTTTTTCCAGATAACATAAATTTAGTTATTCCAGTGTTAAAAGAGTTACAGATGTCAAAATGAATATCGCTAGAAACCAAAAATTGAGTTGTTTGGACAATATTGATAAAAAAGAGAAGAAAATGAAGGGGCCTCAAATATATGTAATGGTAGAAAAAGTGTATCAACCTCAAATATACTATCTCATTTTGTTATCACTGCTTAAATGAACAGACCTTTTTATGCACAATTTCCTGAGTTGAGTTTTTATGAATATTGTATGAAGCTGAAACATGACAACAACAACAACGCCGACAACAGCTGCAGCAGCAGCAACAACACCAACATTTCATTTAATTTCAGGCCTATGTGACAATAGAAGAATGGAGATATGTAACCTTGGTTAAACATTTTAAGCTGCACTTTATGGAGGAAGGCACAAGGTGAGAAATTTACATACTTTGTAGAAAAATTCAAAACCCTCTGACTTTGATTTATCTTCAGTAACAAACTAACAAAATGGATATGAATTAAAAATGTTCCAATAAATGTTTATAAATATTTTACAATAAGAATATATTTTTAAGGTGAATGAGACAAGTTTAAGAGATGAAAAGTAAAGAATGGTAATCAGACAAAATTTAAATATATAGTATACATGTATGGATTCAGACATTTTTCCTGCTTTCGTGTATGAATAATTTCTTAAAAAAATCACTTTGATAAAACTTTTCTACAAATTCAAGAGGGTATGGGGGGTCCTGGCCCCTTAGGCCTACCCCAGGATGGCACATGTATATACCAAAAACAATTTGTGTACAGAAAATATTCAATTTGTTATTATAGAAAGAAAAGTTGCAGAAAATGATAAAATGCTGACAGCTAGGTCTTCTACCTTAACCCATTACCAAACGACAGAATTTTAGGGCAGTCTAAATTGAAAGATCATGCAGACGACAATTTCAATTGAATGGAATTTCTCATTTTTAGGTCTTTTTTTATGGAAAACCTTGTGGGAAATGAAGAAATTGCTTGTCACAAGCAATTTCTTCATTTTCCATGAGGTTTTCCATGGCCATTATTTTGTGGGGAATCAAAAAAAGTCATTGTGTTAATGGGTTAATTTCCTTCAAAATTGTGATTGGTGGGGAAAGGTTACATGGTTATTTTCTAAACCTTTACAGGCCAGAACTGTTTTACCCAGATGACCCTGCTTCTTTCTACAAGTCTGTGTTCTTATCTAAAGATAGGGTGAGTTGATCCATTTGTCAAGCCAGCACTTAATTGACCAAACGCCAATCGACAGATCGCTCAGCCCAACATAGAATTTAAGGCAAACAATGGGCAGGTGGTCGTTAATAGGGAACGGTTTTATCCAGTTGATCGTGACGTAAATTCGGACAAACAAACTAGTATTTCGTAGTTGTTGTAATAAAATCTCGTAACTGCGGCTTGATTTAAGCCGTAGTTACGAGATTTTATAACAACACAGACGCCGTTTATCAAAACATAACGTCGAACCTAGTCTATTGTTAGCACAAAATGCTTTGCCATTGGTATGTCGATTGTTTTGATTGTCAGTCGATAAATCGATAAAAAACCACGTGCAAAGATTAACAATTGGGGCATTACATTTTTGTGATCGTCCATTGGCTAATCGATGTTTTTGATTGACAGTCGGCGTTTGGTCAATTTCTGAGCAGCTAATGTTATAGCCTCAGTGTAATCAGTACTAGTGTCAGCATTGACCTATGAAGATGTTGCATAGTCAAAAGCTCTTCTTTGGTCAATATGTTCATGTACTGTGCGATATAGAGCCTTCATATTTCACATATGGATAGCACTTTCATTTTGGACCATGACCTTTGATCTTTAAAACATTTTATTCCAAACCTATGTTCTGATCCTCATGTCTTTGCAAACTCATGATCATATGACTCCAGATTACTCATGTTTTTATATGTATATTTACAGGCTGCCTTTCATTACCAGAATTATGGCCCACCACAGGGAGGTGATCCAATGAGCATGGCCAATGTTAGGGCAGTCTGTCATAGCATTGAAAGATAAAGGCTCTAAACTTGTCTATATCATATTAACTGTGCTATATATAGCCGTCATAGTTCACATATGGTTAGCACTTGCAAGGATCTTTCATTTTGGACCTGTTTTATCCTTATTTCTTTGTAAACTCTCTCATTATCATATGGCTTCTGATTACTCATGTTTATATATTGCTTTTGTTACAGGCAGCCTTCCATTACCAGAACTATGGCCCACCCCAGGGAGGTGACCCAATGAGCATGGCCAATGTTAGGGCAGTCTGTCATAGCATTGAAAAATCCATGTTTCAATCACAGAGGCGATGTGACTGGCTCAACTATTATAGGCATCTGCTGTTACGGGACCTAATCTCACAGGTATTTGCATATCGTTGCTTTTCAACAAAAATCTCATAACAGCAGCTTGTTTTAAGCTGCAGTTATGAGTTTTTAGCTCACCTGAGCACGAAGTGCTCAAGGTGAGCTATTGTGGTCGCTCACCGTCCGTCGTCCGTCCGTCTGTCCGTCTGTCCGTCCGTCCGTTCACAATTTCTTTAAACGTCTTCTCCTCCTATACCCTTTGGCCAATTTTCACCAAACTTGGCAGGAATGTTCCTTAAGTGACCCTTTTTAAAACTTGTTCGTGAATTTTTGATTTGTCAAAAAATGTGGGCGTGGCAGGGCGGGGTTAATCAGACTTTTAGAGAAATCCTCAAGAAAATTCATTAAAATCACATTATCAGCCATGATGTATCAGGTTTCATGTAATGTAAGCAAAGACCGGGTGATGTTTATAAAAGACCGGTGAAAGATAAACAAGACCGGTGAAAGATAAACAAGACCTCCAGAATGGACCTGCATCTAAAAGTGGGCAAATACAATCTATTTGTTATTTAAGCTTTAATGCCTATGTTGTTGGTACTCATTTGAATAATCTTGATGAGATCATTCAAATGAATACCAACAGCACTGGGTTTGATAAACATTGAAAGATATTTTACAATTTGGAAAGCCAGTAACCTCTTTTATTTGTTTCTCAATTTACTTAAGGATTATCTCAATGCTTCAAACCTTTCCTGAAAAGGCCTGGTTTTGACACCTTATTAATATTAGAATAGGCTTGGGAAATATTGAGTCAAATGAAGAAAATGTTGATAATCAGCAATGTTCTCCCTTTGCATCAATATTTTATGTGCTATATTGTACATGAATCCTTCCTTTTTCAATATCAATTTTGTCTTCTGCAACTCTTTTCAAATTGGGGTTGTCTGTTCCTTTTCTGTTTGGGAAAGGATTAAGCCCTTTCCCAACCATACACAGATTTTGCCTGGGAAAATGTTATTGGCCTGGCGAAAGAAGAAAATGCTGATAGCCTGCATTTTCTCCTTTTGCCTCATTATTTTCTTTCCAATTGTGTACATGAATGCAGTCTTACTCAACATTTTGGTTTGTCATTTACAGCAGCATTGAAATCTGCTGCTCTGATGTTATGTTGTTAGGAAAAAATTTAACCAAAATCAAATCCTAATTTTGTTCAATGAATATCGTATTTTCCCTATGTTGTGGGTTGATTTATAGGTTACATATCAAAATGATAAAGAGGGCAATGTTTGACAATCTTTTCGCAAATTATAAGGCCTGTCTGTCTGTCTGTCCGTCCGTCTGTCCGTCCGTCCGAAAACTGAAAATGAACACTTAACATTGGCCTTTTTTCCAAAAGTATTTGACATACAAATCTCCAATTTGGTATGTAGCTTTCTTTCAATGATATATATCTGTTCCATGCAATATGACTTTCCTCAAGGTCATGTGTTTACCTTTATCAACCCTGTACACGAAAACTTAACATTTTAGAAAAATGGCCATTTTGGGGGCATTTGTGTTTCACAAACACATCCTGTTATCCCTATGTTGCAGCTTCTTGTGTTTAGCCTGATCGGAACAGAAAGTCCCTAGTTATATGCCTTAACATGTGACAAATTTGCCATTTTCGCTCATGTCATCTTGGTTCAGGTGAGCGAGTTAGGACCATCATGGTCCTCTTGTTTTGTAGAAAAGCAGCGATATTCTTTGCATCATTTTCCAATAATTTCCCACCATTAAAGTAAGGTAGTGATCCAATGAGTAAGGCCAATGTTAGGGCAGTGTGTTATAGCATTGAGAAATCCATGTTTCAATCACAGAGGAAATGTGACTGGCTCAACTATTATAGGCACCTGCTGTTGCGTGATCTTATCTCACAGGTATTTGGTTTTCAGAATTTTTACCTTTTCTCTCAATGATTTCCAAGCTTGTTAGAGCAGTGTGTCACAACATTGAGAAATCCATGTTTCGATCACAGAGGAGATGTGACTGGCTCAACTATTATAGACACCTGCTGTTACGGGACCTAATCTCACAGGTATTTGCATATTGTTTCTTTTCAACAAAAGTCTCATAACTGCAGCTTGTTTTAAGCTGCAGTTATGAGTTTTTTTGTTGAAAAGCAGCGATATTCTTTGCATCATTTTCCAATAATTTCCCACTATTAAAGTAAGGTAGTGATCCAATGAGTAAGGCCAATGTTAGGGCAGTTTGTCATGGCATTGAAAAATCCATGTTTCAATCACAGAGGAGATGTGACTGGCTCAACTATTATAGGCATCTGCTATTACGTGATTTGATTTCACAGGTATTTGCATGTTGTTGCTTTTCAACGAAAATCTCATAACTGCAGCTTGTTTTAAGCTGCAGTTATGAGTTTTTTTTTGAAAAGCAGTGATACTCTTGCAACATTTTCCAATCATTTCCCACCATTAACCCTTTCCCAAACAAGACCTGGTTTTGATGTCCCTAGTAGAACAGGCTTGGGAAAACATTGAAACAAAAGAAGAAACTGCTGATAATCAGCAGTTTCTCCTTTGTCTCAATATTTTCTATGCCATATTTTACACAAATCCCATCTTTAATAACATGCATTTTGTCATTTGTGGCAGTTTTTGAAGTTGATGACCCTAAAATTTTGTCGTTTGGGAAAGGGTTAAAGTAAGGTAGTGATCAAATGAGCATGGCCAATGTTAGGGCAGTGTGTCACAGCATTGAGAAGTCCATGTTTCAATCACAGAGGATATGTGACTGGCTTAACTTCTATAGGCATCTGTTGTTACGTGATTTGATCTCACAGGTATTTGGTTATCAGCATTTTCTCCTTTTCTCTCAATGATTTCTACGCTTGTTAGAGCAGTGTGTCATAGCATTGAAAACTCCATATTTCAATCACAGAGCAGATGTGACTGGCTCAATTATTATAGACACCTGCTGTTACGGGACCTAATCTCACAGGTATTTCCATATTGTTTCTTTTCAACGAAAATCTCGTAACTGCAGCTTGTTTTAAGCTGCTGTTACGAGTTTTTCGTTGAAAAGCAGCGATATTCTTTGCATCATTTTCCAATCATTTCCCACCATTAAAGTAAGGTAGTGATCCAATGAGTAAGGCCAATGTGAGAGCAGTCTGTCATAGCATTGAGAAATCCATGTTTCAATCACAGAGAAGATGTGACTGGCTCAATTATTATAGACATTTGCTGTTACGGGATCTCATCTCACAGGTATTTGGTTATCAGAATTTTCTCCTTTTCTCTCAATGATTTCCAAGCTTGTTAGAGCAGTGTGTCACAACATTGAAAACTCCATGTTCCATTCACAGAGGAGATGTGACTGGCTCAACTATTATAGGCACCTGCTGTTACGTGGTTTGATTTCTCAGGTATTAACATTTTCTGTACATGTGTGTCCAATTATTTCCCTTCAGGGACATTACCTCATTACCAGATGGCAAAAATTTAGACATGTCCAAAAAATTTAAAGATGTTGCAGACATCAATTTCAAGTGGTATTCAATTTTTTTTTCAGTCATTTAGGGTAGCAAACATTGTGGGAAATGAAGAAATTGCTTGTGACAAGCAATTTCTTCATTTTCCACAATTTTTTCCAAAGCCTTTATCTTGAGGGGCATCAAAAAATGTCGTTGTATGGGAACAGGTTAAAGTAAGGCAGTGATCCAATGAGCATGGCAAATGTTAGGGCAGTCTGTCATAGCATTGAGAAATCCATGTTTCAATCACAGAGGAGATGTGACTGGCTCAACTATTATAGGCATCTGCTGTTACGTGATTTGATTTCTCAGGTAGAAACATTTTCTTTGCATCTTATTGTAATCATTTCCCATCAGAGACAGTAACTCATTCCCACATAAGGAGGTTTTGGATGCCCCCAAGATGAAGGCTTTGGAAAACATTGTAGAAAATGAAGAAATTGCTTGTGACAAGCAATTTCTTCATTTTCCACAATGTTTTCTACCCTATTAGACCAAAAAAATGTATAAAATTTCACACATTTCGATTTGTGGTCTGCTACATATTTGAATTTGGATCTTTAAAATGTTGTCGTCTGTTAATGGGTTAAAAAAGGTAGTGACTCAATGAGCATGGTCAATGTAAGGGCAGTGTGTCATAACATTGAAAAATCAATGTTTCAATCACAGAGGAAATTTGACTGGCTCAACTATTATAGGCATCTGTTGTTACGGGACCTAATCTCACAGGTATTTGGTTATCAGAATTTTCCCCTTTTCTCTCAATGATTTCCAAGCTTGTTAGAGCAGTGTGTCACAACATTGAAAACTCCGTATTTCAATCACAGAGGAGATGCGACTGGCTCAACTATTATAGGCATCTGCTGTTAAGCAACTTGATTTCCCAGGTTAAGTTTTTTTTTTATGTGTGACTGTGATAAGTCTTTGTCATGCTGATCTTTTAATAATTTGGGGACTTTGGCAGGTTGATTCAAAGTCAGTTTTGTTGGTTTTTACAAAGCAAATGCAATAAATCAAAGTACTGATAGTACTGAAGGCCAGGAAAGAAGAGATCAATTTTATGGAATACAACCTTGATAATTGACATTGACCTTGTCAGGTGATCTTGATCTCAGTAGATAGATATCAATAGATAAACCCACATACTCTATTCGAGAAACAGACCTTCAAGACTGAGTAACAGGGAAATTATCTTGGTTAAATTTGGACAGACTGACCGACAATATACACCTGATTACTCGATGCATAGGCATTAAAAGAGGAAAAACTTTTTTTTCAGAAAATACTTTATTGAACACTTGGAAAGAAACAATTTAGAGAAAGAACAGTTGAATCATAACTAAATTAACACTACCTATTTTCTTATCACTGCCCACAGCACTTATACAGTGATAAAGAGTATTCTAAGATCAAATATACACAAAGAAAAAGTGGTCATGATCCATGGATCTCAAATTTGTTGAAATTTTGTTTTAATACACTACCCACAGAAATATACCATCGGACAAGGGCCTTTTTCCACTAGTGACCCGTTATTCATCAGAAATGCATTTCAAGCTATTAGCTAGTCTCTGCATGCATACAGAAATACCGACGAAAAATATATCAATTTTTGACGGGGACATATTTTGGGATTACGACCTAGAATCACATTTATTTGTGGAGTTACACCAACTGTATCAGGCGCAGTAATTTATGTCTGTAACACGGTACGGAAACTACAGAGACAGAGCCATTGGCTCTGCCGCTTAAATCCTCTGGGGCGCTTCCGGCCATGTGTGGCTCTGTCTCTGGGGTCGCGATTTTTTTACAAAAACAGGTGAGTGTTCAACTTTGTTGTTCATTTATTTTCTTCTGGTGCTTAAAATCGAAAAACCGGGAATGTCATGCTCCCATAAGACCATTTATCTGCCTGTTCTAAGTCTGTGGGCTTCAAAGTCGGCAGGGTTTCAGGATCATTGTCGTCGTGGGTCGACCCTATGTGATTTTTCTTGTTTACATCATGTTTTCATGCACATTTAAACGGTAAATAGCCAATTGCTGCAGCCAAAACATGTGATATACTAATCGAGGGATAATCTCAATCAGACATTGCTTTCCCATGTAACAAAACCTTAGAAATGATTGGCAAACGTAAAGTTTGAGCAATTTCTATCGGTGGCTCTGTCTCTGGCAGCTGGCTCCGCTTTGAACTGTCGGTTAATTTTAGTTTTTAGCCCGTTGTGCAGTATATGATGACTTATATAGGCCTATGGTGTATCTTTTAAGGAGATTATGCTTATCATCACACACGCACTCAAATAAAACCATGTGACGCATTCACTTTGTGTACTGTTAGCCTAGTGACCACGTCCTCATTTTGAGCAATATTTAGTGTTTAACTTGTACCACCCCCACGAAGCAAAGGCTGAAAAATTTGCTAGTCGTTTCGGTTTATGCTTCGCAAATATTCTTTGTCGTTTTCTTAAACATGGTATACATCAGATTGATTGAGGATTTTGTGTCAACATTAGAATAATGATTCACAAAGTGCAAACTTGTAACCAATTTCAAGTGCAAACTTTTAAATAGAACAGGCATATCAGCCTATTGTTTAGTGCGTTGGAGTAGTTGAGAGATTCTGTGCGAACCTAGCACGCCAGATGATGAACGAATCGACGATGATGATGATGGTGGTGGTGGTGGTGATGGTGTGGCTGGCTGCAGATTAGAAATGTTTTAAGAAATAACCGCATTTATATAATTGATATGCACTTTCTCACGAAAGCTTGGCATTAAGTATGCAAAAGAAGCAAGTGAAACTATATATCGGATCC